>VWPW01022060.1:0-14219 GCA_013389825.1 Crypturellus undulatus | reverse complement strand
TTTAAATGACATGCAATGCACATGCTAATGCTTTAGAAATTCCAGGATGGAGATTACATAGATTGCTTTGTTCTCTCATTGACTTTGCTATAGCTTCTCATTCTCATTTCTTATAGCTTTTTCTTCTTTTTTTTCCCCTAAAACATCCACTCTACTGAGTGACAGGCGGCAGTACACCTTTTTCATACATCTTTCCAGACTCCTGGTCTTGAGGGAGTAGGATTTTATCCAGTCACGTAGTATATCTTTCATATTAAAGGTTGGATGTTAAAAAAATTACACATGATTGTTCTTACCTGCTACACAAAAAACTAGCTTTCAAATCATGCACTGAATAAACTAAAGAGAACTTGATATGAAGAGAGCAAACAAATGCTAACAGTAATCTTTCTTTAATTCAGCAATAGGCAACAAATATGAAGCGCCTGGATGATGATGGAATCAGCATAACATGGCTGAGAGTAAAAATAAGATCTCTCAAAAAGTTGTCATCTCTACCAATCTCTTCTACATGGCTTGTCCCAAACGACTGACTCTACATTGCATCTACCATTACGCTGTCTGCCTGAGTTTCTTGGAAAAAGTTGTGGAAACGCATTGCAGAACATTACTTAGATGGTGGCCTTTCCCTGAAGAACTATGTCCCTCTGTAGAGTTTAATACCCTGCACAGCAAATGATTTACTGCAGTTAATAACACTGCTATTTTGCTTGACCCATGCTACTCACCCTATAGGTAATGGACGATACTAATTTCCTATGGACATAAACTGAAGATTTTGAATGAGAAGTGTCTGCAGAGTGTCACTTGATCAACAATGACATCCATGGGATAAAAAAGACTGGATGCTTTAGTGATGGATGTTTACCATGGTCAGAAACCAGAACTGCTCTTCTGTGAGAAACTCCAGCATTTCCAAATGTGGCTTAGTTTAAAATTAGAAAGCAAATACAAAATTTGGCATTTCCCATTAAATAAAGTTCATTATCTATTTCTGAACACAAAAAATAAATGCTTTAAATACAAAAAAAAAAAAAAAAGCATTGAAATCTGAAAAAAAATGAAATACAAAGTTGGAATGTTTTGACATAAACAATACTGTTGAAGCAGACTTCTCTCTGGAGGAAAAATCTTAAAAGATGGATTCCTGAAAAAACAGTGGACGGCTGCAAAGAACTGCACTGTTGGGAACAAGAACAAATGGTTTTGTAATTGCTTCATTGACCAAATTACACAGACATGCATTTGTTGCCATATCTAACAAAATTAACAACTGTAGACCAAAATCTTAAAGAAGGAAATAAAATATTAACTAATATACCACTGATGTGATCTCAGATCAGCTTTAAAAATAAAAATGGCCAAGATTTTTCAAGTGCTGGTTTGGAGAGTTCTTACTGGTTCTGAAAGTCACAAGTGGGGTATTCAGCAATAAAATTATTCAGACACTAAGAATATTCAGGTAACAAGACTCACATTTCCAGTAATGGTAACTTCTGAAACAATCTCATATTTCATTTAGTGAAACCCCACACTGATGAACTACGGTTGTTATACCACAAATGAAACAACCCACATCACAGCCAAGCAGGGAAGCAGCAGACTAAGAAATACATTTTATAGATTGTAAAAATGTAACAAGGATTGTAGAGAACATATCAACAATGAACTAAAATCTTCTAGAGTAAAGCCAGGATAAATAACTTGGTGGAGTGGTGTCATAGCAAAGAGGCCTTTGCCTCTTCTTGCAGAGCAACGCAGAGTTGTGCTGGAACATTCAGGGCCAACAGCACAAAGAAAAGCACCCACTTAGTGTGTGTGGGAGTCACTCAGATGGCTCATGCATCTCTTGTGAGATGCAAGGCGAGTTGCACAACTGCAATATAGCCATGACAGCCTGCCTTCTTCTGCAGACCCTCAGCCACAAGTGGCTGGTTGGCCTCATCTGAGCAGCCATCTCTCATGAGGTGTCGAAGAGGGGTCAGGAGACCTTGCACCCCTCAGTCAAGGACCGGTCCCAATGAAGACCTGCTAGGTGATACAGTCCACTTCAGCCTCTGTCAGTGTGACCCAACACAGTGACACCCTGCACATCAGCAGACACATGATTTAAGAGATGACAAAAGAGATGACAAGCACAGGCCTGCAGAATCACAAAATTGTTAAGGTTGGAAGGGACCTCTAGAGATCATCTACTCCAACCCCCCTGCACATGCAGGGCCTCCCAGAGTACGTGGCACAGGACTGCTTTCAAGTTGGTTTTGAAGATCTCCGGAGAGGGAGATTCCACAACCACCCTGGGCAGCCTGTTCCAGGGCTCTGTCACCCTCACTGTCAAGAAATTTTTCCTTAAGTTCCTGTGGAACTTTTGGTGTTTCAGTTTGAGGCCGACCCCTCTAGTTCTGTCGGTGGCCACCACTGAAAAGAGGCCAGCCCCATCCTCCTCACTGCCTCCCTTGAGGTACTTATAGACACTGATGAGGTCCCCTCTCAGCCTTCTCTTCTCCAGGCTGAACAGGCCCAGCTCCCTCAGCCTCTCCTCATAGGGCAGATGTTCCAGGCCCCTGATCATCCTCGTGGCCCTGCGCTGGACTCTCTCCAGCAGCTCCACATCCCTCTTGTACTGGGGGGCCCAGAACTGGACACAGTGCTCCAGATGTGGCCTCACCAGGGCTGAGTACAGGGGCAGGATTCCCTCCCTCGACCTGCTGGAGACGCTCCTCTTAATGCACCCCAGGACCCCATTGGCCTTCACACACACGCACGTGTGTGCACACACACACTCCCTGCCCTTTCTTTACAAACATAAGCAATCACCTCCTAGCTCGCCCCTGGGAGCCTGTAGCTAGGAACGGAGGCCTCCGAGGTGGTGCAGTCAGCAGGGCAGAAGCTGGGCCGAGATGGTTACTGAGAGCAGCTGAGCCTTGTGGTCAGAGTTCATGCAGTGCATTTCCAGATTTACTGCACAGTAACGTGCTGCCTGAGCTGAAAAATATTTTTCCAAGAAAGAGATTACTTCTAGCTCACACAGAGGAAAGGAAGCTTCTTACCATGGGGTGACTGGTCAGTTGGATATCGATCTTTCCCGCTGTAGTGTAGCTGGACAGCAATCGCACTAAAATACAGTGTGAGGAGAAGGCAGCAGACAGAGGAGAAGGCAGCAGCAAATGCAGAAGGTGAAATAGACTATTTTTGACCAGACATTTTCTGATGTGAGATTAGCAGCAGTTTCAGAGAGTTTACCATGAATAGTGCTTAACAGAAGAGAGGTTTTCAGAACACTTCATTTCTAGTGTCTTCATGATGATCTCACCAGATAATTTCTGTTCCTTAGCTTCTACACTAGGATGTTTAGCAAACAGATGAAGCTGGATGCAGAGTCTCACCAATCATGTGCTCATACTCTTCACAGAATAACTACAAGTCTTAAATAACACACTTTCACATTGAAATCTTTCAACAGTGACCTTCAGGATGGCCTACCTAATATCTAACTGCGGTTTGAAGCAGTATCTCTGGAAATGAATTTTCTTTCCCTTATTTTTCCCAGTGGTAAACCACCTCAGCATAAAACACCTGTGGAAACACTCTGGTTACATAATTCATTATTTGACCCGAATAGTGGGAACACTGACTACTTGCAACTATAGAAAAGAAAAAAAGGAAAACAGACAAATGCAGGTGGAAGAAGGAGCAATGGAAAAGATGAAACAACAGGGGTCCTTAACAGCAGCAGATTCTTCTTCTGAAATGGTAACCGTGAAGACAGGCCTTAAACAACCAGTGGCTCAGTTATGGCAGCAGGCCCCACACATCCCATAGTGTCCAGGAAAGGTGAGAAGCCAAGTCCACATACCAGGCAATACACAGGAGGTCACCACTTTGGCCAGCTAGCACTTGCCCCACAACCACGTAGATATCCTCCCCACAGGCTCAATCACATGCCCTGTATTTTTAGTTATAGTGCTAAAGGCACTGGCTGCCTAAGCTCTCTGCTTCCACTCGTGTGTCCAGTCACAATTTTTTAAAAATTCCCTCTTGAATGGAGGGTAGGGAATAAAGGGGTTGCCCTCTTCTCACTTCCTTCCAGAAAGCAGTCAAAGCAAAGCAAACTAATGAATTAACTCTTGAGAAAAATCCTACTTGCAGAAAAGTGAGTTTCACTTTAAGCTTGGGAAACAAAACACTGAATGAACTGGCTAAAAATGTTCACTCCCTAGCTGGTCAAGCAACAGAACAGAGTATTACATGTACAAATTACTTCTATTATGGCATTTACTAGGAGCTCTAATCCAAATGGTTCTCACCGGAACACAGAATCCAGACCTCATAGTACAACAGTTCCTTACTTTTACTACATAAATCCAAGTAGGAATGGCATAAAGGCCCACAGCTGTCCCCTATCACAGGCCTGCAGCAAAGTTAAGAAGCCATTTCATCGTTCAGTTCTGGTTCAGCTGCTGACCTACCGCACACCAGTGTGTGCCAGCACACGAACCAGTAGTAATTGAAAGAGCCTCTGCACTACTTGTAACACAAAGCTAAGCAGGTTGTGCTACACCACCACGATATGAATAATGGTAAAGGTTCCTCCTTCATGCCATAGCTCAGAAAACAAATCTTCAGTGGGGAAGTGCCGGTGGCTCCTACCTGACTCTCACCAACAGGTCTATTTCATATTTTAATACAATTTTATGATATAACATATTCTAGGTAGCTTAGTTATGAAAATGCTCAGATCAACAGTTACAGTATTAAAATCTTGCCAAAGATTAAATCTCACTGAATTATCATTGCAGTGTCTTAAAGACATGTCTATCTTTATTATTTTCCTTATTATCTAAGAGAAATACTGATGACATTTTACTATAATAGGTTGTGCTGTGTTTAAGCAACAGCACAACACAGGACATGCTATCACTATAAATATAAACATAGTCTTACTGTAATCTCCCATTACATTAAGCTTATATCCTAGCCACACATACACACACACACGCACAAAATCATTCCTGGCAGAAAACAGAATAACAAAGCTTTGGCGTATGAGTGAAGCTGTGAAGAAAAGTTTTGTATAATGAGCTGAAACATTTCCAGGTTTTCAGAACAAAAAGAAACCAAAACACGCTTTATAGAGTATCAAAACAGTAACTTCCACAGTGATTGTGGCTCCCCAAGAAAGAATTTCAAAACTCCATACAGACATTAATGAATTCCTAAGAGGAAAATGCTATCATCACTGTTTTAATATAAGGCAGTATGACAAACACAGGCATTTTTCTAGCTCAGTGCAAGTTCTGCTTTGTATAGTGTGGTGCATCACCAGGACCTTCTGCCCAGCTGCCTTCTCTATTTATCTCTCTCTCTTTTGTACAAACATGGCAATAGGTTGCTGGGATCCCATACTGCTTCCTCTGTACATTATGTGTCAGCACAATACTGGGTATATCCTGCATACTTAACTGCTCATCCAGAGCATACAGGCTACTAACTTATAAGCAGTGGGACTCATTTCATAAAATTAATTTCAGGCTTCTGTGGACCTTCAAAAAGATTTAGATCAGCCTCGCCACTTCACAGATTGCAGGCTCCTCTTCCTCAGCTATAGCCATTTTCTGGTGAGAAAGCCATTTAACTCTTCTTCTCCCCTCCTAACCTCAGAGATGATGCAGATGTCTTATGATATGTGCCATCACCTTCTCTCACCCACTGTTACTGCCAGACATTCATCTCTACTCTCTTGACATACCTTTCAGACTTTATTAGTTCTGTCTTCTCCCTCCTTCCCTATCACAACAGGACATGTAATCAGAAACGACAGCTCTCCAGAGCAATAGATCCTAGGGGAGGATATCCGTAACTGAGCCATACTTGTAGTATATCCTCAGCCCTTCTAGTTTAGAAAGCTGGTTCCTCACCCTCTGACCCCCTGGATGCCACCACAGCCTACCCATTCAACACTCACTCGCACACTTCCAGACTGCTAGCCAAGGAGAGGAAAGAAACTGGAGACATGCAGATGATTTCTTCAAAAAGAGTATGGATATATTCTCTCTAGATTACACCTTCAAAAACCGCCAGGGTCATGAAGGGAGCTGTGAGTTGCCCAGATGCATCTGAAAGGACACAGTGTGTGTAAAAGTTTTAAGAGCTGACAGGGAGTTTTTGACAACTTGCCATTCACATCACTCCAGGAGCAAAGAGCAGATAGAGACAATTAAAAATTCAAACTTCTAAACTCGCAGTGATTGAATATATGTTACCTAGTCCAGGATTATCCAACTCTTTGCTTAGAAGCTGACAATGCTGCTGCTATAGATCTAGTTACATGTATAGTCCTGAATGCAATGTTTGGTGGTATGCTAATACCACACAACCTAGATGTTGTCATACCTGTTAAGCTTGTACTTGTCTGAGTATGAAATGTCTTTGTATTACAGAATGTCACTATCAGTTTGAAAGCTACCTTGCAAATATATCTGGGAAAGCTTGTTTTGTTTGTGCAAATCTCAGTACTCATCTTGTGTCTTACAAATGAAAAGGAGAAGGACTAACCCATCAAAGAATTGCTCCCTTCACAGTAAGCACAAAGCAGCTAGGCAGTCACAGAGCCTGTACCGACAGATACATTTCCCCAGGGTCAGTATTTGTTAGCATCTGTTGGTTGTA
This sequence comes from Crypturellus undulatus, assembly GCA_013389825.1. Taxonomy (NCBI): domain Eukaryota; kingdom Metazoa; phylum Chordata; class Aves; order Tinamiformes; family Tinamidae; genus Crypturellus; species Crypturellus undulatus. The sequence continues at coordinate 7,550 of VWPW01022060.1, read as the reverse complement.
GTATTTCCATAGTAATCAAGTAATGTCAGAAAGATCAAGGAAAACCCAACTGGCTTAATAAGCCACTTGCAATTTCATTACAGCAGCTGCGTGGATCGAAGCACGGCATCTTTGAGACTATTCGATGTTAGCGACAGCACGCAGCAGCGGGGCTGTGGGAATGAAAATTTACTTCTCTCAATTCAAAACACACTGCTTTCTGTATATGCAAACTCAATGCTGCTCAGAGAGCATGTCGACAGGATGCATTAAGCTGTGAGGAGCCAGACAACATATGCAGCAGTTACAAATAGGTGTTTTAGTGCCTAACATGATAAGTTATGCACATGCCATATCTGGGAAAAGACAAGACTGGTGATTGCCAAGTCAACTTCCCTTGTAGACTACATCCCACAGGCTGCTAGTAGGTATTTAGATACATACTTTTTCCCCCACAGCGTTATCAAAAATCTTGTGCAGTTCTGTGGCATTTTAATACTATTCCAGATCAAGACCAGACAAAGCCATTAGACAGCCCCAGCCAATGTTTCCCAGGGGAATACTATACTGAAATCTTCATCCACACAGATGCTCTTTGATGATGAAATGACACTAAAATGTCTGCAAGTAACTGAGCATCCATGACCCAAAATCAAGGTCTCCCTGTGCTCGTTTGTGCAGAAACATAGCTATTGCCTTTTGTCAGGATGGACTAAAAAAAAGGAGGGTAACTGAAGGATTTGGCTGGATCGCACAGTGTAATTTTAAAGTTCATAGTAATGGAACAGGATGTTGAACAACAGCTTTCACCCTGTGAAAAAAAACAAAGCTGCCTCCAAAGTCATATGTAATAGGAACGAGGATGCAGGTACCAAATACACTAGTGAAGGCCTGAGCCTATCCATGCTTCTTGGCAGTGAAGGGACTCGCGCGGCGCCTGTGCTGCTATGGGTATGGTGAATCCCAGCCCCTAATCAGCTCGTCTGAACCAGCTGCTCCCCTGCAGCTCCTAATGCAGACAGACCCAAGGCTACAGGAAGGATACCTCCCCAATTATAAAAACGCAGTTAACATTTCTGCTGCTGTTTGTTTTCTACATAATTTAAAAATGGCATCAGTCAATACAAGCTACAGATTAGAAATATCACAAAAATCCCACTCTTGCAGCATCACCAAAACTCTCAGAAATTAAGCTGGCTGAGATGCAGCTTGGAGGAGAGAGCCCTGTGCCCTGTGCCAGTAAGTGACTCAAAAATCCCATTTCTTCCAAGTTCTGAGAGTATTTTTAATTTAACATCCACCTATGTGCTGGCTAAATCTGACCCTGCTTGCTTTGTAACTGCACCTCGAGATAGCTTTTCTCCAGACAGCTTCCCTGGCCTACTTACCATCCCTTTTATTAATACTGCCTATGTTTTGCCTCCACTTCAAAGCTTCCCATGTGCAGGATTCTTATTTATTTATTTATTTTTGCTTTGGTTGCTAAGGGGGAAGCTTTACTATGGTGGGCAAGGATTTAGTCCCTTGGGAGCCATAAAAGGAGGAAACATAATCCGTGGAGATTAATTTGACAATAGGCTGGATATCTGTTTATTTTCTATTCCTCAAAAGCTTTAGAAGCACTTCAGCATTTTTGTGTCCTCTAAAGGAGATCTCTATGCTATATTATTCAACTCCAGAGACAACAAAGAGGATAATATCATGATTATCTCCAATGTTATTTACTAAATAGAGATAAAATTAGTATTATCCCTGCAAATCAGAAAACAAACTAGATAAATACGAAGAACAGCTCTGTACTCAAAAAGGTTGTTTCACAACCATCTTTCAGAGGTACTAAAGGCAGCTGCCTCACTGTGAAGTTAATTTAATCACCAGAGGAAATGTAATTCATTTGGTACATACTGTTTGCTAATCAAAGAATATTTCTTGGCATGTACACTGTGCATGACAGAATGTTACGCCTGAAAACATATTGTTAGTCCTCAAAGTTTTTCATCAAATCCAAGAAATGCAATGTACAAGCATGTGACAATTTGTCCTCATTCCTGCAGGGAAGGTAAAAGCTGTAACGGTGACTTGATAGGGCTAGGAAGAGCTTACAAGAAATGGCTTTTCGCCTTTGTATCTGTGCAGGACAGAAAGCCTGATGACATAATTTCTCCTGCTTTCAAATTATTATCCCACTGAGTATCATATGTAATAACAGCAGCAGAGCCAGCGAGCAATCATTATCAGTAAGAAACAGTCCTGGTATGCATCCTCTGTTGAATTTAATCTTAGGAGGGTGTGAAACTCCTTTTATCTAGGTTACCATGGGCCTCCCATCTAGCACATTTGCCACTATGGTGTATGAAATCAAATCAGGAATAAAATCCTATCTCATTTCTGGGAAAAAAATGGGTGATGAGAGTCACCGCCAAATGTCGGCTGCCTTTGGATACCGCTCTACTGCCACAACGAGCAGCCTTGCCACGGGGCAGTAACTCAGACCACCTCACCTTGGCCAGGGAGGATGATTTAATCACGCTCCTTCACGCTGCAGCCGGCACAGCAGCAGGAAGGGGCATGGGCGGCTGCTTTCACTTTTCCTGGTCTGATGGATGCTGCAACTGGGAGAAACGTTTTCTCCGCTCAGCAGGCCACCGCTCTTAAAATCTTAAATAATATCATGAATAAGAAACTTTAGAAATGAAAATCTGGTATGTCTCATTGGATCCAAAGAGATCCAAGCTTCACTCTTTTCAGAAGTCAGTCAAAATTTAACTGCAAATAGCCACTGTGCAGAGAGGAAAAAGAAAGAAGATCAAGGGTTTTCATTGAAAATGACAGTAAGAACTATTTCCTTATTTCTTAAACTAACTACTTAGCTGTGGGTGAGGGGTGGGGAGAAAAGGGGAGGAAGAGGAGAGGAGAGAGCGGTAACCAACTAATTTGATAATTACAGCCTTATTCCAGATTCAGATCTTCAGGAGTGATCTGCATTCAGATCTTCCAAAATTCCATGAAGACCGAGTCTGCCAAAAAAATTTAAAAAAAAAAAAANAAAAAAAAAAAAAAAAAAAGAAAATAAAGAAGGCGAGAAGAACCTGTCCTGCTACCATTACAAAACTGCTGCCAAAACCAACATGTCACATTCTCAGTGTAAAGTATCTTTCAACAACCAGAAAAACAATACAAAGTGTATAAATCTATAAAGTGATAAAGTGACTGCACATGAAAACATATGGTTTTTATCCACCTGGACAAAAAAGTGAAATCTGAGCTACGAATTTATCACGAAAGGAACAAAATTACATTTTTTACAAAAAAATAGACAGTTCAAAGTAGCAAACAGCAAGCTGGTACATATTCCCTGATGCTTTTACTATGCATTACATACTTTTTACCTTACTGAAATATTAATGCTGTGATATTTGAAAGAATTTTGTATTTATTGCAAATTGCTTTAAATCCTTCAACTGCTCATGTGTTTATTTTTAACAGGATCCTCATCACATGAGGAATGGTTTGGAGCACATTTGATGGCTACTTTCAGTTATTTCAGTAAGCTCAATATATGAGCTCAGTTACCCTACAGGTTAATATATATTTCAAGTCTGTGTTGTCCTGCAGTGCACTGTAGTAACAGAATTTCATAATGACATCACATTTTGGAGGAAAAATACCTGTTCTAGAGATACTTTTGAAAGTCAATTTATTTTGCAATGATTAAGATCTACGCAAAGATCGAAAACCAAATTTTTAGAGCAGATTTGATTACACACTATGGCTCACAAGAAATCTCCATTACAATCTGGAAAAAAACAGACAAAAACAAAACAAAACAAAAAAACACACTGCCCAGTATTTCTGCCCTCATACTTACTGACATTGCAAATAAATTGGCGTTAAATTCAAAATTTAATGTAGATAAGATATAGTAAGAGCTCAAAAGTTCAAGTCCAAACATATCCAGAATCCATTTGTACTTTTATTTCCTCCCAAGCAGCAACCAGAACACACATTTTTAGCTGGACAGGAAAAAAAGAATGTTACTGGCTACCTAAAAAAAAAGTAATTTTTCAGTTGTGCTACTTCATGTTATTAAGAACATACAGTGATGTTTATCAGAGCAAATGACACAACAAGAACAAGCTCTCCAAACAAGCAGATCATTTAACAGTAAAATCAATAATCAGACAGATTATTGATTCTCTGATTACAGGGAAGTGTTTTTCAGACTCACCAGTAAGGGAAATTCCTAGTCATATGGAGCCTATCAATACAGAGGTGGCAGATATGTGAACAGCCACAAGTGCATCTGCACAAGCATTTCTGATTCATATTCAACAGCTCATAAAACCTTTTGTGTCAGCAGTTTATCATGTCAGGTGACTTTTTTTTTTTTTTTTTTTTTTTTTTGCTTTAGTCTACATTCACTTGGGAAAGCTGTCATACAATGGCTAAGCACTTCTCAAAAATGAGGCATGTTTTTGTTGCCAGGTGTAGTGTCACAGTCATTCATCATCTGTCAGGATACAGCATTCCCAAAAGACCTTCCTGGCACAGGCACATCCATCCAGAGAGCAGAACATTAACGGGCCATTGATCCCCATTATAAAATTTTCCACTGTACATTTTTTTGTTGTTGTTGTTTAGAAAAAAGCTTTTATGCCTTGGCATTAAATTTCAGGTTGCCCACAAAGTTGTCAAGAACATAGTCATAGATATATGCCTTTAAGCTGAAAATTGGCTGTGATTTATCAAAGTCAGAATGGGTGCCTTGTATGGACAGTGGTTTTTGTAATGCAATAACTAATGGCCTGTCAAGATAGTATTTCATCTACACAACGACTACAATGGGCTGTAGAGAGTCTTCCCTAAAGAAGAAACAAAAGAAAAAGCTTTATTTTTTATTCAGGGGAAGAAAAAAAAAAAAGCTAATCCAACCAGATCTTATCAGGCTCCAGCACCAGATTATTTTCTTTCAATATACAAAAGCTTCTCCTTAAATGTGTTTCTCTCTAAATATTGTAGAATTATGCCTAAATTCTCACTGTATCCCACAGTACAATGGAAGAAGGAAACACACCTGCTAGATTTCTTCAAAACGAATTAGAAAAGCAGTGTTACCAATACAGTTTCAACACAGTAAAAGCACATTACCTTCCCAAAACTTACCTTTCCGTGATTGTTTCTCTGAGACCACTAGCAACTCCTTTCACCACTGTACTAGTCTTTGGTGTCAGCATGACTTGCGATATAAAAAAGGAGCCCTTCTTTCTTCTTTCGGTGATTGATGCCTGGAGAAACTGAATCAGTTTTTCTGGATCTGTCGTGTTTGCCCAGGGTGCTGGCATCATCTGACCTGGCCAAAGAAATGGTACCTCAAGAGCCACTGGGCTGTGAAAAAACACCAGCACTTGGTGTTCCTTTTCCCACAGGTACTGGAGGCTTACTTCATGGGCAAATATAGCAGGACACATTTTGTTTCCGTAGGTGTCTTTGAGCATCTGGACAAGCTTTTCGTGATGGCATTTTTGCATGCCATAGAAATGATTGAAGTCCAAGAAGACCACTTCTTTGGGGTGGTCAGTGAGAAAAGCATTGATCTCTTCCAGGCCCTCATTGACTTTGGCACTGAATAAACCATGAGCGAAGTACAGCTCATTGTCTGGATCTCTGGGCTTGGTGGAAATCCTAAGATCAAAATATCGTATACCTGCCCCCAGTTGGCTAGTGAAGTTCATTGTCTGTGTAGCCAGCCACTTCCTCATCAGCTTTTTTGCCACCGTCCCAAATACAGAGACAAAGTTCTGGACAGTTTCTGGCTGTTCAGGCCCAACCGGAGAGGCTTCATCGATGTAGAAGCTAAATGAGTCATGAGACCCTAAAAACACAACAAAAGAAAACAATCAATACTGCATTTGCACATTACAAGTTATTAATAACTCTTTGTTAATAAATGATCCTGATCTACATAAACACTGACCCACAGACTCCTCCCTTGACCTTTTACTCAACAAAAGTATGTTTATCTGACAACATTTATTTCATTAGCACTTCACAAGAACTTCAATGAAAGGCATCAATTTTAAAGCTTGAGTCTCACCCTCTTTACCTCTTACTTATGCCTTTAACTTCCCTGAAGTCAGTGGTTCTGAACCTCAAAATAAGCCAAACATAACATCAAAGTCATAAAATAGGAAAAGCCCCTAGAATCAACAACAACAACAAAATCCCAACAAAAACAAAAAAGTAGGAGAGACTCTCTCATGCACTGTATGGGGTTTGCAGAACAACAATCCAATCCCAACAAGTCCTTTATGGTCAGCAAAAATACTAAAATATTGATTGGAACCTCAAAATAAGCCAAACATAACATCAAAGTCATAAAATAGGAAAAGCCCCTAGAATCAACAACAACAACAAAATCCCAACAAAAACAAAAAAGTAGGAGAGACTCTCTCATGCACTGTATGGGGTTTGCAGAACAACAATCCAATCCCAACAAGTCCTTTATGGTCAGCAAAAATACTAAAATATTGATTGAAAATGCCCAAAACATCTAACCTTCCTGAACCTCTCGCTAGTTCAAGTCTCATCTGGTCTGCAATCAAGTTGCTTAATACTGTGTTCCTTTTAAAATACACATCTGAAATCTCTGCATTGCATACAAGAAACTAGTTAAATATGACAAATGCAGCCAAGAATAGCATTGATTTCCCCTGCTTAAAACAAATAAGTGCTATTGTATACTCATGACAAGAATGGAATACACTACTTCATATGCTTATGTACGCAAGTTGCAATTTTTCACAACCTAACACAGTTACACAAAAATATACAAAGCAATTTGCTATGCAAAACTTCTCTTTGTTTCAAGAAAAAGAGAAAAATGAAAATTCATACAGTTGAGCAGCATTTAGACTCCTTGCTGATAAAACTAAGACATATGAAAATATCCTTCCATGTTCAAATATATTAAAAGTCTTCTGGAAGGGACTTTGTTTTGCTTTACTGAGAGACGATCTGCATTTAGGAGATGTTTCTCACCCCTGTATATCATCAGCTTTCCAAATAACTGGCAGTAAATCTGGCAGTTTATACAGCAAGACTGACCGCAAGGCTGCGTTCCTCCCGTGCCAGCTGGGGTGGAACACTTCTGGCCAAATTCCCTGCATGAATGAAATCCTGTCCTTGGGGCTGAACACATACACACACATACACATTGCAGTGCTCTTCGGGTCAGCAGGACTTGCATTTCTGAAACAAACTGCAGCACTGGGCCCTTAGAGATCCAGCTTCTATTAGCAAAATGAGTTTACAGCACATGTCCTGCCTTCTAGCACTGCTTTTAGAGCGCTCCTGAAAGCTGCTTTCCCAAACCTGAATTTTGTGGCAAATAAGCATCACATTAATAAAACCCTGCTAGTCAGTCCTTGCTGACTGTGATGCTATTTTAACCGCGATGGAACCAACCCTACAAACTGAAGTGACAGTTACGAGATTTTCTTCTTTAACAATAAATGCAGTCACGACACACCATCTTAAACTTTGATTTGAATTTGTCTTTGTTTAATTAGACA
>VWPW01022057.1:92114-106026 GCA_013389825.1 Crypturellus undulatus | reverse complement strand
CGCCTAGCGCGCCCCGCCGCCAGGTGAGCGCCGCGCCGCGCCGCGCCGCGCGGGGGGGATGCGGTGGGATGGGGTGGGATGGGATGGGATGCGGTGGGATGGGGCGCGGTGGGGCGGGATGGGGCGCGCAGCAGGCGCGGAGCCGCCGCACCTGCGCTCGCCACCTGAGGAAGGGCAGAAACGCGCTCAAGTGACAGCCCGGAGTCGGAGCGGGGGCGGGGGAAAAGGGGGGATGGAAAAAAAAAAAAAAAAAAAAGGAAGGGAAAAAAAAAGCAACTCGTCGTCCCTGCCGCTTCTCGGAAGCAGCAGGTGGGAACGGGTGTTTTGTGCTGCGATTTTTTTTTTTTTCGTGCTTCCTCCGCTGCTTTTTCTCGGCTGGCGCGGAGGAGGGAGCGCAGGCGGATGGGCTTTCGCTCCCGCTTCTTGTTCATCCCCCCAGCCCGAGCCGGGGAAAAGTTTGGGGGAATTCAGGAGGGTGAACGCGGGGGCGGGTGGGCAGGGGGCACGTCGAGCCCGGTGAGGGCGGCGGGTCCCCGTGCGCGGGGAGGGCTGCTGCAGGACACTTCTCCTTCGAGTCAGCAGAGCCCGCCAGAGCATCGGGAATGGCGCGCGAGCCCCGGCCCCCGGCTGCAGCCCCGGCGCTTTCGCCTTCCTCCCCTCTCCACCTGCAGCTCCGCGAGAGCTCCGCTTTCTCCCTCTCCCCGCTGTTTCCTCCTGCCCGACGCGTTGTTTCCACCTCGGACCTTTCCGCTGGACAGCAAGTCCCCCCGCCTTCCCGTCCTTCCCTTTTGCAAAAAGCAAATGCACCTGCCTCCCCGGACGGGTTTCAACGCAGACCTGAGCCTCGCCGGCCCATGACAGGAGAGAGGAGGCTCTAAATCCCCTCCACGGCTGGGCAGCCCCCCAGATATAGCATTAAATATAGCTCTCGGCTTTTAGCGTTATATAGGCGCCAGCTACCTATGTGTGCGAACGCACCGCGGTGTAAACGCTTAAGCTTTTTAAGTCCTCCATGTTGGGTGCATGTAAGAAGTAAATTCAGATAAGAAAGTGCTCTCGGGGCCGCGTTTCATAAAGAACTGTAAATCTCTTGCATTCAAATTGCCCTTATCAAAACGAGTTGTGTTTTTTTCTCTCTCTCTCTTTGCGAGCAAGAACATTTCTGACAAAGCTTAATCTCATTGGGACACGTTTAATCATTAGAGAGATGCGAGGGAATAAAGCCGCGGGGTTTGCTGCGGGGCGAAGCAGCAAAATAAAAACAGTTATAATAGACTGGAACGGGCAGCAAGGCCCCCGGGCTGTACTTACCGCCTCTGCTCGGGGAGGAAGATAAATAAGACAAATAAATAGCTGCCTGGGATGGCTCGGAGGTGCAGGAGCCCCCGGTCTCCCGGCTTTGTGTTTTTAGCATACCTAGCGCTAACAAACTGGCTCGCCCGGGCAGCGCCTCTGCCTCTGTTGGCAATATTTTCAAAGATCTCATTAAAGTGCATTTATCAAAGCCCTAACATGTGCCCTCCAGCTCTGACATAACCCCATTAGCCCCCAGGGAGGGAAGGAGGGGGGGGGGGAAATCCTAATTTCTATTACAATTTGCCACCTCGGGAGGTTGGTTGGTGGGGTTGGATATATCTATATCTATAATTTTATATGTAATATCGGCGAAATTGGAAGGATTGTCCCCGTCTTTGATGCTTCAGGGGAAGGAGATAGCACAATCGGGAGAGGAGGAAAGCTCATTTAGATTCCTATGTCCTGGAGAAGATTTAATTGTGTGCGGGAGAAAGGCAGGGCGGCGCGGGGGTTTGGGGGCTTCGGAGCGGGGTCCTCTTGTTCCTCTGCGAGGAAGACTGAAGCCGATTCCGTTTCTATATGCAGGATAAATCTTCCTTTATCTTCTTTATCTTTCTTTATCTTCCCTTTTTTTCCCCCAAAAAAGCACCGTTAATGCCTTTGTTGATGCAATTTTTCCAGCCATGAAAAGAGAAGCGAATTTCACCCGCCAGAAACTCCAAAACCTCTTACATCGCAATTAAGTTAAGGGATTTAGAGGCCTCAGCTTCCCCGGGATTTTAGGAAACGGGATATTTTAACGGGGCCTGAATACACGAGGTGATTTATTTACAGGGCTTTTTTGAGAGAGAGATTTTTTTTTTCTTTCCCCATCAGTTTTCCCCTTGCAGAGTCTTGGTGGGGACCGGAGGGGCAGCAGGGTGCTCCTGGGTGCCTTCCTGGGCGAAGGGGACCTCCTGCAGAAACGGCCGCAATCCGGAGCGTTTCGTGGGGAGGGGAAAATGCATTTTAAAGAGCTGTGCACGGGGAACGGCTCTTCTCTAGCTTTGCTACTGTTATGAGTTATTAGCCAAAAAAAAAAAAGGAAAAAAAAGAAAAAGGAGAGGAGAAAAATCTCTTAATGATACCGGTCTCCTTTCCCCCATCACCCTTAGAAAACAAAGACGAGATTGTTTGCAAAGAGGTGGGGGGGTCCTAAGGTGCATCGCTTCATCCTCGTTATCGGGAGTGCAATGGGCTGCACTTTCCTTCCCCCAGTGATTTCAAGTGTAGCTTGTAACACGGGAGATAAACCAAACCTGCCTCCCCCCCGTCCCGCCCAAGGCTTTGTGTGGGCGCCTAATCCGTGCACGGCGGCGAGGTGAGGGTCCGTTTCGCCATTTATTTGGAGGGAAAACAATAGCTTTGCACCTCTGGTCTCCTCGGACAATAAACTAATCCACTTGACGGCTGTTATCGGAGATGCGATGTGCGATGGGTGAGAGGTCAGGGCGAGCGAGCTGCGCAGGCAGGGGAGAAGCAGGGGAAGAAGACTCCAGTTAAACATCTTTTCACTCATATATATATATATATATATATATATACTTATATACGTGTGGGTGATATTATAGATATGTGATACCACTCGGCGGAGGAGGGAATGAAACCAAAGGGAAGTGTTGGCTCGGAATAATTGGGAAGACCTTGTGCTTCTCAATCACCGGCGGACTGGCGAGGATGGGAAAAAAAAAAAAAAAAAAAAAAAAAAAAAAAAAAAAAAAAAAAAAAAAAAAAAAAAAAAAAAAAAAAAAAAAAGATTAAATCAATGCAAAAATCAATGCAGACACCTCGCATCTTTAAATAATAATAATAATAGTAGCTACCGGCCGCTTTGGCTGCGAGCCCCAGCTCGTGCCAGAAGGCCTGGAAGGCGAGCAGGGCGGCAGGCTGGGCTCCCGCTTTGCTGCGCACAAGCCGCCGGGCTATCAGCGCTGGAGAGCCGCTGAGAAGGGCTCTTTTCCCCCTCTTATCCCCCACCAAGTGTCTGTTCCCCCCGCCTCCTCGCAGCAAAAAAAAAAAATCATCGCAGAAGCTTAAACTGCTGCTAAAATAACCCTTGGCCGCTGTCCCGCGGGAGGAGGCTGCTTTCTGCACAGCCTCGGGAAGGAGCAGGAGGGGGAAAAAGGTGAAAAGGCCTCGTGTTTGAGCTACCTGTGAAAGTAAACAGGTAAACACTTCCCACAGGGCGAGAGGGCACTTGTCCTGGAGTAGCTCCACTTAGCCTGTGTACACGCACCTCTCCTGCCCGGCCTCTTGTTCCCTTGTTCAAATAACCCCTCCGGCCCCTGAGCCCGGGGCTTCAGCGCTGGCCGCGGGGGCAGCTCCGAGGCTCCGCACGCACACGCAGAGCCCGGCCCCGCAGCCCCTCTGCCGCCCGCGGGGACACGCGGCTGTCCCTCGCCCCTGCTCTGGGGGTGGCCCTCGCTGCGGGACCAGCAGGTGCTGGGACGTCTTTGCCCCCCCTCCGTAGATGCCCCCTTGCTCCACAGCGTCGCCAGGGCCCACACGGCTCCCAGGGGCTGGGGGGGCAGCAGTCGCTCCTGGGTGTCCCCCTGGGCCGCGGTTCCCCCCTCCCGCGGGAGCCGCGCAGGGTGTCGCGCAGGGAACAAAGAGAAGCTCCCGGGGAAGGGCACAAAGGGACGGCCCGGAGCATCCCGGTAGCCCCCGTGGCGGCAGAGGGTCGGGCACCGGCCTCGGATCCCCCCCTCTCCTGCCACATGGCGAGCGGGGGGGGCTCGTCGCCCCGTTTGAGAGCTGGCCCCGCAGCCCCTCACTCGTGACGTCAGAGCTCTGACGTCACGGGCCGCCAGTGAGGTCACGCCGGCCACGTCAGGGCAGTCGGTTTGGGGAGGGGGGGGGAGCCCCGACCCCTGCTCGCCCCGTCTCCGGCCCAGGCAGCTCGGGGCAGCGCAGGCGGCGCCCACGCGTGGGAAAAACGCGGTGCTCTTTCCCACGGCCCACGGGGGCCCCGTCCCCCCCCATCCCCGGACGGTGGCAGTGGGGGGGTCCGCGGCCTCGCCCGCTGCCCCCTGGGCAGCCGCGCACAGGCCGGGCCGCTTGTGGCCACAAGGGGCTATTGTCAGTCCTTGCTTAATGACCCGGCGACCCTGGTTTTCCCTCTGGAAAATATTTACCTATCAGGTGGTCTGCGGGACCAAAAGCCGTCGAGGTGGCGGGGGAGGAGGGTCTGGGAGCGGCAGCCGTTGCTGAAATCCCACGGGTCGGTTTTGCTCCCGAGTTTCTCCTTGGGGCTGTTTGCTCAGCGTGGCCGCTTTCTCCCTGCGGATCTACCTGTCCCGGTCCTTCGGTTCCCAAGTTCGGGACGCAGCCGGGAGCTCCCTGTCCCCGGCGCCTCCCTCCTCCCGGACCTAGCGAAATCCCTCCGGGTTGGAGTTTCCTGCGGGACAGCGCGGCCGTGTTGTGGCATTTGCGCGTTGGGGTTTTGTTGTTGTTAGTGGTGGTGGTTGGTTGGATTTTTTTTCCCCTCTTTTTTTTAAGTCCGACTCTTGGATGGGCCTCAAACCCGCTCGTCTCCAGCCTCCCCTCCTCGCACCCTCGAGCAGAGACGCTCCGCAAGCGCCCAGCGACGCTCCCGGCCCTCCAGCCCATCTCCTCCGGGCTGCCTTTCCTGGAGCTTTTGGGCTTGATTTCTGCTGGGAGACTGGGAGGGGGGATTTCGTTTACTTCTCAATTTGCTCTGATTTGGCGTGTCTCATCATCCTGATGCTGTTGGGATTATTACTGCTACATATAGATATATATATTTTTTTATTCTCGTTGCTTGCCGCGGTGGGAAAGAATTAAAATCCCCTCCTGTCCCACCCTGTCTATCCGCAGCGAAACACCGACCTCCCCCCTCGCCCCGCTTCCCGCCCCCGCCTCCGTTCCGGGCAGGTCGAAATGGGCGAATAAATCAATCACTACGTGCCTGGCTGGAGATGTGCTGGAAATTAAACATATATATTCATACCCATCGCCCGAGCACCCCCCCCCCCGCCCCCGGGAGGAGAGGGAGCGCCCGCATGAAGGGGTGCCCTTAATATCGAGGAAGGACTCCGAAATGGATGAAGAGATAGCCATTGAGTGCAGTTGAATACCATGACAACTAGGAACAACCTCAGATTTATTCCCAACAGTTAGAACCCATTGAAAGGGGGCGTCAATCACGTATTATTTCGCCACTGAAATAAATGCAAAAACTGCGCGGGGACAAAAGGTTCCAACAGAAGCCGGACATTTGTCTACATTGCGGACATTGTTTGCAGCTTAGCCATAGGGTTGTATTTGTGTTTGCGCCGGGCCGACCACCCAGGATGTGCTCGGGGCCTTGCTTAAAAAAAAAAAAAAAAATCCCTGGGCATTGTCAGCCCCAGCTCATACTTTATGGGAGGCAGCGTGGGGGCTGCGGGGGGAGCCCAGCTGGGGTGGGGGAAAAGGAGGGGAAGGTGCAAACAAACCGATCAACAAACAGGACAATCTCTAAGGAACCATATTCCTCCTTTTATATATATATTATTTTTTGTTCCCGCTGTCACCAGCCCTCTTCTCACCCCCCTCTTCCAGCGAGAGGAAGTCCGACAACTTTTCTTACCCAGGAAAAAATTATAATGATAATAATAATAAAGCAGGTGACGCGAGGCCCTTCCGCAGGTCTTGGCTTCCCTGCTCGCCCCGTCCCATCACCACGCCCGAAGTGGCTGGTCCTCCCTTGCCCAACTCCCCCGAGGCGGCTCTGCTGCTCCAGACCTCGGGATGCCTTTGAGGAAGCTGCGGGCTGCACTGGCCACAGCCCAGTCTCCCACCCGGCATTCCTGCCCCAAACGCAGAGAGAGCAGCGAGGGGCCGTGGCGCGATGGGGCGAGAAGCCGAGGGGAAAAATCCTTCCTCAGTGCCCGGAGGGGAAAAAAATAGCAGTAACAATAATAAATAAAATAATAAATAATAATAGTAAATAATAAATAATAATAAAGTTGAAGACGGACAGGTAGGGGAGGCAGAAGTTGGGGAGGGGGCGGTCTCTGGCCGCGCGCGAGGGCGTTGCTTGTGCGGGGACACCCGGTGCTGGGACCCTCTGCACGGTCTGGTTGAAAAGCAGCCCCTTCTGTACCCCGCCCGCCCTTGTCCACGTCCTGGGGAAAAAAAAAATCAAAATCAAATTGGCGACGGTCATATTCGAAAGTCCAGTGGGCTGCAGCGCACTGATTTAACCAAACAGGCTGAGTTTTATCCCCCTAGCAGAAAGAGACAAAATCAATGAGACCTCTTCAAATAAAGCCTGTCCCCCCCCGCCACCACCACCCCTAATAAAATAATCACGTCCCGAGTCTCTCTGGGCAGTTGCCTGACGACTGTATTTTCGCCACTTCGGTTAATTTCGGAGCAAACCAGAATCAATTACTCGCTGTTTAATTTTCAGCGCTCATCCTTAAGCCTCTACCAAAATATTGACCTAGGAGGTTTAGCTAAGTTGGGCTCCTGCCATCGGAGCGGCGTCCGCCTGGGGCGCCGGGCGCCGCGCCGGGGGGAGCGGGAGGGCTGCGGGGCCCGGCCAAGGCACCGGCCTCCCTTCTCCCCCTTTCTCGCCCCCGCCTCCCGCTTCGGCTTTTCGGTTTTTCAAGGCTGGAAAAACGCGCTTTGGAGTGCGCGGAATATCGGGCCGGTCGCGAGCTCTTTGTATGTAAATAGTGGAAGGGTTTTGTTGTTGTTGTTGTTTTAAGAAAAAGGGGGAAAAAATCTCCCTCTCTCTCTGCTTCACTCACACGCACAGAGGCACACGGAAAAGGCCCTCCCCACGCCGGTAATTAACTGACACGTTATACCACTCATCACCAATGGTGGAAGCTCGGAGCTCGCCCCAAACCCGCAATTTCACATCTGCAAACACTGTCTTCATCCACTTGACTCCCAGGACCCGCCCACACGTGGCCAACCTTTGGGGGGGTTCATGTCTCTTCTTTTTCTCTTTTTTTTTTTTTTTTTTCCCTTTTTTTTTTTTTTTTTTTCTCTCCCTCCTCTCGGCAGGTTCATGTGCGGGGACCAGCCGCATCGGGACTGCTCGCTCCGGCAATGGCTTGTTTTTCCCCAGCGCCAGGCACGGGCTCGGGGTGTTTAAGCAAGAAGCATAAGTGATTTTTTTTTTCATCTTTTTTTTTTTTTTTTTTTTTTGGCGTGTCTCTCCCCCCTTTCCCCCTGGAGTTACAAACTACTTGCGAAGCCGCTCGCTGCTCCCGCTCCCTCTGAATTTCCTCGGCGGCAGAAGGAGCCCGTAGAAACGCAGACACCCGCCGCGGCGGCGCCGCTTCCTCCGCCGCACGGAGCCCGCGATTCACGTCCTACATATAGATATATATATATATTTTTTTTCCTCTCCTGCTCAAAGTTGGCCGCCCCGTCCCCTGCGTGTGCGTGCTGGTGGTGTGGTGCGTGTGCCTGTGCTGCGCGCGTGGCTGTGTGCGTGCGTGTGCCGCAGCGGGACCGACAAGCTGCTCCGTCAACTTTCCTGACGAATTTTGGCCAGAACATGTCTCTGACCAACACAAAGACGGGCTTTTCCGTGAAGGACATTTTGGACCTGCCCGACACCAACGATGAGGACGGCTCCGTGGTTGAGGGGGGCGAGGAGGAGAGTGAGGCGTCGGAGCCGCCCAAGAGAGCGGGCGTTTTGGGACAAAACCCCTTGGACACTGTTCAGACGCTGCCTTTGAAGAGCCCTTTCTATGATAATAGCGATAATCCCTACACGCGTTGGCTCGCCAGCGCCGAGGGCATCCAATACTCCTGTGAGTACCGCTCCGCGGGCGCGCACGGGGCTGCTCGGATGCTGCGGGGGCTCCGCGCAGAGGGCCGGGGGCTGGGGGGCAGCGGGAGCTCCCCGACATCGGGGCGGGTGGGGGTGAGAAGGGCGCGGATCTTTTTTCTTGCCATTTTCTCTCCCCCCCCCCCCGCCTTTTATTTATGTTATTATTGTGTTTCTTTTTAAATCTATCTTCTTATTATTTTACACTTACTAACATTTTTATTATTTTTGATTTTCCTCGATGTGTTATTTTTTATTCCTTTCTTAATTATCACTACTATAATTACTAATAGCATGATTACTCTTATTTCTATTACGATTACTTCCAGTGCCGGCGGTTCTCCGGCGCTGTTTCTCCCGGGTCGCGGAGGTTCCCGTCCCCGCGCGGCGGGGAGCGCGCGTGGGAGGGGGGGACACGCGCGGCTCGCTCGGGGCGGCGCTCACGGCGCGCTCTTTTCCGCGGCCTTCCCCGCAGTGCACGGGCTGCCGTCGGGCGGCGGCAGCCAGGACTCGGCGTCGGCCAAGTCTCCGGAGCCGTCGGCTGACGACGAGTCGCCCGACAACGAGAAGGAGGCGGCGGGCGGCGGCGGCGGCGGCGGCGGCGAGGCGGGCAAGAAGAGGAAGAGGAGGGTGCTCTTCTCCAAGGCGCAGACCTACGAGCTGGAGCGGCGGTTCCGGCAGCAGCGCTACCTCTCGGCGCCCGAGCGCGAGCACCTGGCCAGCCTCATCCGCCTCACGCCCACGCAGGTGAAGATCTGGTTCCAGAACCACCGCTACAAGATGAAGCGCGCGCGGGCCGAGAAGGGGCTGGAGGCGGCGCCGCTGCCGTCGCCGCGCCGCGTGGCCGTGCCCGTGCTCGTCCGCGACGGGAAGCCGTGCCACGCGCTCAAGGCGCAGGACTTGGCGGCCGCCTCCTTCCCCGCCGCCATCCCCTTCCCCGCCTACAGCGCGCCCGCGCTCCAGCCGCTGCCCTACAGCGCGCAGTGCGGAGCGGCCGGCGCGCCGCAGTACCCGGCCGCGCATCACTTGGTGCCCGCGCAGCAGTGGACTTGGTGAGCGGCCCCCTCGCCTCCCCCCCGAGCGCGCACTGCCCGGGGCCGGGGGGGGCCCCGCGGACGGACACACGGACAGACTGGTGCTCCCGCAGACAGCAGAACCCGCAAAAATCAAAACTACCCGGGAAGGGATGGAGAGGGAAACGCTATTATTATTATTATTATTATTGCTATTATTATTATTATTATTATTATGGATTTTTGTTTCCTCTCCGGTTTCTTTCCTTCCCCCCTCCATTTTTTTGGGGAGGTTCTATTTCGTTTTCGGGGGACGTTCACGTCGTGGGGTGGGGGGGAAGGGAGGGGAGGTGTTTTCGTGCGTCACTGTTTACAGAGATTTTTTTGCGCCCTTAAGAGTGGTCCTGTCTACCTACAACTAAAAGAAGGGTGGGGGGGAGGGCATCGGAACTAAAAAAATAAAAAAAAAAATAAAGCTTAAAAATCCCGACGCTCCCGTGAGTTTGTAAGGTCTGTCCGGGCCCTTGCAGCGCTGCTGTCAGCCGGGGCGGGGGAACCAGGGCCAGGCGAAGAGCTCAATTTCTCCTTTCTGCATTTTTTTTTCCTCTTTTTTTTTTTTTTTTTCCTGCCGAAATGTTTAACCTTTTAGAGATCGCGACGACTACGATCAGCGGCTTTTTTTTTTTGTATATTTTTATTGTTAGTGCTACCGGGTGTAACATCCAAAGCAGTTATTTTATTATTTTACGTATTTTATTTTATGTATTTCATAGAGCCTTTGCATGCTCCTACTCCCCGAGTAATCACGATGACAAGGAAAAGATGTACATAGCTTAAAAAAATTGCTGTATAGACCTAGGTGACACCAGGTGACATAGGTTCCTGTAAGCTTTTCGGTATTTTAATAGGAATTTTAAGGAGAAAAAAAAAAAAAAAAGGGCAACTCTCGCACCAGCAACGGCAAACGTTTTTGTTCGGCGTTTCGTCCGAGGGAGCGGGGAGAGTCAGAGCGAATCCTCTTTCCTCTCTCCCTCCTACTCGCGAGCCGCAGTTATTATTACTGTTATTGTTGTTATTATTAATATTTTAGTTTGAAAGCGGCACTTCCTCGGAGAGGCATCGCGGGAAGCGGGACGGGACCAGTTGGGGCAACTCGGGGGTGGCAGCATCATCTGGGTGCGCTCGACCGGCGCGAGGGGAAACTCCGCATTTGCTGAAGCTCCCGGGTGGTTAATAGACGGTTCATATCTTGGAACCACCCCCCAAAAAACGTATATTATATATATTTTATGTATATAAGGGAAGAGAGAGGGCAAAGAGAGGCATTTGGCAAGGAGGAGGGTGAGGAAGGGACAGGATCTGCTGTGTGGGGTCGAGTCCGCGCCGAAGGCGACCGGGCAAAGTTGCCGAAGCCGCTTGAAGGCGAGAGCTGCGAGGCGGCAGCCCGGGCGCAGGAAGGAGGCTGCTCCTAGCGCTCTTTCCCGCTCGCTTTTCCCTTTTTTTTTCGGACCATTTGAGGCTGGCGGAGGTGCTGAGGAGGTGGAAGTGACCAAAAAAAAAAAGAGAGAGAGAGAGAGAGAGAAAGGAAGACTTGTTCATTTGGATGAAGCAACTCGCTAAGAGCATCTCCGCCGTTAACTCTTTCGGGTTTGAGTCCCCTCCGCGGGGCTTAAAGCCACACGGCTGGAGGCTTTATTATTATTTTTTTTCCTCTGTTTCTTCCTTTCCACCCCCACAAACGAAAACTTATCCCAAAGCCCGTTCCCAAAGCCGGGAAGCTGCAGCGGGGAGCGGACAGCAGCGGGCACCAGCTCCTTGCGGGAGTCTTTCCCCGCTGCTCAGGGTTAGGAGAAAAATGCATCTCCTCCCTCCGCTTCTTACCCGGGAATCAAGGAAATAAGCTAGGAAACGGCCTTATTTTATTTATTTATTTATTTCTTAGCAATTCCTGCACCCTCCTAGAGTTAGGGGACACGGGATTGCCGAATGTCTCCATAGCCCGATAAGACACGCAGGGAATTACCTCACCAATTACTACATGGGCATGAACAAGCGCAGCCTTAAATCCCTGAAAAGTCAGAGAGAAGGAAAAAATAAGAAAAAAAATCCATTTAAAGGAGGAGAGAAGGATAAGACTTTTTTATTATTATTTTTTTCTTTTTTTTTTCCCCCTCGCCTCCGAACTGCGTTCTAGTCTATAAAACCAGTTGTGTGGCCCTAACCTCCGTGGCCTTATATCTCCCATGCTGCCGGGCCGGCTCGGGGCAGTCTATCTTTGCACAATATACAGTAGACTTCACAAAACGGGCACAATGCGGGAGGCTGGGAGGTGAGCATGTTAGAGGCGTGCATATTCAAGAGCCAAGGGCTGGGGGGGAGGAAAAAAAAAAAAAAAAAAAAAGGAGAGACGGTTTGGGGAGGGGATGAGCCCCCTTCTTTGGCCTTCTCTCCCTTCTCTCTCTCTTCCCCCGCCCCCCCACCCTTCCCGGTCTTCTTTTTTAGGGCTATTCAATGCATTTATCAGCGGCAGTGCATCGCGGAGTCAGGGAGCAGCGTCCTTTGCGTTTTGTCGCGGCTGTCACTTGCGCTCATTGTTAGGCGTGTTCTACATGTTGTATCCCATATGGCCAGCTGGGCTGGGAGACCCCCTGACAAAACCCAAATTGTGCCCAGCTTTCAAAACCAGTATTGTTGTCTGTGAAAGGAAGACGAATTAAAAATTCGTGCTATATCTATTCTGGAAAAAAAAAAAAAAAGGGAAAAAAAAAATGAGAGAAGCGCCCTCTCTCTTTCTCTCCCTCTTTCTCTCCCTCTCTCTAGCCCTCTCCCTTTGAAGGCTAACAGAGGCCCTGCTTTTCTCCAAGTTCCCTCGGTGTCTCTCATTTCACAGGAAATTGGCTTCTCCTTCTCTTTCTTCCCCCCCACCTCCCTCCGCGGAAAAGCCCAAGCGCATCTCCCCACGGTCAATAAAATAAAAATAAAATAAATCGGATGCCCATTTCTGCACCGTCGGGTGGCCTGTGCGGTTCCGTTGCGCTCGACACCCTGAACTATTTGCGCGGCTCCGGGTACGGAGAACAAGGATGCATTCACTCCGCCTGTAATGTTATGCAGGGCTTTTTTTTAAACTCCTTTTTTTCTTTCTTTTTTTTTTTCTCCTAGCACACAACTGTATAACTCAGCGGAGTGATATTTTTTTTTTTTTTGTTCTTTCTTTCCTTTTTTTTTTTTTTTTTTTTCTTTTTTTCCTTTTTTTTTTTTTTTTTTCCCAGAGAACTATCTCTTTCTTGTTGCAGTTACTCGTTGTGCAAGGCAGGCGATTAAAGAAGAAAGGAAGAAAAGAAAGAAAAGACAAAAGAAAGACAGAAAAGAAAATAAATAAATAAATAAAACCACCCCTGCCACCCTTGACATTGTAGCATCCCCGGCCTCGATGCAAAAACACACACGGGAACTCTCTCCGCGGAGGCATTTGGTGCGCGGTGGCTGCGGTGCTGCGCGGTACCAGGGGCGCTGCGCGGTACCACAGGGGCTGCGCGGTACCTGGGGCGCTGCGCGGTACCCGGGGCGCTGCGCGGTGTCCTGCGCTGCCCCCGCCGCTCATCCGCGATGCGCCCCTTCCTTGCGCGAGCTGCGGAGCTGCGCGCCCCGAAGTGTTAACCGGGCAGAGGTGAAGAGGGCGGCGGACACAGCGGGCCGCTTGTCCGGCATGTGACAACGGGGCTTGGTCGTGCAAACGGGCCGGGCAGGGGGCTCCACGGCAGGGCCCGCGCTCGCCAGCTCGGCGGGCAGCGGCTTTTTGGCATTTTCCCCCCAGAAATATGTGCGGGGAAAGGCAGCGCCTCAGAACCCCCTGTCCCCCATCCCCGGAGAAATGAACGCCACTTCCATCCCCTCCACTCCACTGGGATCCTCTTCTCCGTATTCCCTCTCGTTTTTATTATTTTTATTTTTTTATGATTTTTTTTTCTTCCTCCACCCACTTCTAGGAAGAAACTCTTTAGGCGAATCAGATAACCCGATAATGAGCTGGAAACCCCTCTAAGCCCTGGAAATAACTTACTTTCATCACCTATTGACTGTTGGGCTTAGACGGGAACCCGGTGTGGATTTTTCGGGTCTCTTCAAGAGAGTCGGTCAATGACGAGCTAAGCCAATATTGACAGAGGCTAAGGACGAGTCGCCGCCGTGTTTATGGAGGGCCCGACGAGGACAGCGAGCACCGGGCAGCAGCGGCACCAGGGTCCTTGCGCGGCCGCCCGCGCGGCTCCCCCAATTGCCTGGGGTGACCGGGCTCTAGCGGGCGCTTGGGGCTCGGCCAGAGGGACCGGCCCCGTCGAGGTCTCTCCATCTCCGCGGCTGCCAAAGGCTCCTCCGGTCCGCCACGCCAAGCGCTGCCTCTGCGCGAAGGATTTTTTTTTTTTTGGTCGGGGGGGATAGTTTATTTTCTGCACTTTGAGACAAGGTCCATGGTTTGTTTTGTTTTGTTTTATTTTGTTTTATTTTATTTTATTTTATTTTATTTTATTTTATTTTATTTTATTTTATTTTATTTTATTTTATTTTATTTTATTTTATTTTATTTTATTTTATTTTATTTTAATTTTCCTTTTTTAGGATTCTGTTTTATATCTAGCTTATGTTCATTCATGATAGGAATGTTTTTTCCACTGCACAATCTGAGTTTTGTCTCTGTGTTCAACATAATTTGTTTTTCTCAGAATCATTTAATAGAGTAATAGAGATCATATTAATTTGTATGTCAGTG
>VWPW01022057.1:64778-91085 GCA_013389825.1 Crypturellus undulatus | reverse complement strand
CTTCCTTCCTTCCTTCCTTCCTTCCTTCCTTCCTTCCTTCCTTCCTTCCTTTCTTCCTTCCTTCCTCCCTCTCTCTCTGTCTCTCTTTCTTCTCTTTCGTATCTTTCTTCTCCTTCTCTCTTTCTCTCTCTCTCTCATTCTTCCTTTCTTCTCTTTCTTCCACTATCTCAAGCAAAAGGGCACTTGGAAGGATCTGAGTGGTGCATTAGGGTTCACAACACAACCCGGGCCACTTTCAGCGCTTCAGAGAAACAAAGTCTAGCAAAGTGTTGGCTCTCGGAGCAAAGCTGTGCGCTCACTTTTTCTCCTTACAATGAACTCCTCAGATTGAACCTGCTGGGAAGTGCTTCAGAGGAAACAAATGCAGCCCTGGCACTCAAAGCATCCCTCTGGATGGAGGGCTGGCACTGTGCTCCTCCATGGCTGTTGTCCCACTGGGGCTGAGGGCCAGCGTTTGCCAGGCACTCTATTGGGAACGGGGCCAAAGGGAGAGAGCTCCATCTCTACCCCAGAGATAACCCCTTCCTCACCCCTAAAATGTGTCTTGCAGCCCAATCCTGCTCAGCTTCTTTCCCCTTGACAGGGGCCCAGCTAAGGCTTGTACGTAACTCAAGCTTCTGTCTGATTTTTCACTATCCAGCAACTCAGTCAGCCAGTTGGATCTGACATTACACTTTAGAGACCGGCCTCCTTCCAAAATTAATCATTTTCACACACTGGTGCCCCACCTTTCCCCATCCCGCAGGCTTCTTGCAAAACAAAAATGTTAACTATTGATCTTTAATATAAGAAAAGGAAGTTAATAATTCTGTCTTTTTGTGTGTGTATAGTAAATGTGTAAATGTGTACATGTGTGTATGTATATATGTCTATATACACACACACATATTTTTATATATCACACCTTTATAGATATAGATATAGATGGTATAGATATAGATATAAATATCTATATTGTGTGTGTGNTATATAGATATAGATATAGATATAGATGGTAGGGATATAGATATAAATACATAGATATATCACACACACACAAAATCCTATCCTAAATAATGCATTTTCCTTTTTTAAAACAAAACACCCAGAAACATACCCATTGCTGGAGATGCCGGAATAAAGACCTCACTGTCTGGCTGTGTCCGTCAAGGACGCAGCTCCCTGCAATCCCTGCCCATACAGCATTTTTCTCCTCTGGCACAAGTCAGTCTCCGTTTAAGTCCATGCTGGGCTTCTTGCCTGCCAGCCGTCACTCACCTACAGTGACACACGGCAGTGCCACCGCTGTTGCCATCGCTCCCGTGTGCTCCCTAGATTTCCTGTCACTCCCTGCATCATCCCAGACCTCAAGGAGGAAGGTTCCGGATGCCACCTCCCCTGGTCAGTGAGGCAGATGGGGAGATCGCAGGGCTCTGCCCATGGAGACGGGTTTGGGAGTCTCAAACCAGAGGGACCTATGGTTGGAAACAGTCTTCAGCACCCTCTGATAACTCTGGGTTAAAGGTTTTCCACAGCAGGCAAAAATAATCTAAAACACATAGAGCTGTTGCATCTTCATTTTAATACTTAGCATATGTTTTAGCATTTTACACAAACAAGGTTTAAACAGTTTGAAGTCATTGGAGGGCATATAATAAGCCCTAATTCCACTTAAATATCTGGCATTTAACTGCGGACAATCGTGTCAATGCTGTCAGTAGGAGCTATTCCAAATGCAACAGGAAAATCTAATAACTCAGGGAAAAAAGCTTTGAATTGTTGCAGATTCCCTAAAACAAACATCAGCCTCCCCTGAATCTGCATAGAAATCTACTATATTTGAGGGGACTTAGCACAATTTCAGGGAGAAATTTAGCTCTGAGATTTAAAAAATATAACAAAAAGCAAGCAAAACTGTTCAGAATAAATTGTGTTAAATTGTATTAGCATCACTACAGCTCAGTCTGGTCAAAAACAGACTGAGATATTTCAACTATTTAAAGAAATGAAAGTTAAAAAAAAGAAAAAGTGAGCGTGCATTTTTACTACATATTTTTCTTAGTGCGCATGAGTTTGAACCACTTCTACTGTAACATTGACCTGTGGCTTTTCAGGGCATCTGCAATGATACCTCGAACATCCCTTACCAGACAAGAAAGCTGGAGCCACTGAAAGTAGGTAGCTGTCCTCTTGGCTCCGGAGTATAAATCAGACTATGGTGTGATGACAGAAGAGACCTGTTTATTCAATATAAATGACCTCTAGTTTGACCTTATTTTGCCCTAGATGGATGAGGAAACCTTGCTTTTTGCCAAAACACGTCCAGGGCTCAGCATGCGTCACATATATCGTAAGATTTTTCAAATTCCCACCCAGCTTTCTCCTAGGTGGAGACTTTGTGAGTGTGTGTTAGGTTCATCATCGTGAGGGTAGGGGTGGAAGGGAAAGACATTACCATTTTTAGCTTATAGCAACACGCAGAGATGTCACCGCTCCTTCCCTTGCTGAAGATGGCTTACGATGTGTGCAAAACACCCACAGCTTCAGCGTGCTCTAGCCACCTGGGAGACCCCAGAGAAATGGCTGTTAAACTATGCAAACCCAAGACCATCCTGCCCCTGGGCGAGGTGGCCACTCGGGTCTTGCACATAGTGTTTGCACCCGCATTACTCTCCCATGCCTCTTTGTTAGTCAGGTGTAAGATGATCAGACAGACATGAGTCAGAGACCAACTTAGAGCTCAGGGAAGCTTCCCTAGATGCTACGGCACATGGCTGAGTCCTGCCTCACTTCTCCAAAGCTTTTAAACCTTCCCTTGTCCCAGCATCTCCGCCCAGTTCAGCTCTTCAAGGTAGAGTTGGAAAGAGGAGGAAGGGGATAGTGAAGCTCTTGGTTCTCTGGTCCAGGAGTTTCTCGCCATCGCTGCCAGCTTGAAGACTCTTCTGCGTCCTCCCATCTGTGTTCCACCTGCACACGCTGCCACAGAAAACCTGTTAGTAGGGACCACTATAAAAGATTGCCTCAGATATTAGAGTCTGCCAAACTTCTCCCTCTCCCCATGCACCCTGAGATCTTTGGAGGGAACCCTGGCCCTACCAGAGACCAACGCGCATTTTGTGGAGTCGAAGTCTCATTTTCCCTTCAGCCCATGGACCCCATGGACCCAGTGTCCGCAGCAATCACCCCAAAGTGAGTTCCTCAGGCATAAGGGAGCCACCACGTGAGGTGAAAGCTCACCCAACGGTGCTTCAGAGCTCACCCAGTGCTGCTTCCTCCCACACGGGCTGGAGAGGGAGGCTCGGCGGTCCCATTGCCCTGCAACTAGGATGTGTGCGCAGCAGAGCCCCTAGGGAACGTAGGAGAGGAGTAACACTCACCCAACACTTCCATGGGAGACATCCCTCCTCACCAGCAGTGACCCAAAACATTCTGAGATACAGATCCATCCCATTAACCTACTGCTGGCATAGGAATATTTCACCCAGGAGGACTATGAGCTGGTTTCGTGCAATTCCTACCAGTGATTTCCAAAACCAACATGTTTTTAAAGGTCAAAGGGAAACTTGCCCATGGGTTAGGGGATACTTTTTAAATGCATACCTAGACTTCGATGGTCCCTTCCAGAGTTAGGTAACAGCCAAATGAAAATCTTCTGCAAGAGACAATCAGTGTTTTCGTTAGTAGTGAATTTGGATAGCAGCTATTTGCTGCATTTCACAGAAAACTACTTGTCTTTTTCTAATGTAAGGCCACTTAAAACTCAATAATAGGGGCAAAACTTGAAACAGTCCTTTTTTTTTTTTTTTGGTCCTCTTTTAAGGCAGGGATTTCAAAATGAGACAAAAACAAAAACATAAGAAACCCCCAAAAGCCTTAAACCAAACTTCCCAAAGAACAACCAAAGAACATATGATAAGGAAGGAAAAAAAAACGAAGAAGGTATTGGTACCCATCCTGTAACAAGAGGCCATTCATTGTACGTTTTGTGCTCAGTAATTCTAAATTCTTGTAATTCTTGTAAAAATCAAATAACTTTTTTTTTTTTTTTTTTTTTTTTTACAATCCAAGATTGTAAAATATAGGCTTAGAAAGCTTTTCTTTCTCATTCTTGAAGCAAACACCTAGTGCTTGCAACCTCCGGCAGTGCAGACCCTGCTTATGGCACGATAGCCTCAGAGCTGCATAGGCTCAATTGCTGGAAACCAGGTCAAAATTTTGCCCGTTTAAACTCACTCATCAATGAATTAGTAGCAACTTAGGGTCTGCCACCTGGTGCACATGATCACGAAATCAAGACCTGATTACCTACCACATGAACACAAATTTTCAGGAGTGATGTAGTGAAGGAAAGGGTCATGGCACTTTTCACATCAACTTTGAGAAAACACTTGCACAAAAAGCATAAGAACACAAAGCTCCACCTCCACCTATTCAAGACCATCTCTTGCTGCTCCAAAGCCCACTCAAATGGGCTCTGAAGGTGCCTACCACTTGCATTAAATAAAGCCCAAACTTGCAGCATATGCAGAAGGAGCTGGGGTTTTTCTGGGCATGTTAGCATATGTGGAGAAATAAATCAACTCAACTGCATGTTCTAGGCCATCTGGTCTATCTTTTTTTCTTTTTTTTTTTTAACCACTGTAATAATAAAACTGAAATTTGTCTAGATTTTCTATTTGGCTAAACCCATTATGCAAGCATTTAAGCAAGTCCCAAAAGTAATTGCTGGGAGGCCTTATGCTCCTTCCCCTCAAATGTAAAACTGAAGGTTGGTGGTAAACAGATTATAAAACAATATTTCCATAACCAGTCAATTTTGTTTGGCTCAAACTAAAATTCTAGTGCCATCTTTTCATTTATAACCGTGCTTTGTATCTAGGTTAAGGACTTTAAAGTATGCTAAAGGTAGGCTTTTGTCCTCACCTACTTGCTTTTCCTTCTCAATTACTGCTAAGGTCAGATCTTCAGCTGGTGGAAGGGGCGTCTCTCCATTAACGCCTGAGGGGTGTCAGGCTTTGACTTCATCTGCGAGCGAACGGTGCTCCCTGCGCTTAGCAAAGCACCACAGGTCACCGCTCCGGGGAGGCTCCTGGGCAACTTTCTGTATAATTCATGATTGCTTTCTGGAGCAGGTAATGCGTTCTGCCCTTTGGTTATTGTGCGCCTTCAAAGGCAAAAAAAAAAAAAAAAAAAGTTTGTTGTTTAATTTATTTTCTTTTTCTTTCTTTTTTTTTTTTTCAATTTATTTAAGAACATCTACTTGCCCATCTTCCATATTCTACCTTTATCTTGTTTACTGCCTTTTACAATAGCAAGGAATCACCTCCAGGTAACCTTTTTCATTTTAGCCTACTCCTTGGTAAGTAAAGATATGTAGCCTTTGGTTGTGTTGTTTGCTCTGCAGCTGAGCCAGGCAGTTTTACTGTAAGAAAAAATACACCCAGCTTTCTTCTGCTAGCCAAGTAAAACGGTGACATACGACCCCAAGGATATCTCCAGTTTTCCATTGGGTTTGAGCTGCCTCCTTACTCTTAAATCATGAGCAGGCACCAACCACGACTCATTTTTTGCCAGATAACTTTTATTGGATGCCAATGCATTGCCCGGCCGTGGCCAAAGGGACGGCGGGTCTGCCCACGTGTGACTTGGATGGGATCACAGAAGCCACTTGAGGTACTCAAGCACTTGGCACGTGGGGCAGCTCGCAGGCGGCAGAGGGGCAGGTGCCCATCCAGGCACAAATCTGTGCCTCCAATAAAGCAATGGGTTTCACTAGTTAACACTGTTACTTTTTTATTAATATTCTCTGCAGAAAAGGATTTTTTTAATTTTTTTTTGTATATTTATTTCCCTTTATATATCTTCTTTGTTGTCTTCTACACAGTGTACAAATGATGCAGTCTGTGAGATGACTTACCTACAAATGCATCTCTTCTGAAAGAGTAAGCAACACTGTAAGTTTGCCTGACATCTTCCTAAGCTTATCATCAGCGACACTGTTTTTTTTGGTCCATTCAGTATATGTGTAGCTTCTGATCCCTTTTCCTACCATCCAGAATCCTTAGGCAAGGTTTACCTTTCATAGCAATGCAAGATTTATTTCCCAGTGTGACAAGGAAGAAAATAAATGACATTCTGAACACTTTCTGAGTTTTATTTTATTTTATTTTATTTTATTTTATTTTATTTTATTTTATTTTTTTCTGAAGATGAATCCTTTGGTTGGAAAAACAGAATTCCTGATGAAGCGCTGAAGCATGGAGCCTGAGGATGGAGCAGGAACCCCAGGGGATCCAGCCCAAGGACTGAGCTGTGCAGAAAGACGTGCATTTAAATCATGCAGACCTTCTGCAAAAAAAAGATTCCCCAAAACTTTCTGATGTCTTCGGACTCTCCAGGTCACAGTCTTTGCAGCATCTAATGCAGCACCTCTTGATAAGAAACCTCTTAGTCCATCCCACTGCAGAGGAAAACAGTACTATATTATAATACTATATATACTATACTATACTATAATTCCTTGCAAGGAGTATGAGCAAAACCAGTTTTATAACAAGGTAAAAGAGAGAGAAAACCAAGTCTTACCAAATGCTTTTGGTCCGCACTCAATAGCTACTACCCAGAAACTGGGTTTGCTGGATGAGATTCAAGTACTCATCAGTATTTTGGCAAAATATAACCCTTTATGGCTTCCAGGTAGTAGCAGGATGGACTTATAAAATATTTTGTATTAAATAGGTGAATAGCATCTCTCATTGGGTTCCCTTTTCAGCCAGTACAGAGAGATCAGCTACTCTAGGATGCAAACTGGAGACACAAGTTAAATCCAGTCCCCTCAGTCATTTTCCAGAGAAATCTCTCTCATTCTCCACTGACCACAGGAAAATAGACTAGAAACAGCAATCAGATCTAAGCCAGCTAATTTAAATCATCCCTCAATTTTCAGTGATGTTAAAACTCTTACTTCAATCCGTTGAAAAGTCAATTTGCTATTACCATCATGATTCTCTGCTTCAGCTGTGTGCTACAGAATGCACATATGAAGTGTGATGAGCGATATGCATTTTACTCACAAAGAATGACAGAATGGAGCCTATTGAAACAAGACATTTCATCATCACAAAAGGTAGAGATTTTAAAAATAATATTAACCCCAGATTATCATGATGCTCTGTTTAAAATCTGGCAAATATTTCATGTTCTATGAAAATAGTTTGTTTTAATACAAACTCTTCCATTCAAATAAGTAAATAAGTAAATAAATAAATAAAAACGGGGCATTAATGAAGCCAGACTGGGAGAAATTTCACTTCTGCTTTTCATAGGCACCTGCTAGTGGTTATTACCAGAAACAAAGTAATCATCTGAGGGGACATTTCATGAGATTCAAATTCCTAAATATCCTAAATATTTGCCTTCTACATTATAGAGTAAAATTTAAAAAGCAAACAAACAAAAAATCCAAGGGCAGCTTTCCTAATTTTTATCAACTATGCACGAGCCACTTAAGGCAGCCATAAATATACAGTGGAACTCAAGATTTCCTGTTCCAGCAGGACTCCTGCTTCTGTTTGGGTTGCTACTTGATCGCTGTGTGATATTTGTTTTGGCTTCATTGCATGCAAGAAGAGATTTATACCATTCCATCTGGCTGCAGCCTGTTAGTCATCGCCAGATAAAAGCTACCCTTAACTCCTCTGGAGTCTTTATTTAATGTAATACTATGCTGCATTATGAAGCCTTGCAAGTGGAGTAGCTGGAAGTGCATACAACATACACTAGCAAGTTCACCACAGACTTTAACAACGTTATCTGCCTTCCCCAATTAATATGTTCCACTTTAGTATTCTCCCCAAGTCCCTACTTTCTTTTCCCTCCTCCTGAATTCTATACACACACATCAAAAATCCCATGTGGACACATACATACAATTTATTTGCCTGGCTGTCAGATTGGTATCCTCCCATTTTCCATGCCTAAGAAAAAAACAAAAGCAACAACAAGAACAACTTCACTGTCATTATTAAAACAGTCCTTAGCAGCCCCAGGATGAGCAAGGAGCCCACTGTGCTAGGCACACCACACTCAAAGCCAATTCAAGGACAGTACCTGTCATCTCAGACTAAAAAAGAGCTTGACTTAACATCTTCTGGAATCAATGGAAAGACTCACGCTGACTTCAGTGGACACCGAATCCGTCTTTCAAGAGAAGACAAGATACAAGAAGTGGCTGACGGATATAGACTTCACATTTACTTGCACTTTGAGATGTTACAAGGAGTTCTGTCAAGTCATAGTTGTAAAAATCAACAATAAAACTCTACAACTCCATCTCTAATCAAGTGCAAAGTAAGTGGAAATAGCAACAGTTGTAGCACAAAGTACTTCCAGTAGTACTTATTGCAGATCTGCTATCAACAAGTTAGGGCTACAGAGGATAAGAGCAAAGCCATTCGCACAACAGCTGAATTTGCAATGATTCTGCCATCGCAACAGCTCCACTGGGAGGGAAAAAAAAATAGATTGAATAAAATATGCCCTCCTTTTAATCCTGCATGCCATGGCACTTTGCAGCTAGACCTCTCGGTCCCCAATGACAATGTTTTGCTACCAGCCCCCAAAGGGCCAGCAGGCATTCCTGACAACACCAAGAAAATCTTTCAAAAGCATCTTCAAGTCCCTTAAAACCCAGCATGACCAGGACATGATGGGTATGTTAGAGAAACAAGCCTCTTATGGTACATGTAAACTATGTTCCTACATTGTGTCATAAAGAAATCACATTGGTGAGATGACCTAAGATATGCACAGAAACGGTGTGTGGCCCCTTTTCTTGTCCTCTATCTAGAGTTTGGGAAAAAAGATTTAACACTCTAGAAGAATACACAGAAGAGTCATCTTTTTGCTCCTATTTTTAGCATGTAGATGTCTTAAACAGATTTCAGTTAACATACAGGGAAAGGGAGAAACACGAAAGAGCCATTTCAGCATGATGTCTTTCCAAGATGTTTCTCTTCTGGCTGGTAGCAGCACTTGCCACATCTCTACAGTCCAGTCACCCAAATAAATACATGAGCATTACTTATTTCCAACAGCCTTCTAGTACAACTTGAAGACTAGTTGAATCGCATTTTTGTCGAGCAGAAGAACCCCAGAAATGGTTATCAAGTTCAGGAGCAACATGAGTATGACTCCCTCCAATATCCACCAAGGTGGGTTTGTAGAGTAACTCATCTTGTTGACACCCATTGGTAATGCAGTTATGCGATGCTTTGGTAGCATCTTCCTCTTAACACTGGCTTTGAATTATCCATTGCAGTCCAACTTTCTCAAAACTACCGACTGTGTGATGTTCTGTGTGCATTTCCACAGACCACGCACAGCATCTCCATCCTCCGCTGTGTTATCTGGGGGGATTCGCAGCATGTTCGGTGGCTGCTGGGTTCACTGATGGCAAAATGACCATCCAGAATGATATCACATGTGAGAAGGCACCCAAGCAAACTCCACCTCTAACTGCTCAGCCTCTCATGGAGGTGGAGGTGGGTTGATGCTCCCGTGTCCATGTCCCTGGCTGGGCCTTTATCTTGATGTACTGCTGATAAAAAGAGGAGAATTAACCCATAAGCTCCTGTCAGCTCAAGCAGAGAGCAAAAAACAGCTTTTAAATGATAAGCATAAAGAAACACAGGGTCAGCTAACCACATACTTAATTCTGAGGGTTTTCTGACTCTTCAGGGACTTTTGAGCATAGCTTAAGCCACTGTTTAAGGAAAGACATTGAAGTAGGCATTGAATCTATAGAGATTGAATCTATATAGAGATACATAAGTTCCTGAAAATAAATAAATAAATAAAACTTATCCTTTGTATTCTTGCCTTGGTCCTTCCAATTAGCTTCTCATTTCCTGGGGGAGAAGTGAAAATCAAAAATAAAAATGTTATATTAAAGAGAAGAAAGAAGATAGCATCAGAAACCAATTCGCAGAGCTGAGCAATAGCTGAACAGGAGAAGCTATTTTACTTATTGAGTGTCCTTTTAGGCACAACGGTTTACATTTTAGATAATTCAGTTTATCAACTGTGCAACAAAAGTAATTCAATGATACCATTTCCAGTCTTTGAGCAGAATGGTTCTTAATTGCCAAAGAGACATTTTCCTTCATATCTCTGCATCTGTACTTCATGATTTTTGTACTGCGAGCCTTGGAAAATTGCAGCTCTTTCCTGATTAAGTGCTTAATTGTGGTCAGCGCTTTTCAAAGTATTTTCAGCAGTTAGTTTAAGTTCCACTTCAGACACACGCCGTTATCGACTTCTTTATCAACTCACACAATTTCCCTGCATCAAATGCTTTCTGAAGTATACTTGGTGGGCCTTGATCACATCACTGTTTCATAGTGCCTCAAGTGGAGAGCCACATGACCAGAGTGCTGGACAGCGCTCGATAGCCTGGATTCCAGCAATACATTTTTCTACCAGGAGACCAAGCAATTCCTTCAAGGCCTTTTTTATCTGAAGTGGCACAGTTGCACTTCACCTTGTAAAGCAAAAGTATAATTGACAGGCAGCGCTCCCGCCAGCCTGGAATGCCACATGCCCAGGCAACCCCCATGTGATTGATACCATTTCAGTAATCTGCCATCTGCTTTCTTAGTGCCAAGGAGCAGAAGCTTAATCAGAAGATGTCTTTCCCGTCTAGCTAGTCTTCAGAAACTGTATTTTCTAGGAAAGCTCTGAAGGAATTCAATGATTTTTAAACCAAGAAATATATGCTAATCTGGGATCCTCTCAACAGCAGAGAAAAAGCCTGTGTATTAAGTGGTGAAAGCATTCACCTATTCAGATCCCAAATTTTGGTCTGAATTAGGCTATGCAATGGCTAAAATAAGTGTTCCTCAGCTCTGAAGAGGGTGACCAAGGAGTTGATTCAATTTCTTGCAGCATGGGAACTTTCCTAAATTCTCAGCAATCAAATCTCTAGTTTCCTGCTCTGGAAGGCCAACTCATATTGAAAGAATGCACTTAGGACAAGGCCTACAGGCAGGACAGGTATGAGTAACCACTCACCTGGGATTCTCTTCCAGGACTAGAGACCAGGTGTTTTCATGTATTTCACCTGAAAGCACAGGAAGAAGATAACGAAGGGAACATCTGCCTCTGTAGTCAACTGTAGTCAACAGTATCTACTTCCATTGGGATGCTGGTCATCGTGCTGTTTATGCGCCTGTGATACGAGCCTTCACTTTGGGGAACAGTTGTAGTTGAGGGCGATCTAGACCAGACCTGTCAGAAAGTTGCNATCTACTTCCATTGGGATGCTGGTCATCGTGCTGTTTATGCGCCTGTGATACGAGCCTTCACTTTGTTGAGGACGATCTATACCAGACCCGTCGGAAAGTTGCCCAAGCAGCAAAGTTTGATTAGTATTATCCTTTCAAAACAACATCACAAATGCTGGCTGGACAACAGCAGACCAGTCACTGCTGAGCTGTTGCGCTGCTCCTACATTTTGCCTCATCGCAAATACAAATAAAACTTTTTTTTCCTGAAAGACACCTAAGGACAGTATATGAAGTGTGCTAGGTCTTGCTATCAAACGCTAAAGCTGGATTAATTCGGCAGGAAGCAGATGTTCCCACTAGTTTACCAAACAGGACTCACAGTTTTATCTCTGCCGTTTACAAGACGATGAGAACCTACTGATGGAGGATTTGAATTCCTAGTCCTATATCACTAGGAAATTAAATGTGAAACTTTTCTAAAAAGCTTGCATTAGAACTCCCCTGGTCACTGTTACATTTTAAGACTTCCATGGCACATTATAATGTTGTAAACTATCAAGCGTTTAGAGTACTGTCAAGATATACATTATGAAGTTTCGTAGCAATGTAATAAAAATCACACTGACAGGACTTTACAGACAGAGAGAATAATCTCAGTGCAGTTTAGAAATACTTCAGTTCGGGCAAATCTATTGTAAATTATCACTCTAGGTCCTAATCCTTACCTGTGGGCATCTGAGCAATCACCTTGCAACCAAGACAAGTGAGAAAGGCTCCTCATCTGTCCCAGTAATTCACATGAACCTGGACCCTTCAGGCAAGAAAATTGTTCAATTTATTTACTCATCACAAAAAAAATGGTGCTTTCATCCATTTCAAAAAGAGTATTAGGTCATACATCTTTTTGCTTTCAAGAAATGTGAAACTGGTCCACGTTTCATAAGGCTTTAGACTTGACAAATGTAGCACTGCCAGAATTTCACATCTCTTTTTTTATGTCCACATTCATACGTCTTTGGTGCATGCAAACAACTATTAAGGTTGCTAAGATAAATGGAACATTTGCCCGTGGCCAAGGGTCCGCAAGGATGAACAAGGGACGTCCTATTGCTTCTGGTGGCTTTGTACTGAACTGAAACTGGACCGAAGGAGCTGAAACACCACTAATACAAGTAAATATGATGGTTATTCACAGGTCCAGGGCAAGACTGGATTTCCTCAGTCTCCAGGTCAAGCTGTAGCAATGTTCATGTGATTTTGAGCTCNTGACAAATGTAGCACTGCCAGAATTTCACATCTCTTTTTTTATGTCCACATTCATACGCCTTTGGTGCATGCAAACAACTATTAAGGTTGCTAAGATAAATGGAACATTTGCCCGTGGCCAAGGGTCCGCAAGGATGAACAAGGGACGTCCTATTGCTTCTGGTGGCTTTGTACTGAACTGAAACTGGACCGAAGGAGCTGAAACACCACAAATACAAGTAAATATGATGGTCATTCACAGGTCCAGGGCAAGACTTTGGATTACCCCAGTCTCCAGGTCAAGCTGTAGCAACGTTCATGTGAATTTGAGCTCCATCTCAGCCCATAGCAAGACTATTCCTCACATTCCAATGTAATGGGAACCAAAGGCAGATGCAAGTGCTGGAGCAGTTCCAGCTCCTCTCCTTAGAATCAATTGGGTTCTCTCCCTAGTTTGTGTGGCTTCGCAAGAAGCTCTTGACAGAGGAGGAAATAATAAATAAATAAATGAATAAAATAAATAAAGTTTAGTGGCTTCTCAGCACCACTGTGGTTTTGAATTAGTGAGTTAAAAAGGCATCGTTAAGATCAAGTCTCACTTTGAAAGACCCAAGATGTCTCAATGAGTTCAGTTCAGCTACTCAATTCTGAGAAGTTTTTTGTAAATTAAATGTCAGGAATTCAGTCAACTAGACCTCAGTTACACATTCAACCATGAAGTCTTGAAGAGTCTCGTCACTTCATGTGCACTTCGTTATACTTGAGGCAATTATGACCTGCTGGGAAGACCTTCGTGCCTCCCGTGCTACAAATTATAACTGGACTCATAGCAGTCTGTCAGCAGGAGAGAGACTGGTGCGCTCCAGGTCTGGGAGGAAAAAGATGTCTCCCGTTCTTGGAAAACCCTGCTCAGTAAAAGGCATCTTCAGGGAGAGACACGGAGTAAAATCACTTTGAGAAGACTCTCTCTTACCACGCAAGCTATGGTCATAGGAGCAAGCCAGGCTTTGGTGAGAACACAGGAAACCTGCAGCACATTCCCACAGCACAGTCACCACATCCATCTGGACATAAAAACAAAGGAACACATGTTTTTTAACAGGTACCTTGGCTGCTGATTCAATATTTTTCACCAGCCGAGCCGGGAATTAAATGGCCTTTCCCAAAAGATTCACAGCATCCGACAGTGCTCCATGAAGAGGTCATGGTGTCCTGGCTGCCCTATGGTCACAGGGGAGAGATCAGTCCTGCCAAGAGCAATCCAAAACAATGAATTTGGGAGCCTCTCTCCACACTGATCACATATAGGTCACCCAAGCAGAACTGCCCTACTCTGTTGCCCTGTTTCGTGTGTCCTCTGGTCAAAGCATGGGTCCTTCTCAGGGACAAGGCATAAGGGGTGAAGCTTTCAAATTGGGGAAAACTTCAGAGAGATAATGCTCCTGAGGCAGAAGCTGATGTTGGAAGTGGTGCCACAGGCCAATGTTCGAAGTCACTCACAGTTAATATGATAATATTTTCATTTCATTGTACATGAGAAAAGATAATTACTTTCAGGGTTTAAGAACTGAATGTGTTGATCCAAATGTAATCTCTGTATTTTAGCATTTAATTATTACATTAGAAATACAAATGTCAATGGGCTGTAGTAACCTAAGTTGTCAGGGAAAGAAAAAAAAAAAAGAAAAGGTATTTTTTTGGATTATAGGACAGAAAGAAGAGGAGAAATCCACAAGGAAGTTTAACTTTTTTATTTTATTAAAATGGTTACTTCTGAAAAACATTTCAGGAGATGAGGGCTTTTGTTTTTCCTTAAATTATCCTTTTATTATACTAATAAAACTAGTGAAAGTAGGGAGAATGTAATAGTAGCTTTCATAGACATGTTATTTAGAAATATATATTTTCACTATTATTACTATTTTGTTGCCCTTATCTCCTGTGGTTGGGGCAGGACACATAATAGTATCTTTAGTCAACGCCAAGCAGATTGCCATGGCAGCCCGTGAATTTGGGTCAGCATCTCCTTCCCAGGCAGTTTTGGTGCCGATTCTCCTGTGGAAAGACTTTGCTTTGGAGGATCCTGGCTACCTCATTCACTAATAACTGATAAATGTCAACCCCCTTGACATTTACTGGGGAAAACAAAACAAAAAAAGAAAAGAACAAAAGGCAAGGATCCACCTCTGCTAGGCTACTGGGAGAAGGATGCAGAGATGGAGACAGATCTGTTTGGCAAAGTCCCTTTCTCTGCTTTTGCTAAACACCCAGGTGCTTTCTGGCTCTCCTCAGCCCCTTACAGGTGCCCAGGTTTCCTGAAGACCTAAGCTTCAGACAGGCACTTCCAGAAATCATGAGACTTGCCCCCCAAAATGTGAATTAATCTTAAAATCCCCATTTTCTTCAGTTGTTGGGGATCGTCTGGAGTAGTAGACGGTAGAAGCTTTTATTTGGAAATGCAAAGAGTTAGGAGATGCCATACATCCTTACAGAAACATTACAGGAAAAGTCCTGAATTTGTCGAGTATGGTGCTAGATGAATAGAAAGTTCTGCAGCTCCTCCAGGCTTAAGCAAACAAAAAATAAAACCACACCAATATTTTTCCACAATCCCAGGAATCTAGCACCTGGAGACTTAGGAAAAAAAATCTTTCATTAGATGAGTGAAAGTAAATTCTGCAGTATTGGACAAGAAGCTCTGAATAGCAGTGCTTGGGTTTCTCTTTCCAATTTTACTTCTATTATTTATACATCCAGAAGAGAAACAGAAGATTCGCTCGGCAGAGAAGAGGAAACCTGAGCATACTAAGACAAAAAGAACCAAAGATCATTGCTATTTCTTGGTGACCCAGACCAGAAAATCAAATAAATAAATAAATTTAGGTCTTTCTCTGGCGTTTTATTTCATTTCTGTAACTCCACGTTGGACCCCTTTTCCCTGTTATTCTAAATCTCCTAGCTAACAAATCGGCCACGCAAAGACTTTTCTTTACACCCTGGCCCAATTCATTGGCCATAATAGAGCAAAGTGGAGCTATCAACTCATTTAGAAACGGAGTATTGTCCTCCAGGAAGAGGCTCCCTATCCTGAACTTCTTTATAAAAGCATCCGCCGGACTGGAAGCCAAGCCTGCGTGTAACAGTTAATAACAGGAGCGTGCTGCCGAGGATTGATTCAAATTGTTATGATTTGCGGCTGAACAAGCTATTGCCTTGATTTCTCAGCAAAGTTCAAGTTTGCAGCAGGCTGATTAGTCCCGCTACTGCTCCTGAAGCACCTGCTGTTGTATGAGATTTTATTAAATCGCCAGCACCGACGGCTGTTCCAAGTTTGTGTGCCTCCCTGCAATTGATGGCAGTAAAATAAGGAAATAAAGGAAGGGGGAGGGAGAGGAACTCTTTTTGTTAAGGTTCCCTCTTTTCAATAAAATGTCAACTCCATTATATAGATGTCAATTCCATTACTGTAATGCTGCTTCTATAACCTCACCATCTAACTATCTGCGCATAAAACAAGTTTCTCAAAGGAAGAGCCGAGGGCAAACATACTCACTACATGTTTCCATCTGATTAAGAAAGTGTCTATTCTCCTAAATATTGGTTCCATAAACACCCTCTCAGAGTGAATACCGTTTTCATTATCCCTTTCCCCAAACAATCTTTGGCCCCAACAAAGAAGGACCTACTCCTGACCTCCAAAAGCCTGAAGTGGACCCTGGAAATGTGATTTAACAGCAACGTCCGTCATGGAAAGCTGCACCAAAGAGCATGACAGATGAAAGAAGTAACAGAGAACCAGCTACACTGGACTCCTGCTCCTGGGCAGGTAGCTAGGTAGGACACTCCTGTCCTAGCACTCCTCTGAGGGACCTACCCTGGGCAAAAGTCCTCAAAGAGCTGCATGAGCTCAAATCTTCCAAAGCCCTATAGGTACACAGAGCACATCAGAGCTTTCAACTTAAGAGCAGTTTCATGAAAGGCTTGATGGACTTGGATGGGTCTGTGAGTTTGAGATCAAGGTGGGAGCATTTGGGAAGAGAAAACAGGTGTATGAAACCAGGAGCTGCTTATGAGTGTCATTCCCAACAATATCATTATTGAAACTTCTATTTTTAAAAATAATAACAACAATAAAAAATATATATATATATCACGCTTTCCTACCCTGTAGCAGTAAGAAGCAGTTGCTCCATCAATCTGAGATTTGTTGACTCTGCACATCAATATGAAGACAAAGATGAGTACATATTTAAAAAAAGAATAAAGAAATCCATTCCAGAATGGAAGTTGTTTAGATAATTGATTTCCCTTGGACTTACAAGCACTAAATAACACCCACTGAGCCACATCTCTAAGATAACCTTTTGCTTCAAATCTCTCTTCCAAAGGATTGGCCTTTGACAAAGGCATCTTTCAAAGTGCAAATCTAGCAAGCTTTAAGCCAGCTCACAGGTAAGACCTTTCTGAAAGAACACAATGATGATTCCTCAAGCAATTATTTTTTTCTTAGTATCTTTCGCATGGAGAAAGCTAATTAACTGCCTGCCAGGTTTTGCAGATTCGCAGTGAAAAATGAAGTAGTACAAATGTCATAATTAATTAGCAGTTTAATGCTAGAATGAATACAGCAAAGGTGCTATAAATATTCAAGCGACAGGACCTACACAGCAGCGTGCGCTTGCTGTGCAAGCCTGCCCCAGCGTGACTGTTAGTGGGGATGTCGCATGCCTACAACTGCAGAAGGGGCTCCCCATCCACTGTCTATTATCAATAAGCTCAGCCAGAATCCCAGAGGATGAAGAAATTCTCTATAATTTGTACTGTCAGACATTTCCCCCCATTGAACAACACAGCAGAACCTTACATCCCTGCTTGAACCAGTTTGATCTACGTGTGGTTGGGTTCCCAGGATCAGTACGGATCTCCATAACCTGAAACCCTAGAGAGCTGAGGTCACACCTGCTGGGGCATTTTTTTTGCTCATTAAAATTGCGAAAACACTCCAGACAGCAGACATAAACCATCTTCCGAAGGCATCTCACCCCACAACTCACTTCCCATGGTGCAGATACTGGGACGTCCCCATTCTTCGCAAGCAGACCTGAAACCATCACAGCACAAGCCTGCAAAAGCCTCCCAGTGGTGATTGGGACCCCCCATTCCCACCTCCCCAGAGCTCCATTCCCCACTTCCACAACAGGTCCCCAGCAGCCTGGAGAATTACCAGCTTGTCCCATGTACAAATGCAGCCATGGGAGCTGTAGAGCTGGATCCAACCCCACACTTTAGAGTGGACACGTAGCTTCTTGAAGCAAAAACAAAGAACGAAATCAAGGTGGCCTCTTAGCAAGAAGCAGGTTATACGTCAGGGAGACATAGAGAGCTTGACAACAGTCCCACTGACTTGTCACCTACGTCTGACAGGTGAAGATGTGACCATAGGGACAGATGGTGTTTGAAATTTTAGCCTGTGCTAAGGGCCGACTGGATTTGGTTGCTGAAAGAAAGAAATCCCCAAAATATAAATAAATAAATAAATAAATAAAATAAAAGCAACTGTTTGTTCCCATCAGCCCCAGCACTGAGGAAAGAGGGTTGTCCTTAGTTAAGGGAATGCTGCAATCCACACATTCGCTGCTTGAGGAGACAGCCCAAATATCTGCCTGTCCCACAAAGGACTTGAGAGCCTGTCCTACCTGTATTCATCCCAGCACAGGATGACTCTGGATCAGAAGCCTCGGAGACCTGCTGCAGGTTTGGGTCAAGCCAGCTACACCCACGAGGAGCAACCCAAAGTTTCCTAGGGCCCTGGGGCAGAGCAGGGTTACAAGAAACAGAAAACAGGAGAGGAACTTACACGTGTCTGTGCTGATGTCCTAAAGAGCTCACAGCTCCTTCCAGTTCCCCCTTCCTCCATGTGAACTTGCAGGAATTTTTTCCAGGGCTAAAAAGTAAACAAAATAATAATAATAATAATAATAATAATAATAATAATAATAATAATAATAATAATAAAAGGATCTGCAAGGCGTCAGCCTCCGAAGCGGCCTCGCCAGCAGTGCCATTGTCGCAGCCTGCTCTGCTCTGCAGGTTAGTGGAAGGCAATGTTTCTGTTTAAGTCTGTTTTTTTTTTTGATACCACTGTCATTTTGCAGAGTGAAACTCCATGGTGACAAGCACCACCAGGGAACCTGTGACACACAAGGGTCAGAGTCTGCACAGCACATGCGGCAGCAAGGGAAGAAAACAATGAACCAGAGCAGTAACCCAATATATGAAAAAAAGGAAAGCCTTGAAGATGAGGTAGCACATATCAGAAAAGAAAAGGTCTTAACTCAAGTTTCTTCTTTTTTTTTTTTCTTTTTTTTTTTTTTAACCTAACGAAGTCATTTATTAGCATGGTCCGGCCACATCAGTTTGGGTGCTTAGTTCAAACAGCAAACTTCTCTCTTCTGCTTCCCTGCTCTGCTTAAACATACCTGGCCCATCTTAATGGTATATTTTAACACTTCCAAAATGTGTCATTTCTGGTTAGCTTTCAAAGCGCTGCCTCCTGCAGGTGAGAGCAATGAGATATTGGTTCATCTGCGTTCTCAGTCATTAGACATTAGGGTTCAAGGCTCCGTTCGGATCACACTGTACAGGAGACTCCTCCAGATGTAGCAGCATATTCCTGCCTCTGGGAAGGCAGGAACCAGGCACTCACCACCTGCAGCCTTTCAAATGTCATCAGAGGCAAGTTTCCCAGAAAGAAGCTTTGGATTCAGGCAAAGGGCCATGGTGAATACAGCTGTGGAGACATCTATGGAAAAGACTTCCACCCATGGTCAAAAGGCAGGGGTTGGTAATCTGTGGCACCCGTCGGAGGAGCTTGCCTTAGCAGTTGGGTTAGACACCTGAAGTTAGACAGCACGGATGCTCCTCCATGGGGGTCTTAGCCGGCATCAGGTGAGAGGGCTGCACAGACGTCCACGTGTCAGGAAACCTGACCTTCCATCCTCTTGCTAGCCAAAAGGAGAGAGGGAGACAAGCCCTGGGCATCCCAGCACGCAGACCTTCAGGGCAGAGCCACGGCCCCTCTAGGCCGTCCCGTAGCACGGACTGCCTGAAGGGATGGATGTACCGCACATACCCATCCTCAGTTCCATAGATCCAGTGACCCCGAGGCATTCCTCTCCCGCTGAAGATCATCTCCCAGCCCACCACCCATCCTGCCGCCTCCTCTCACACCAGCCCGTCTCTTGCTGACAGCCCTCCGTGCAATTTTCCATCAACAGGACCCCAGCTCATTTCAGTTAATTAATTTCAAGGATGGCTTCTTGAGCCCTGATACCGAATGCTTTAAATAACATCTCGCATGCATCAGCCTCCTTCACTGTATCCATTTTGTAATTTAATTAAAATTAAAAAGCTCAGACTTGTCTGATATAATTTCTTCTTTAGAAAACAGGGCCTCTTTTTGCTCATGGCTTCCTTTCCCCTTTTGATACCTTGAGGATTTTTCCCTTCCTCTGAATGTTCGTTCTTTTACTCTGCATCTTTCAATCTCCCACTTGCAGGGGGCATCACCGGTTGGTCGTTGCCTAGCATCCGTGACCCCGCAGAGATTTTCCCGCAGATCAGGGCTTCCAAAACCACAGTCAGGAAAGCTGGCTCAGGAACCAGCATGCCCTATGCAAGGCAATGCTAGTCTGGATGTCTTCTGCAAGGTCCTCATGTGAGATGATTAGGCAGCAGGAGCTGAAGATCTAGCCCATCGCAGCCCACACCAGCACTGGGGGAAAAGCTCAACCCCATGGTTCTACCAACGCACTGGCTCTCTGAGTCCTTCTGGCTCGGAGGACATGGGGAGTAAAGCTAGGAAGCCTTAAGAGCTCTACTATTATATAGGAACTCCTATCATTTCTCCTCTCCACGGGAAACAGACCCTAAGGGAGGAGAAGAGAGGCCAACATTCCTATCCTTCTGTGCACTTAGGAGGCTTCTTCCACTGATTTCTCCCTGCACCTGGAATAAGCACTGATTAAGAGCGTGACTACCAGAATAGTAGTCACACTACTACTGTCACATACTACTGTCAAATAAAATAGACATTGTGGCTTCAGCAAGAAACTATATTGAATATGTATAAATGGGCATAGACATCCCCTCCAGAAAGGATTAGAAAGAAGAACTGGACTTGCAATTCTTATTAGAATAAAACCAGGAACCAGCTTCGGAAAACTCTGTGTATCTTCTCCCTCAAGGGGTAAGACCCAAGAGATCTAGCCACCAAGTTCTGATAAGGATTATGGCCACCAATAGAGGCGTCCACGCAACAGATCAGAGGAATTTCATGATGCTAACAGAAATTAACTGAGAGAAGAAGGAAACAAGATCATCTGAGCAAACCAACCCCTTTGGGGCATTCAGGGAGGAGCCTACAAATTCCCATCTCAGCGATGAGCCCCATGTTGCTCTCATAGCTGGGGATGGTGAAGAACACAGCTTGCCTCTGGGCTCCACCAAGGAGTTCCCCTCTTCTCCCATTTACCCCTCAATGCCAGACCAGGTAAGCCCTCCCTTAAGGCTGCTTGGTTGGCCTTTTTCTACTTAGCAGAGGAGAAAGCAGAAGGATGATGAGCCCCAGCTTCACAACTGAGGGATGTTTGCACAGAAGCGCCCAGGATCCCTGCACGGCTATACACAAAGTTTGGTCCATTGACTCAGTGCCAAGGAGAGCACCAAACTTCTAGACCCCCCCCCCAACCCATGCTCAATGATGTGTGCCCGTTTCCTATCAAAAATGCCTTTGCTCTCCCTGGTCTCCAAGTCTCAGGACTTGCATGAAAGCATCACTCCCGCCTGCGCTAGCCCCCTTCTATCAGAATTCATTTCCTTCCCCGTTTTGGTTGCCACCTTGTACCGCTTAGCCTTTCAGAGTTGAGGTTCAAAGTAACTATGGTTACTTTGAATTGTATACGGAATATTATTCTGATTTCAAAGGTAATGGAAAGGCTCCTTCAGGAAGTCTCTTTACTTTGTGATTTCCTCACAGATGCTATAACTAAACATCACCCAAAGAGTCACCTTGACCACACACTGACATAAGGATGCCAACAAAAGAAATCAGGAGACATCTCCAAATGAGTATGGAAGTTTTTTTCATGTTTTTCTTCTTTTTTTTTTTCTTTCCAAAGAAAGCCCATGTGATGTTAAATGCCTATCTGCACTTCTGCCCACGGCCGACTCTGTAACTGTCTTTGTCTAATTTCTGAACATATTATTCAGATTGTATATTTACAGCCTTTAACACCTCAATCCTTCATCTGACTGTGAAATAGTTTATATAGTTTGCTGTATAATCTGTTTGCAACTCAGACTCCTGAACGCGTATAAAGCTCGGCTTTTATATTCTTCACAGAAGGACATCTACACCCTTTCTTTCCAGCTAGGTTTTATCATTTCCATTTACTGGGAATGGAGCATTTATTGGCACAACTTGTGCAGAAATCTCATGCTTTTTTTCCATGTGCTTATGGAGTACAAAGCCAATACTCCAGGTGCAGTAAAGGTTTTGAGGATTAAAACAGTCAGAAGGATCTGGATACATCCAGAAGTCCCATTAGGGGTTGTCCTCTCCAACAGCGACACGCACAGCTGTGGACATGTCCTTCACCTGGAGATCCATTGGATATAACCAGTCATGACACCAGCTGAGCCAATGTTTCACAAACTGGCAGATACTTCGG
Organism: Crypturellus undulatus; assembly: GCA_013389825.1. Taxonomy (NCBI): domain Eukaryota; kingdom Metazoa; phylum Chordata; class Aves; order Tinamiformes; family Tinamidae; genus Crypturellus; species Crypturellus undulatus. The sequence goes on along the minus strand of VWPW01022057.1, from coordinate 68,845 downwards.
ACCTCGCTAAGGAGCTGGCCCCAGGTCTCTCCTGACCTAAGCACAAGAGAGGAGAGATAACAGGGGACCAAAAAAAAAAAAAGTGTTTTTTATCATAAATCATTACGTAGGCAGGTTTGGGGGAAGCACTAAACCTTCTTCAACAGAGGAAAGATATCACATGGATCTGAGCAGAATTCACATCTGTAGAAAGAAGATCTCTCCCGGATGGCAGACCAGGACAGGAGAGACATCATTGAAATTCACTCCAGCACCACAAAAAAAAAATGTAATGGAAACTCAGTCCCTCGTGCATCCATCTAATCAAGTTGCCAAGGCACATGGAGATGTTTAGTAATTGCTGTGCTGGTACCAAGCAAACCCAGGCCAGACTTTTCTTGTAGGAGAGTAATTGAAAGAGGCTGAAGGAGAATCACTCCCTAAGAAGGGAAGATCCAGGAAGCTGTTCGCTTTCCCAAACAAGATCCATTCTCTTTGGTGGAGGTTGGTGTCTGCGAAAGCGAGGCTCCCTCCAGAGAAGACTCCTCAGGCAGAGAAGGGTGTGTTGGACTGACTGATTTTATTTTAAAAAGAGCTCCTCTTCCAAAGGTAGATCAATATCTACTGGGGGTAGATCATTGTACACACCATGAGTTTTCTCTTGGCAGAAACTTTGCCCCCAGCAAATGCGAAGACACTGGACACTTCCCTGGCGCTTTTGTAGCCCAGCAGGTCCACAGGCAGCAGAATTGGCCCCTCCAGCCACAAGACCTCCCATCCACTCATGGCAAGGGGCAAAGCAGGAGCGTGGTGAGAGCCCAATGCCCACATGGGCTTCCCAAGGGGAACCCTCCAAACCTGCAGGTCTTCATACAGAAGCCAATGAAGACCTGTTCCTGATGACAGTCAACATCTGTGAAGCCATCTGGCTACCTGTCAGCCATCCACCACTCACCTGTCCGTAGCATCCAGCCCCGACCCACGGGATTTGGCAGGATACAGGACCGGCACTAGACAAAATCCCTGTAGTCCTTGCTAAACGGAGCAGTAACAGAGCTCAAACAAGATCCGGTCCAGCCCCGCAACCCAGTGAGCATTACTGGTGGGAGGTCACAAATCTTGGGATGTTTAACATCTTTGCCAGTGATTTGGAAGAAAATGTGAACAGACTGCTGGTGTTTTCAGCCAGCCCTTCAAAACAACCCAAGTTACGGGAATAGTTTATTGCCAAAGCACGGTCAGTGAGCTCACTGGAGCCCTAAGAAACAGCCACACAATTAATTCCTGCCCACAATTACTTCTTACGCACCTGATTTCTCCTGCAAAGGGAGGACTCGCCCCCATCCAGCCTCTGGCCTCATGGGCAACATCTTGAGTGGCACCTTTCTGCCTCCTAAATATCTTTCTTTCCCTACGAGCAAGCCATTTAGTGGCACGTAAAGCAACTAAATATGAGGTTTTAGGTAGAAATTGTTTTAGAGTGTCCTGGAAAACCTCAGGTCCCTTTTTGCAATCTAGTGACATCTTTAGAAAACAGTTCCTTAAATCTCCATTCGCAAGCCCCTTTTAATCTCTGAAAATTATCCGTGAGAGCCAAATCAAGGCAAACTGCCCCCGGTCATGATCGCAACGCGGTAACTCTGCACTGAGCTGCTATCACTGATTATTTAGGAAAAAAAAATACAACTATCACTGCTAGGCGAGCTGCCACCGAAATAAATTAGCATTTATACTGGATTATTGAAAACCACTAACAACAGAAAAAAAAATCAGCCTCTATCTATATGTCAATTGTATCCTGCCAAGGTCAATACCTCCACTGTAATAGACACAGGCAGAAATAGCAGGAGCAACTTAGCTGTGAAAATGAGAGCAGGGCGGCCAAAATCACCCGTGATTATCAGAAAGACCAAGTGAGCGATGAAATGACATTGGACACTCGCAGGGCTTTAAATAACGGTGACCTGGCGGGGAAGATGCATATATGGGAAGCTATCAAATAAGGCAGGAAAATCAAAATCTAATAGTTTGACTTCTTGATGTCTTAAAAAATAAATTACTGTTAACCTCATTTCATTATTTTTTTCTTTAATCTTTGGAAATTTTGGAAATTGCTTGAGTTCTGTAAACCTCATCTTTCTAAGCTCGGAAGCACATGATATATTTCTGTATATCCCTTGCAGGTAATGATGATTAAGTTATATTCTATAAATGAAGTTACTCTGGGAGAGGGGAAGTTTTGTGCAGTATTTGCCATATTAATTGCAGGGTTTTCACTAGCATTGTCCAAGCACACTCTAATGACTGGAAACATTTTCTCCCGCTAGAAAACTTGAAGTTGGAACGAAGCGCAGCCATGTATTGGTTTTCTGATAAAATAAAATAGTGAAAAACTGCCTGGATGTTTCGTTCGAATAATATTTGGCACTGCCTTTGCACAAATGCTTTGTCTCAGTGAAGTTGCAGCACCTGCTTTGAGAGGGATACAAGTCCCCATTGCAACGCTATCATTTTCGGTAAAAAATAGGAGCATCGCGATTCTTAAAAAAAGAAAAAAAAAGAAAAAAGAAAGAGACATTGCAGATTTTTGCCTTTCTGCAAGATTTCTCCCAGGTTTCCAGCTTCTCTTCTTCTTTCTGTTTCTTTTCTCCCGTGTTTCTGCGCTGCCTCCCGCGGGCGCGCGGCGCCTCCGCTGCGGATCCCGGCGCTCGCGCAGGACAACGCGGCCGCCCCGGGGCCACGGGCACCACGGAGCGGCCTTGGAGCAGCCCTGCGCAAACAGCCCCCCAAACCAGCGCCCGCTGAAAAAACGCAACGTAAAATTCAGCCCTGGAGGCTCCTTCGGTACCTCCGTCCTTTGGAGGCTGCATTTCCCATCCCGAATTTGCCCAGTCTCGGCGTTGCCTATTGCTTTCCTGCTCTTCCCTCCGGTTTTCTGCTGGACTGGAGCAAATTGATCTGATTTTGTCCTTCCCGCATGAAACAGGGGTTAAATGCAGGTGCTCATGAGCAGTGGCTGGAGGCGCCCGGCGTGTGAGCGGTGCCAGGTCCCCCGCAGCTCCCGAGCTGCTCCCGCCGCTTCCTCGGCTTCAGCCGGGCCGGATCCTGCTCCCAAGGCCCCACCAGGAAGGATGGGAATGCGGCCGGCGGGGGGGCATCTCCTGGCCCTGGCCCCCAAGGAGCCGGTGTGACGGGAGCAGAGGGAGCCGGCGGCTCCAGAGTTCCCAGCGCAGATCGTGGAGATCTCCAGAGCTCTCCAGAGCATGGAGAAAAACACCACAGCAGGGCTTTTCTCCTGGCTTTTTCACTAAAATCAGTGACAGGATTTTTTAAATCTGTATCTATATTTAAATACACATATTTAAATATATATATTTAAATATAGACATTTAAATATGGGTATATTATATGTATATTACATATATGTATTTGTGTGCGTGTGTGTGAAGGGGAAATAAAAATAAGCGCAAGCAGCAGGAATTCTGCTCGGATTTTGCGGGGAAAAATAATAGGGAATGAAATAAAAGTATCGGCAGAGCTGCCAGTGGCACCCTCGATGCGTGTGAGGGTCTGTTCGTTTCTTGTGACTTTAGGGGCATCGGGGTTTGATAGATTTAAGAGGGGGTGAAGAGAAGGGAAGGGAACCTGCAGCTGCACGCACGGGGTCACACGCGCAGGGATCGCCTCGCTCGCGCGGGGCTGCTCGCATGGGCACGGCGGAGCGCGGGCTCCGCGCTGCCCGGCCGCCCCGTCGCACCGCGCGCAGGGCGAGAGCAAAAAGATGCAAAACCCGCCCGAAACGGGCAACTTTCCCCCACCCCCGCCGCCCCCCGGCCGGGCCGGTGCCCGCAGCCCCGGCGGTGCCGCAGCGCCGCGGCCGTGCTGGGCAGGGGGGTCGTGCTGCGGAGCCCTGGCCTCTCCAGCTCCTTCCCAACTCGGCCCTTCCCTCCCTTCCGAGGGGCCTTAGGGACGTGTGTCCCCCCCGTCGCGCCCTCCCCGGGGCATTCGGCGAACCCCACGGCGACATTTCGTTGTCACCAAACGAGGGCTGAGGTGGGATGGGGGGGGAACAAACGAAAGGCGCCCCC
>VWPW01022057.1:7350-60066 GCA_013389825.1 Crypturellus undulatus | reverse complement strand
AATAACAAAAAAAAAAAAAAAAAAAAAAAAAAAAGAGAGAATTCAGAGCTGAAAGGGACCAAAGATAATTATTTATGCTACTGTGTGTCACCACTTCCACTTGAATCCCTTTTCAAGGCTTTAAAGCTTTGAAATTTATAGACAGCAACGGCGGATTCAATTATTGCGGCGGCTCCCCGCGCGCTCTAAGGTGGCTGCTGGTTTCACTTTAGTGGTTGGCAGCCCCAAAGAAACAACGGCCGTCGGAAGATCGTTCAAAAAAATAACCTAGAAAAAGGCACAAGCGCAATTCAAAGGGCGACTGAAACCAGAAAGCCAGATGATGGCTAAGGAAAAATGACTTAAGAAAGGCCAGATTTACTGGGAATGTTTTCCCCCGTGACCAGCACATATTTGCTCGCAAGTAAAAGCTTGGCCTCTGCTGAGGTTTAACTCAGCTGCTGAGCGGACATGTGGGAAGCGGTGGGACTGCCGATGCCAGTGGTGCCTCCCGGGATGCTCTGGGCAGGCGCGTGCCGAATCCAAGCCTCTCTCGGCACGGCACCACAAGCGGATGAGCCGGGGAGAATCCTCAGCCCTTTCCAAAGGCTTCGGTGGCATCGGAAGGTGACGGGGCCTCGCGCTGCTGCTATGAGGGGCTCAGGCCGAGCCGTGCGGGGCTGCGACCGGCAGGTCCTTCCCGCAGGAATCCCACGGACAAAGCTGGGAATGGCAGCAGTGGCCCCTGCGCGCCGGCAGCAAAGGAGACCAGGATGTTGTTACCAAGGACAGATAGTGCAGGAGAGAATTCATCTACGTGAAAATCGCTATGTACTTCTGCTAGCAGGAAGAAATAGGAGAGACACCAAGTTGGACTGGGTTTGTGCTGTGCTGTGTAAAACAATATTTGAAGAAAAAAACTAGGAGAATGCATGAGAAACAGGGCATGTTTAGAAGTAGCTGAACCACATTCCCCAGAAGGCAAATTTCAAACCGTTCATGCCCTGAGTTTCCATATAAAGGACTGCTAAATAGTGCTGATTCCAAGCAGCTGCGAGCTCTTCCATTCTTTTCCCCATTACTGCTCAGAAAACTTCCCACAGTTGAGTAAAAGTTCAGATTTACAAAAACTGTAAAAGAACATAAATGCCCCAAGCTTCATGTGAAAACCTGTGAGCTATTTTAATTATGACCTCGTAAATTCTCAAGAGTTTATGCAGATTGTTTAAATGGTAACATTAGAAAAAGAAAAGCAAAACAACCTGCTGTTTTGAACAAGCATTTTCATAATGTAGCATTTTATGACATAGTGATGGCCAATTCACTTACAATTTGGGAAAAGGTTCTCCTATTTTGTTCCCTTGTTTTCACGTGTAATTCACAGTCATGCTGGTTTCTCTCGTTACCAGAACGTGACATTAAAGTAGTTTTTCAGCCTTAATAAATCCAATAAGCATTTGAGCAAAATATGTCATTAAGTTATAAGAACCTGCACTTTACAGATGTACTGGCCAGGAACTCTTCTGTCCCTCAAACATGTAGCTTATGCACTTCCTTGCAGGAGGCGAAGACTGGCTCAGATGCTGGCTTTTCCATCAGGTTTTCTCAAACCACAGGAAGGGTGTAATTTACTGGCACACTTGATCTAGCTCTAATAGAGAGTAGTTGCAGCACAGGTTCAACGTAAGCCTTTTACCAGCAATACACAGTGTGGCTGGACACAGCCGAGTTCTCTGTTTGTCTCTTTCCCAGTGTCCGTGCAGGCAACTGGACTAAACGCAGCTCAGGAAGCCCTAGCTAGGCTGCACTCACACCTTGTGACCGTGCATAAAGGGTATGCTAGTTCAAAGGAGAGAAATAGGTGCAAAAAAAGGGCTCGTTTTCATACCTGTCTTCCCCTGTCCATGCGATCTTCAGGCCTCTGTGGGTAATTCATTGGTCCACCTAGTGCCTGGTACTGGCTTGGCTGGTACTGGCTTTGGGAGGGCAGCATGCGGTTCCAGGCAAGGAGAGGGGCAGCTCCAGCACTTCTGTGCAAACGAAAGGAATTCATCGATGAACTTAACTCTTAAGCAAAGGGTTTCATGTGACACAGCATGGAGACACTGGGGTTAAGTGACTGGATTTGCCTCGGAGTGAAATGCTTCCACACCTGACCGTGCACGTAACGGTGCTGGGCACGGTCACAGAGAGACAGGGAGGGGAAAAAAAAAAAGCCTCTCCAGAATCTCTTACTAAGGGGCCGTGGTTGCTTACTTGCTTTGTTCACCACAGCTTGAAAGTTAGAGGAATGCTCCCTACTGCAAAATCAGTTTTACAAATGAGACATTTTTTTTTTTTTTTTTAATCCCTTGGAAGGATCTTGCCNTTTTTTTTTTTTTTTTTTTTAAATCCCTTGGAAGGATCTCGCCCACCTTGTGCTTGAGATCTCCCAATTCATCCGCAAGGACCCGGAATGCAGATTTAAATGCAGCCATCGCCAAGTTAGCTCAACGTAACACACCATCCAAACAGCAAACATGTGCTGGACAGGAGAATGAAGCTTTATTTTCTAAATGTCCAGGCCCTTTCTGCGAGTCCATTCTTTGTAGTTAATTGCAGGTTGCAAATGAATTCTTACGACGAGTATGCTGAATCTAGGCTAGGGGCCGGGGCTGTTTTTCCCAGCCATTGTCCTGCTCAATATGTCAGAAGGTCCGATCGGGAAGAAACCTTTTCAAGTTCTATTGATGCCGTTTTCAATTGACCACGGTGACCTAGCAACATAAGCACTAATTGGCAGGGCCCGGCTGACATTTGGTGTACAGTTCAGACGGGAGCGCAAATTCTGCGTCCATTATAGGCTAGTTTGCCATCCGACATCGCTACGAGCAAGAAATGTTTTAATTGCCTTCAAGTGCCCATCTAGCGTCACTATTATAAAGCAACAGGTGTAACGCAGCAAATCATTGTTTGATTAAAAATATTTAGGGAAAAAAAAAAAGGATAGAGGCATGATATAGTCTTTAATGCTGAGCACTGAGGATGCAGCTCATTAAAGAATTCAAAATAGTTATGTTTTGCACAATAATGTGTTGTTGTAACAGAAAAATATGGACTGTTGATCTCTTTTGACTTGTGTTTGAGAGGCAGCTGAGCACAGTGCAGGGCAGCTGCCGAGTGCACGAGCAGGAGCAGAGGGAACATGGCATCTCCTACCTCGCTGCCGTGCCGCTCCAATGCGCCAAACCCAACCTTAACTTTGCTCATCTCTGAGGAATCCTAGATTAAAATCAGCTGGACTTTGGCCTTGGAGGAATAACCTGCTTGCTCTGAGCTGCTCACGCAGCATAGGGAAGAGGGATGAATTTCGGGGAAGGAACCGACCAAGCCCATACTTGTAGCCAATGGCACCATGCACCTTGGCGCAGCGGAGGAAGTGACGCTGGAGAGGAAAACCTTCCATGGGGAAATTTCTCCAATGGCAACAGAGATGGAGTTTATATCAAGACAAAGAGAACTTAAATATGACTAAAGTGACGGAAAATGAGCAATTCCGATGTGAAAAATTTCTGCTTGTCTGTGCAAGTCTTCTGGTTTTAGAGGCTTTGCCTGTACGACAACAGTCTGTTACCTGGACAGGTTAAAATCTGTCCAAATTTCCCAAAGGCAAAAGAAACTCCAGCCATCTCCAGGAAAGAAATCCCTTGGTTCCTGTTTATAGCAGCATGATCTTATCCAATAAATACAGATCTGGTAATTCCCACATTAGTATTTGCACGTATTCATTTTTAAAGCAAGCTAAATGGTCTCACTGAACTGTGCAGTTTGGTTTTTAGTATCTGAGATGTCTGTCTAGAAATGCCTAACGTTACCCAAATTGTTTGCTACGTGGAGCAAAACAGCATTTCCTTGAAGTTAATTGCGCATTACATTTTCTGAAAGTAAATATTAAGCAGCATTGTAGGTATGGTATACAGTATTCCTTTTGATTAAGTGTTTTGAGTACTAAGATTTTATTTCATTATTCCTAGAAAGCAGCAGCCTCTTCAGGCAGAGTCTAATGTTCAGCCGTAAGGGGAAGAGCAGCGAATTCCTCGTGTAACCCACTTCTGTGCTTCCATCAAGAGTCATTTGGTTGCTGCAGCTCTCTTAATGTGCTTGTGATAGTCTGAGAAACTGGAGATCACAGATAAACGTTTGTCACACGCCTGGAACAAAAACGTTCCACATAAATTTCATTTGAGGTTACTAAGTATGATTTTGGGCCACTTTAGCTTCAAGCTTCCTGGTCCTCTCAGTTCCCTGAACTATGCACTATTCCTAGGGGCCAAAATTTAGCTTTTCATCAAAACCATTTCATAAAGCAAAGCCTTTGCGCGTTCCAACAGCCGCTCCTCTGGAAGCGTCACCTAATGAACAGGTTAAGCAACACTTAACAGCAGCGCTACACACCACAGTAATACCAATAACGTGGCAGCTGCAGCTTTTCACCTAAAACTATGTGGGAAGCAGCAAAACAAAGATCCTGGCTGACGGGTTTACTGGCAGGAACAGGGCTTCATGGCTGCCTCCTCCTTGGTTCTGCGTCACCTCCTGTCTACCCACGTCACCTGAAAAGGCAGGAATAGGGGCTGGCCTCTATTTCCACCACCTTTTCCGTGTGCTGAGGTGCTACGAGGATGGAAGCTCTTGGCCACCCTCCGTGCTGGAACCTCGTGGCTTCCTGCAAGCAGGAGCGGAGCCAGAGGCAGCAGCAGCAGGTCCCTGAACTTGCTCCTGCCCTGGAGGCTCTCGGGGACCTGCTAGGGATCCAAAACCCCCCACAGAACAGCTGCGCTTCAACAGGTTTCACATCTTTTTCCCCTAAAACAGCACCAAGAGTATCTAGCCCACGTGTGTGTAATTCAGCATCATCCCTAAGCGCTGAATGCACTGGCTCCTCTTCTGAGCCAAAGACTGTCCAAAACCATTGCAGAATTATTTATTCCCAGCACTCTGACTGACAAGCAGTAATTTTTATAAACTATCACAGGTAAAACAAGAAATAAGTCAGGGGAAAAGAAACAGTGTAAAAATATTGATTTTGTTCAAAAGCTACAAAGACATTCTCCAAATTCTCTAAAGCTTATTTTCTGGACCAAGACATTTTTCAATTTAAAGTTACCTTAAGGAATACACATTTCCTCAAGTTTAGAAACTAAATACTGCAGTCTCAGTATTGCAACTCAAAAAACATCGGGGGCAAATTAAAGATCGAATCCTACAAACATATGTAACTGCATAAATGTTCCCAAACAGCTGTTCGTTAAATATTAACAAATACTTCCTACAATACTAAGGTCCTAAGTCGAATGCAGTTGTGATTAGATACCCTGGATTCTGATTAGATACCCTAATATTACAAATATGTAAAAATAAAACAAACAAACAAAAATTTTGAGTGAGAAACAAACAGTTTAGGAGGAAAGGATGATTTATCTGTGAACTGAGAAACTCTGCCACTTGCAAAAATGAACAGCCTGAGAAAACTACAAAAGCAGAGCACTGGAAAACCCACTGCGGGTTACTGAGACGCAGCACTGTTTCATAAAATTAAACTACGGAGGTTGCACTTAGTTGATGTTTTGAGAAGAACAACTGACATGTACAATCTCAGCACGTAAAAGTTTCTAACGTGAGACTGGGCGCTGACACGGCATGGGATGAGGGAGCTGCAGTGACTTCAATAGGGGTCAGAACGGTTGCCATGGAAAGTGTGATTATAGAGAGCTCAAAAAATTCTCCCAAGGCTGATATTTTCCATTTGCACATAAAAAACATGGGAAAAAAAAAAGGAAATAAAATGAAATTAGAAATTTCTAAGATCTCATATACACTCCTATTGCTTCCTAAACATAAACTAATTATTCATAGCTTTCTCAGGTATACTGGAATTAATAAAGTCCCTCTGACTTAAGGACATACCTACCAATGAAGGCGTGCACGTAAAACATCCCTTATTATGAAACCATGTCACATTCTTTCTATTTGATGGCACTTATTGGGCTGCAGATTCCATAATCCTTCCCTGAGCCCCTTCTGCATTTAATTCAGTTCAGCCTTAAGTAGTTAAAGAAACTGTTTTCAGTGGCAACTAATAACTACTGACCTACAGTGACACTGCCCTACAATAGGCTTGTCAGGCCTGAAAAAGTTGTACCAAAGAAGCTGATTAGGACTTCAAGAGGTTTGTAGCAAGAATCAATGGCCAGTCTGTGCTAATGCTGCGGTCGCAGCGCAGAAATGATAAAAGTGGAACACCATTAGTTATGCCTCATTAAGCTCCACAACCCTCCTAAAAAGAAATTTGTTTAGCTTGTCCAAAATCTAATGCAGTTTTAAGCTCTCTGTGTCCAATTTCACGGTATCTCAAAAGCTTCAATAAGATGAAGGCCAAAGAACCAAGAACAGTACCAAAGCACCAACAGTAAAGTTAATTTTGAAGTCTGAGTTTTAATAGGAAGTGTTTTTGCTGCCGTTTGTTTTAATACTGAGTACGCGGAACTTTTAAGGGATAAATCCTGCACAGTGCATTCACAAAATACAAATAAAGCATGGGCCTTACCTTAAAAAAACTGCTGTATAATGTAACTTAGATAAATACAAACAACAAATCCAAAACAAGGATTAAAAAGCTCCAGGCTGAGAACCTCCCCAGAACCAGGCATGTTTTGCAAGACCTGAATCCCACCAGCCTTACCTTTGTGGTGACTGCTGAAACAACGGCGTTGGACCTCGCCACGAATCCTGGGGCCTAAGATCTATGGGGTAAAACAAAAAAGTTTAAAAGCAAAGGAAATTATTATAGAAACGGGTTCTACTTTATTTTTAAATATACCATAAAGCTCCTTTTAAAAAGGCAGGTAGAACAGAAAAGTCCAAATGAGATACGCTACCAAACACACTTTACCAAATCGTATTTGGTTAATATTGGTGAGTTAATATTTTGGCAGAGCCTGTTTGCATCAGACAGTGCCAAGTTCAATACTGATAAAAGGCTACATCTGCTTGCATTTTTTTCTCCTTTTCTTTAACATATCCAATAAACTTCAGGCTATAAAGAGAACATTTTAATTGCTGGAGCTACCCAGCAGCGTTTCAATGCTTCACAGGTATCATTTTTTTCTGCAATTCTTAGCAATGCAAAAAGATGATGGCTACTATAAGAAGTGAAGACTTAATTCACTTCACACTTACATATCTTACAAACCTTATTTTTGTGGGTAGAAACTTGGCAAAGACAGCCTTGCTGTTAGAGTAAGCGGCCCGGCAAAGGACCACCCACTTCTCAATTGTTTCTTCTACCCAAACTAACCCCGTACAAAGGCAGAGCAGTAACAAGGTTGCTTTAAGGGGGACCTGCAATTAAATGCTTGTTGTTCTTCTAAATAAACTGGTGGGTAAACAGCATGAAAGAAAAGCTTATCAATAGCTCCCGGGCAGCTCTCAGTGCGGATTGTGCATCACTCAAAAGCTGCAGCCTCAGCGACACCTTTGATTAGCCTCAATCACACTGAAGTGGGACCTCATTTTAACAGCTGGTTCCAGCGGTTGCCTAATGGGCACCGCATGACGGGGCAGGAAGACCCAGTTAAACTGCTGCTACTCAACAGGCTAAAGCTTCCCCCAAATTTGAAAGAAATAAGCGGACAAGCCTCTCTGCTCGTCTTGCAGCAGGACCCCTCCAACCTGCTGTTGTCAACCACTGCTCACCATCAACTGCAGTGGGTTATTTCAGATACATTGGATGTGCCATGGGCCTAAAGCATTGCAAGGGATAGATGGCAGAGCAGAGGTTTGTTCCAAATATACTCTGAAGACTCACACAGCAGCACTTTTATACTGAGCAGCCCGTCAGAATAGCCAGGACTTTGAAACACATGAACGGCTTGTGCTGAAATGAGTCTCTAGTGATGCTGGACTTGAATATAAAACTAATGCAATATAAGAAAGCCCAGGTGTGTAACACTGGTTTCAGCTACTTTGCAGAGACTAAAAACTAAGACTCTTAAACTCATTCCTTAAAAGGTATCAGGAAGACAAAGCTGCTAAAATTTATTTATTTATTTTTATTTCTGCAACAGTTCTCACAGATACGAGACGGTTCGTTTTAAACCTAGAGTATCTTTTGTGCACGTTTCTGTGACGCACCAGCAGGAAAAGCACCAGGGACCCACAAGAGAGCTCAGTTTTCCTTCTGCTTGCCAAAAACACCCACCTATATTCCACCTCTCCCTCCTTCCTTTCAGACAGAGCTCCAAACTTGAATTTTTTAGTGCTATTTTTTCTGCTCCAGAGCNCTCAGCACGTAAAAGTTTCTAACGTGAGACTGGGCGCTGACACGGCATGGGATGAGGGAGCTGCAGTGACTTCAATAGGGGTCAGAACGGTTGCCATGGAAAGTGTGATTATAGAGAGCTCAAAAAATTCTCCCAAGGCTGATATTTTCCATTTGCACATAAAAAACATGGGAAAAAAAAAAGGAAATAAAATGAAATTAGAAATTTCTAAGATCTCATATACACTCCTATTGCTTCCTAAACATAAACTAATTATTCATAGCTTTCTCAGGTATACTGGAATTAATAAAGTCCCTCTGACTTAAGGACATACCTACCAATGAAGGCGTGCACGTAAAACATCCCTTATTATGAAACCATGTCACATTCTTTCTATTTGATGGCACTTATTGGGCTGCAGATTCCATAATCCTTCCCTGAGCCCCTTCTGCATTTAATTCAGTTCAGCCTTAAGTAGTTAAAGAAACTGTTTTCAGTGGCAACTAATAACTACTGACCTACAGTGACACTGCCCTACAATAGGCTTGTCAGGCCTGAAAAAGTTGTACCAAAGAAGCTGATTAGGACTTCAAGAGGTTTGTAGCAAGAATCAATGGCCAGTCTGTGCTAATGCTGCGGTCGCAGCGCAGAAATGATAAAAGTGGAACACCATTAGTTATGCCTCATTAAGCTCCACAACCCTCCTAAAAAGAAATTTGTTTAGCTTGTCCAAAATCTAATGCAGTTTTAAGCTCTCTGTGTCCAATTTCACGGTATCTCAAAAGCTTCAATAAGATGAAGGCCAAAGAACCAAGAACAGTACCAAAGCACCAACAGTAAAGTTAATTTTGAAGTCTGAGTTTTAATAGGAAGTGTTTTTGCTGCCGTTTGTTTTAATACTGAGTACGTGGAACTTTTAAGGGATGAACCCTGCATAGTGCATTCACAAAATACAAATAAAGCATGGGCCTTAGCTTAAAAAAACTGCTGTACAATGTAACTTAGATAAATACAAACAACAAATCCAAAACAAGGATTAAAAAGCTCCAGGCTGAGAACCTCCCCAGAACCAGGCATGTTTTGCAAGACCTGAATCCCACCAGCCTTACCTTTGTGGTGACTGCTGAAACAACGGCGTTGGACCTCGCCACGAATCCTGGGGCCTAAGATCTATGGGGTAAAACAAAAAAGTTTAAAAGCAAAGGAAATTATTATAGAAACGGGTTCTACTTTATTTTTAAATATACCATAAAGCTCCTTTTAAAAAGGCAGGTAGAACAGAAAAGTCCAAATGAGATACGCTACCAAACACACTTTACCAAATCGTATTTGGTTAATATTGGTGAGTTAATATTTTGGCAGAGCCTGTTTGCATCAGACAGTGCCAAGTTCAATACTGATAAAAGGCTACATTTGCTTGCATTTTTTTCTCCTTTTCTTTAACATATCCAATAAACTTCAGGCTATAAAGAGAACATTTTAATTGCTGGAGCTACCCAGTAGTATTTCAATGCTTCACAGGTATCATTTTTCTCTGCAATTCTTAGCAATACAAAAATAATAAGAATAAGCTTATTCTTATAACAATAAGCTACTATAAGAAGTGAAGACTTAATTCACTTCACACTTACATATCTTACAAACCTTATTTTTGTGGGTAGAAACTTGGCAAAGACAGCCTTGCTGTTAGAGTAAGCGGCCCGGCAAAGGACCACCCACTTCTCAATTGTTTCTTCTACCCAAACTAACCCCGTACAAAGGCAGAGCAGTAACAAGGTTGCTTTAAGGGGGACCTGCAATTAAATGCTTGTTGTTCTTCTAAATAAACTGGTGGGTAAACAGCATGAAAGAAAAGCTTATCAATAGCTCCCGGGCAGCTCTCAGTGCGGATTGTGCATCACTCAAAAGCTGCAGCCTCAGCGACACCTTTGATTAGCCTCAATCACCCTGAAGTGGGACCTCATTTTAACAGCTGGTTCCAGCGGTTGCCTAATGGGCACCGCATGACGGGGCAGGAAGACCCAGTTAAACTGCTGCTACTCAACAGGCTAAAGCTTCTCCCAAATTTGAAAGAAATAAGCGGACAAGCCTCTCTGCTCGTCTTGCAGCAGGACCCCTCCAACCTGCTGCTGTCAACCACTGCTCACCATCAACTGCAGTGGGTTATTTCAGATATGTTGCATGTGCCATGGGCCTAAAGCATTGCAAGGGATAGATGGCAGAGCAGAAGTTTGTTCCACATATACTCTGAAGACTCACACAGCAGCACTTTTATACTGAGCAGCCCATCAGAATAGCCAGGACTTTGAAACACATGAACGGCTTGTGCTGAAATGAGTCTCTAGTGATGCTGGACTTGAATATAAAACCAATGCAATATAAGAAAGCCCAGGTGTGTAACACTGGTTTCAGCTACTTTGCAGAGACTAAAAACTAAGACTCTTAAACTCATTCCTTAAAAGGTATCAGGAAGACAAAGCTGCTAAAATTTATTTATTTATTTTTATTTCTGCAACAGTTCTCACAGATACGAGACGGATTGTTTTAAACCTAGAGCATCTTTTGTGCACGTTCCTGTGTCACACCAGCAGGAAAAATACCAGGGACCCACAAGAGAGCTCAGTTTTCCTTCTGCTTGCAAAAAAACACCCACCTATATTCCACCTCTCTCTCCTTCCTTTCAGACAGAGCTCCAAACTTGAATTTTTTAGTGCTATTTTTTCTGCTCCAGAGCTAGGGTCAAATGAGGACTGCATAAGAAACCTCTGCCTAGCAATGCTCCTGTTAACCTATCACACAGATCCCTGAATAAGGGCTAGCAAAAAAAACACACTTAGCACTTTCTTTTCACTTGATACCCTAAGAACCCAACTACCCTCTGCTGTTATCACATCTTGTTGCAGCTCTAGGGAGCTGCTTAAGGGAAAAAAATAAGGAAACAACTTAAAGAACAACAACAAATCTCACACATTTAAAAGTCATCCTATTACTATACATTTTTACGGCTGTGATAGGCTTGGAGGGGGGAAAAAAAGCTTGGAACAGTGAATTGCACTTCAAAGAGGTACAGAATTCAAGAAAAAAAAGGCAATTAATATTTCCCTTAGTCTTTAAAACTTAGGCATTTCCTAGAGCTATAAGGCTAAATAAACTGCCTTCTCTAGCAGCTCCTCAAGTAACAATTTATCTAATCAGTGGGGCAATCAAAGACGAGATTTTGTGTTTACTGATTGCAGTAATCAAAATCACTTTTCATATGTGGCTAATTGACAAGTTTACTGACTGCAATGAAAGTCATAAATCAGATAGCCTGGATTGCAGGAACCAAATGTGCCATTCAGGGAGTGCTACCACAGTGCACTCGACTCCCCAAGTTATCAGTGCAGACAATTATTCATCAACTGAAAATTGGCACATCCAAGTCAAATCAGAGAAGAGCAGCAAGCAACACCCACAACAGCCTCTTGAAGAGGAGACAGCACTTTGGCTGACCGCATTGCCCTTCTAGAGGCCAATTTTACTTCATCGTATGTATAAAAACATAATGCATGCAAAGTTGCCTTATAAAAACTCCATAAAACATGAAAATCTTTCACCTATCATCCCTAGTTCTTCCTGGATCCTGAGTTACACAAACATGCCGTGAACGTGTATTCAGGAAGCTCCCAATCCTGTTATTCTGTAATAAACAACTGTTCTCTACCACATCCTACCTTCTGCTCCCACATCACTACATAGCTGCTTGAACATCATGTTGATACAAGACAGAACTTGTCACATTAAAAAAAAAAAAACAATCTGCTTGTGCTATCCCATTCCTTCTACTTTGACTTTTTAGTTGATCTTTTCTAGTTGACACCTGAGCTTTGCTAGAGACGTTCGCACTTGAAAGTGAGACAGGAAGCTGCAAAAGGCAGGAAGGCAACGGTGCTGTCAGATCCACGAGTACCAGAAGATGCTCTCTGGGCAAAATTGGAGCTAAGGAGAAATACTGGGCACGTGCTAAATTGACATTTCCATCAGAGCAAATGAGCTGTCCATACGACCTGCCCTCCTTCACCTCTGGGAGGAGGGCTCAGGGAGTAGCTGAAGCACTTGCACCTCAGCAGCTTTGCTTGGCACCCTCTCCACACAACCCAGCACGCATCCTATGCTCGGGTGTCTGGAGGTGGCTCCGTTTGCACGGACATCCTGCAGCGCAGCCGCCAGGAAGCCTGATGTTGGCAGGAGTTTGAGGCTGTGTCACTTCAAAGCAGGTTAACTAGGCCTCTAAATCACTTCTGGTTTAAACAGGTCTTACGTACGTGGTAAAACATTTAAGGTACACAATGCCCATTTACAACAAGAGTCTCAAGAGGCCTGAGCTGGGTAGCAACCTTCCAACCGGGCAGCACGAGGCATTTCTGGAACTCCTTCCTGAAGGCAAACACGTCTCTGATACCGTTTAACCCCTGCTCATCCCATTGACTGATCTCATACCGCAGTTAAATAAAATATCATCTAAGAATGGCCATGCAAGACAGATGACATCCAACTACCAAGTCAACCACCACTGCAACTAGTCATCTGCAAAGACTTCACATGGCAGTCAGTTTAAATTAGGAGTTAATTACAGTTTGAGCCTTATCTCCCAGGACAGCTTGGTACCACTAGCAGAAGTGAAGGGGAAGAACAAAATTACGTGACAAAGCCCACGTTTTCAGTGGGCTCCTGGCCTCGATTCTGAATTCTCCCATTAGAGCAGAGAGGAACCAAGAACCAGATTCTCAACTCAGCTCCAAACAACGAGCCCTGGGAGCAAGAGCATCCCTGGAAGCTCCGCTGTGTGGGAAAGGTCCTTGTACAAGGACAGTGGGCAGCACGACAGGCAATGGGCCACTAAGGGAGTTGGAAGCACCAGCAGGCTGGCCTGGCTTCTCCGTTTTACTGCATGATGAGGAANAAAAAAAAAAAAAAAAAAAAAAAAAAAAAAAAAGCACCAACAAGGAGAAGAAGAAGAAAAAATCTTGTTCTCCTGGGCAGCCTTGCTCTTAGATCTGCCAGGCACACCTGCAGAGCAGTGACTGGCAATGCCCAAGAAACCCTCGCGTGAGCAGGGGCCAGGGGATGAGGGGAGAAAGGGATGCTTGAAGAAAAGCTCCAAGACAACTTCTGAGGCCAACAGATGGACGGGGATTTCATATCGATCAGTGGATTCAAGCCTCCTCAATTTGAAAGAACAATGACATAGGGGCATATCTGCATTTGGAGTGTTTCCTACACAACACAAGGTGCTCAGATGCCATGAGGATAAGAGCTTCTTAAGTATCTAATTGGCAACATCAGCTTCTCATACATAAGGTTCAGAACACTGCTTTGAAATAAGTATTTCTCACAAAGTGTCTCAAGTTTACAAGTCATAAACAGCAGCACACGGGCTACTGGGCTCACAAATACTTTCCCTGCAAACCCACATATGCTCTTTCTCCTGGGAGATAAACATAAACACATGATGCCTGTCTGGTAGTTCTGCCTTCCCCACACACTTCTTTTTAGATCATAATTCTGTTTGCTTAAAAAACTTCTTTTAATCAAAGTTAGTAGCTCCAAACTCTTATATTCGAACTGTCTCTCCACTTAAACCAATCTGATTTCTTACACAGGAAGTTTCTTCACCCTGCTCAAGTACACTTCATTTACTTTGGAACTGGATAACAAGTTTAATTTAGACTGGCCACTGATCTTAATTATTTAGTTAGTAATCCATATGCAGTCAAGAAATGCAAGTCAAATATAAGAAGTCTGGCAGCTTCACTATGCAGTAGTCTGCTCTCCTCCACAGGATCAACTATTGGAATTTATAAAACTTGGCTTCTCTCAGCTATTTAAGCCTCAATTATATAATACAAAACTGCATGATTTCAGCTGAAAAATGAAACCCACTTCCTTTAAAGCATTTCTTAGACTGCAGCTTTCAGGCAACTCAGCCCTCCGGTTTCTGCCCCATACAGAAATGGGGCACTTGATCACAGGCAGAGACAGGACTTATTAACTGATGACCACTTCTTCCCAGGATAAAAAAAGGTGCATTTCCAACAGACGGGGTTTTCTCTCACCTCTTCCACCGCTGCTTGCCAAGCCAATCAAGCAAACAGCAGAGCAGGACAGGATACTGCCAACCTCCCAACTGCTGCTGTGTAACGGAAGCTAGGGATGCAAACCTCCAAAAAGGGTCTGGGCAGCTCGTGCAAGGCAGGAGCTTCTCTCTGCCAGTCACCACAGCTCTTCTGTCAAGCCCTACCATCTTCCCTGAGCTGCCACCTTGCCTTGTGCATTAACTATTTTCTGTGGCCTAGCAGAAGTGAAGTCCTCCTCAGGCTCCATGTTCTCCTCAGGCGCAAAACATCCAATTTCTAGGAAATTTGCTGCTTCTGCTGATGTTGAAACTCAGCCGAATTATGAAGACGTGCAGGATTATGTACAGTAGGAACACTTTATGGGCAAAGTGCCATTCTTCCCACCACGTTTAAGCATTGGGTTAAGTATGCAAAATAGGGTCCTACCTACAGAGGCATGCAACTGCATTTTGGAGCGGGATTTTTTTTAGTACATTTTACTAGAGAAATTCCAAAAAAAGAAAAATAACACAAAAACCTTTGTTCTCAAGCTTCCAAAGAGATGGACGAACTGTGAAGTTCATAAGCAGTTCTTGACTCTTTGAAGACCAGAACAACTCACAGAAGTGAGACATTTGGAGAGGATCATCATATTCAAACTGTGACTTGATATTTCATCTAAGCAAAATAATTCTCTGAATTAAATCAAGTGACATTTTTTTCCCTCAAATTTATGACAATTTCTCCTTTGTTATAACATGAACCAGCTGAGCTCTGAACAGTATGGCTAGTCAAGCATCTAAGTAACAAAGTCAAATTGTCATTAATGTCTTTTAAAGAGAGGCTAATCCTTACAGCTCTTGAGCAATGGGCTTGGACTTTGCTGTTTCATTCCAGCAATTCTCAAAAAGCCAGTGTTCATGTTAATGCTAGAGGGCTAAAAAGAGATTTTCCTCTTCAAAAAGAATCAGGTTTGTACATACATGGCCAGGGTGAAGGTGTGAGATGAAGATAGCTTTTTGACAGCATCAATCTCAGTGACAAATATCAAAGTAATACAAGTTGCCCTTTGCACATATGATAAGTGAAAAAGTGAGTTTAAAATTCAAGGTGTCAAGGCACAGGGGTTCAAAATGACTTAAAATATCTGAATACAATCATCTGAAATGTAAGAAGTGTATGAAAAGGCTACAGCCTGAACTTCCATCACTGACAGAAGGGCATCAAATCGGTCAAAACGTATCTTCTGTAGGATGACGATGGACTCCTGAATCCACTTGCTACTGGCAAAGAAACCTCATAACAATTAAGCTAGTAAGCTTTAAAAATGTTTGGGACTAGAATAGCTTGATCTGCAATACACCATGCTTCCTTCTCTCTCTTTTTTTGCACAACCTTGGCAGATAGCTCTGCTTGCAGTATTTTCATCCTTAACCCAACTACTAGGCTCCACTGCACAGTGTGGAACTCTGATGTCTGTCCTTCCATCCCCTTTTTGTGAAGGCAAATGCTGCAGAAGGGGCAGCACCATGTCTGTGGTCTCATCTGCACCACAGCCCATCAAATCTCCCTCAAACAGCAGCAGTTGCCACTCAACATTCAGAGCACACAAGCCTGATCATTTTCTAGTAGCTCACTGCCCGTTTTAAAACCCACTCTACATTCTCACAGCAACAAGGCTTGGACCAGAGTTTGAGGAAGGCAGATGCAGTATTTCTTCTACCATAGGTCTCCTAAATGTTAACCTGTGCCAGAAAAGCACAGGCCAAAAGCACAAAGGATATACTTACACCACAGAATTCTCTACTATTTTAGTATATTCACATAGCAAACGTGAAAACAGACTAAAATCAAATTGTAAAACTTTTCAACTTGGCAACATATAAAGACAGATCCACTTACTTGACAACAACTTGGGAATCTGCTGCTGCCCACTTAGGAGCGGCCTGGCGTAGGGGTTCCCATAAGCTCCGAGCGGTACCGCATTGGCATACATTCCTGGCATGCCTCTTTCCCTTGGTATTGAATGGCTATTATGTGTAAGAAATGGAAAGAAGAAAAAAAGAGGATGTTTTCATAAATGCCATCTTATAAAACAGCTGCTACCCCGGCCATCGAATATCACAGCTCTCTCCAGCGCATCCGTGGAGAGGGGCACAAACACAATGCAGGGACTCACTTACAGACAAGAGTCCTATGCACATGGCAAAGACAGCACGTGCTTTGGGAGCTGCTCCAGGGAAAATTCTGAAATTTCTATAGTGAGCCAGAGTAATCAGAAAAACAAGTTTCCTGTGAACAGTGTAAAAATTTGGGAAAACTGAATTGCTGCCACATTTCCCAATGAGGTGAATCTGTGCCTTATTTTTATGATATTTGTGCTTTCATGTTTACCAGGCCTTCCTTACTTTTCCTGCACAAAAGCATATTTACATTAAGACTTCAATGCTCACAGTGTCTGCCACTCCAGACTTTCTTATCCTGAAACAATGCATTTAATAGGACATCATGTAATCAGTAACGCAGCTATTCTTTTTTGCAGCTGTGAGGTGGAAGAACAGAAGGTGATTCTCTAGAGCTGCAGGATTAAAAAAAAAAAAAACTATTTCTCTTCCTAAAGAGAATCATGTTCAGTTGCTTATACAATTTGCTTTTATTCAGTAGTATTACAATTCCTTTGAAAAAGCCTCTAGTTTGGCACGGACAGACATATGGCTCCCAGCCATTCCCAGTAAGAAGAAAATTCCATTTATCCATAATTTTCCTCATACATAACCCAAGCTCATTCTCTAATCTTGTGCCCTGAAGCATCCTTGTACTGCACTAGAGCACTTGAGAAAGTTATTTGGATTTGTATTTGGAGAACTAGTAAGAAACTGGCTTCAACAATACCTTGAACAAAGACAATCAAGCGGATTATTACGGAGCAGCACATGAGCTTTGAACAAAGGTAATAATATAGAGCATTTCTAAAAGCATGGAAGACTTTCCTGTCCTCCTAGCTGTCTTAAGTATCACTTGTATATAATATCCTCATTGTATCTTCTGCACTTGAAGCAAGTACCCATCAGACAAGTTGAAAAAACAAGAGGAAAATCAATAAGAAATATTCAGAAAAAAAAAAATAAAGCAAGGCATCACTATAACATTCTCCTATTTCAGGACACTATCATATATGATTTGAATCAGAATTGAATTTAACTATTAGGTGCCAAAGTTTCTAACATGTGACACCAGGATCTCATCTCCGGCAGCATTTCTCCCTCCCTTATTAAGGAATAAGCCTTATTTCTTAAGCCATAAAGGACATCTCAGGCCAGCCACCAGCAGCACTGTTGCCAGTTTTACTCACCCTAAAGTTCTAAACGCCGACTGGTCCAAATGCACCGGCTTCCTGTCTCGATTAAAACCAAGCTGTGGTCTCCAAGGTCTACCATCATTGTTAGTTTTTTCCCAGTCTCCTGGCTTAAGGACTGGAGGAGGTTTCCTGAATATGAGAAGAAGTTCCATAAATACCTGTCTCAGAAAACAGCCAGCTTAGTAAAAGACAAATTAATTATGTGAAAACTGACAGCTGATACTTACTTTGCACCAGGTAGCACTGTCGCCTTGAAAACAAAGCCATCAGCAAATTGTGGATCTTTGAAAGAGATACTGGAAGAAAATATCCAAGGATTAGATTTACTTGATAATTAAGAAGAGCCCAACATATAACCGATAGCTGCTCTCTCAATAGAGTGATGCGCAGAGAACAAGGAGCAAGCTGAAAACTTGATTCTGGGGGGGGGATGTCCACCTATTTCCAGTGCCATGCCACAAACTGCATTCTGAGCGGTCCAAAGCGACTGAACACACTGTTCTGGCAAGTCTAGTCCAGTATAAATGTCACCAGAACTAGTATTAGAGCAAAAAGAGGAGGAAAGCTTCATTTTTTGTGGATACGGCTAATTATACAACTTGTTTTAGGCAAATTCATCCACACACCCAGCAATTCCGACCTCCTGGTACGCATCCATGTCTCAGACAGGTCCACCAGGGACAGCTCTGAAGTACCAGCACCAGTTGCCCTCTACTCACTATTCACCCTTTGCTATAGAATATTTAGGATGCCAAGAAAGATAAAAAGCAAACAACACATCAGAACACTCTTCTAGGTGAATATGTCTGTTTTTCTGAAGAAGAATTAGACTGGGAGGAAGAGAATAATGTGATTTTGGCTAAATTTTCCAAGAAACCAAGAACTTAAGAGCAGAGCCATGATTGCCCTTACCATCTCAAGAGATAGCACTAAAAGCCTTTGCTGTAGAAATGGGCAGAACCTATTCAAATCTCCTGATAGAAGAACAAAGACCCAAAAAACTATCTTTGTCAATCAAAGTAAGTTAACACTCATTTCAGAATATCTTTTCAATTAAAACTCTGACAAGACACGACTTAGCATTTCCTACTGCCTATAAACTAGTTGAGTCAACTAGTAAGGTGACCCAAGTTACATCTCCATAAAGAAAAATAATATGTATGTATATATGCAGACAAATAACAAGTGATATTCAATGTCTCCAATATTTTAAATGACTCAAAAAAATGAAAGGTTATATGGACAAGCATTATATGCCCACTGCGCTGTGTTAAATTCAGTGAGAGTGACACAACATACAAGATCTACAGAAATTTGCTGTCAAGGGCATGACTAACTCATTTCTTTTGTGACCATAAGCTTTATCCTTGGAAACTCTTCATTGTTCTTTATTCATTATGTAGCTTCAAACCACTCTCCCAAACAGCATATTTAGGCTAAGTCAGTATTACTCCTACATATGCTGCAATAAAAAGGAAGCCACGAAAAAAAAGAAATGTGATTGCTAGTGCTGAAGCTTTGACTAGGTATTTTTTCCTGTTTAAAACCACCTTTTCACATAAAAGTCACACAGCCTAGGAGATCAGATCACATTCTTGAAGGGACCACCAGGTACCAGCAGCCTCACACTAGTGCCCTGTACCAGAACGAGGGAAAACAATTAACACTCAAAGGCCTGAACCAAGAGGATTCATAATGAGGAGATCAACGTACAGACAAAAAATAATCTCATAGGAGAAATTTTCTGTTAAGTTGCAGCTATAAGATAGGGAACAGAGTAATGACTGAAATAAATGAGAGTAACAGCCAAGGAGGCATCTCCTTTCATTACTAAGTCCACAGAAAGAGTTTGCTTGCAGAATGCAGGTGAGTATATCCACAAGGTATCTTTGCCCTCTAGTAGGAAAGGTCTTTTATGGCTTGTGAGGAAGCTCTCTGGTTGCAGCATCTTTGCCACATGACACTTATGGGGAGGAAACCTGGGAGATTAATCCCCTTCATCCTTGCATCTTGTTAAAGAAGTGAAGTTTATGTTGCCAGGTATCCTCCAGGAGATGCAAGAAAGTGGAAAGGATGATGATTGAAAATCAAGGGCCAGAGGGCTTTCAAATCAACATCCAGTTTAGTTTTATTTTTAATTTGAAAGACCTGATGTAGAATATGAAATTCTGCAGGCATTATTCTTTGTTTGCCAAAGACCCAGGTTAACAACAGGGAATAAGTGAAAAAGAAACAGCAGGAAATGCACATTTTTCCTGAAGGCATTAATCAGAGTTTAATGCACTCAGAAAGAACCATTTCAAACATCCCTCCTATAAGGCGCAGAACTACATATTCTGCTTAATTGTGTTAACCCAAGCTAACTATGTTACCACATAACATTTTGGCTTCAGTTTTTGCAGAGAAACAGAAACATGAAAAAAGCTTGTATTTTAGTAACAGATGGACAGCCGTATTCTGCAGTAAAATCAGTACCTCAAAACACCAGATTAAATGGGATCTGATTGGTATATTTTGCCACTGCATTCCAAAGCCAGAGTTTAATTACCTGACTGCAGAATTTTGTGTAAGATCACGCAGCATTGGAACGGGAGACTCCACTAACCTAGAAAAGAAGAAAAATTCTGTCAAAATGTAATACATTTCTCATCATTGGATACACTTGCTCTGTTTTTGCTACTTGTGTTTCCCTGTCAGTTAAGGCTAGGATGAAGATAAAGGAGTTTGAAAATTATCTCCTCTTTTCCCCAAATGAAATAGTCCTATAAGCACTGAAGTTACTGACTGATTCCTTACTGATTTTACTCTCGCATGTGATCTCTTTGTGTCTCTTGTGGCATCTAAGAGAGTAGTTCACAAACTTCCCCTCACCCACCTGTCTGTTTACAAAAGCTGCAACAACTTTCTCTCTCAAACTTCTTTTGCTTAAATCCAAAACAAACAAAAAAAGCCCACACATTTAGCAGAGGTGATTATATGGTGCCTAAGCACTTCCCTTCTGAATGAAACTTAACAGACTGATGTGCACTTTTCTTGTGATTTTCCTCTCTCCTCTGCAAGAAACTACATCACTTCAGTTCAAGCAGACTAACAACATGCTAGAGAGTTACCCTCACTCATGAGGAATGACAGTCCTTGGCTCATGCCACAACTCGCATGAACCCATTAACTCTGCACTTGCTGGCTGAATTGGATCCATATCATTCTGGCAAAACAAACCATACTTGGAAGGAGCAACATAAATGCTTGTTCATCTTCATAGAATTCTTAGCAAGTGATTCTTCTCTATATAAAAATATATCCCATCTCTCATGGATACATAGGATACATAACACAGTCAAAAATTTGCCAACAGCTCAGGTACAGCAGCAGACTCACTCATAAAAACACAAGGATAAACAAAAACTCAACAAGAGGCTTATCAATGCTCTAAGTCCCCAACATTTTCTGTTCAAAGACTTCTTTATCCTGCATTAATATTCCCTCCAACAACAGCTCTGACTTGCTCTTACTCTTTACGAGCCATGACAAGACTAGAGAAGCGAATATTGGAAAGTGTGACTTAGGGTATTAATATACCTGTCCCACGAAACCGGAGTGTTTGTGTATTTAATACACATGAATTAATGAATGAATAAAAGAATTACTGAATACTCTCCACTTGGCCAGCCCTCCCCGCCCCCCCCAAAAAAATTGTACATGTATTTGGAAAGATATATTCCTGAATTTAGTGTTACAGCCTAAATGGAAAACAACAAAGAACCTAGCCTGTATTTTTCTTTAATGAAACCAAGATTAGCTTATACAAAGTAGACAATAAATTTTAACAGCACACACTATAGGCAGACTGGGTGAAACTAATATTTATACAAAAGCAGAGATCAAAACCACAAGACACTAAAAAAGGCCACTATTATTTCTGCTTTTTGTATAGAGTCTCTGTTTATCTATTGAAGTTTATCAAACATTACCAAAGACTAACAGTCTTTCACAGATAAAAATGATAAATTCCAAAAAAAATGGATTCATCGGCAATTAAGTGCACTTATTAGCACCACTTACTTTGAATCCTAGTGAAAAACACGCTTTGGCCCAAAAATAAATGCAAGGTCCTGTCAGGATGTTTAGGGTCTTCAGGGTGGACACAAAATTATCTTTGCTCAGATATGGATATGAATGAAGGAATCTTTCTTTAGTACCAAAGAACCCAAAGTGAAGGCCATACTCACTGATCTGGAAGAACTGCATTTTCATTAAGTGTAAGTTTTCCCTGGATTCCATGGCACAGTTCTGGCGGTATATCCACTGGCTAAGGAAAAAATAATTTTTCAGTCTCAAGTGCATTACCAGACCACCACCTTTACCAGCCACAACTCATAAAGAAAAAGTATAACTTACCTCTTCATTTTTGGACGTGTACTGTTCCACAATAAAATCACAAAGTGGATGGTGCTTCCCAACAAAGAGAACATCACCACCAAGGCTATTTCTTCTGTCTAGAAAAGATGAAAAGAATGGGATAAGACTTGAGATGCATTTGAGCGTTACGGTGACAGAAAAGACACACATGATGTGAACATAGGCCAGACAAACAAGGTGAGGATGACTCACAGAGGATGACTTTGAGATGAGAGATAAAGGCCACTCCTTCTTAGGAAAAATTACTTAAAAGTTGGCCGAGTCAGGATAAAATCCCAACATTTCAAATCATGGCAGGACCAAACAAATAGAGATTTTAGAAAAGACTCCTCACACAATTTCTCATTCCCATCCCGACAGCTTTAAGTTATTCTACATTTGCTCCTCCTGTTCTGTGGTACTGTACCTTGTCCCATGCACCTTAAACTTGCTTTCACCTCACTCCTCCTCCCACTGGGCCTAGAGCCCAGATGGAAACTCGAGTTGCATCAAAACCAGACCAATAGCTGCCACTTTTGTCTGGCTCCTCTTTTCCTCCGTAACCCCTTTTACATGCTGAAGATTCAGTCAGGTTGAAAAAATACCCCAGAATAGCTGAGCTACAGGAACCAACCCATCACTTTGTGCAAAACAGAAAGGAATGTGTGAATTTGCCTATAGAAGCTTAATAGAAAACTTCCTGTACCATAATCTGGCACTCACTCTGCTGTCAGGGAGCAGATCTGTTCATCTAGATCCCGATGTATAATATTACAGGAAACAGAGCAGTAATAACAGTCTCAGTGAATGTGTTGTCACTGTGACATATCATAGTTCTTACTTTCTTCAGGTGTGAGGTCAGGATAGACTTCTTCCAGGGCAGCTCTAAGACGTCGCTCATCAACAAACGGCAGCAAGGCAACACCTACCAAAACCAAACAATTACTTTTCACACACATTACAGATGGTCTGAGAAGTAATCATCTCACAGCACAGAAACATTACACACACACACACACACACACAAAATGCTCCAAAAAGTGCTCCCAAGGCAAAATATACAGCAATAACAGGGGAGTAAACGAGCTGCAGTATCCTTATTCTCACTGGGAGGAGAGAAAAGAAGGGGAAGGGAACACTGGCCAAAACAGATTGTTTTCTGGATGATTTATCATCCAGCTCCTGCCAGCAGGAGCTGACAAAATAGGGGGTGCAAATAGAGTATTACACCATATAAGTAGCCATGTTATTCTCAAATATTGGTAGCCAAAAGCTAAATTCCATGACAAAAGTTCTCAAAACCAAGATGGACCTGCAAAAGTTAGACCCTTGAAATAGCCCAAACAGCTCAATTTAATAGCAGATACTGTGGTACAGCTCAGATCCATGAAGCCAACCGACCTACATTTGTGCACCTAAAAAACTCCAATAAACTCGTCCAAAGAAACAACCTTGGAACCAGCCCCAGATAAGATGTTTTCAAAAGCTGTGAGCTCACAGATTGGGGGGGGTCAGTTGCAGGTTGAAAGGGGAGCTCCCATCCCTCTTCCTCCTCCCTCCCCACAGTTCTGGATAGACACTCAGACACAGTAACCACTACCCACAGTTGATTTCATGAACAAGATGAGCTCAGGAAGATGCTCATTATTCACCTCATTTGCTAAAGACACTCTCTTGGTAGAACTCAGTTCTAATTCATTCAAATTAATAAATTAAAAGACTACCATGGAAGAAACCGCTATGTCTAGATTCAGCGACAAGGCAATATGGACACTATCCATCAGTGACTATTCATATTAGCTATTAATTTTACTCCAACATGGAGGAGCTTCTCAGTAACGAAATTCCTTGCTGAGCACTTAATGGCATTTTGTGTGCTCACTCCTCATCGTACTGGATAAAAATGCAAAATAACCTCTTACCCAGTGCGCTCTAAGACTTCCCTCCTTTGATTACCAACATCTCCAAAGCACTAAGAAATTATGATTTTTTCTAAGATAAAATATCATGTCTATTATAGGTTAAAATCTGCAGTCACTATATTAGTTTTATTTGATTTCTCTTACCATGAACCCTGGAGCAATAAAGGCTTTTTACTAAGCAGTATTCAGCGCTGTGCATTTGCACCCGTACCAGTTTTATCAGCAGGCAGATCTCAGCCACTTTTGTCATTAAACTCTAAGACAGAACATTCACACAGACTTTCTACAGACATATTCCCCATCTACAACTTGGTCTTCATGAAATAGTGTTGTTTCCTGAACTAAAGCTTCGCTTGGCTTTTTAAAACAAATCTCTTATTGTCTTGAGTTGGAGTGAAGGGCAAAGGGAACAACCCAAAACTTTATCTTTCCATGCAACTGTGTCTCCTAACAAAGACAGTGAGGAACAAACCATGAATAAAACGTTAAACATTTCAGAAGTTTAATTAAATCAAAATATCATTTGGTCTGTGTAAAAAAATAACCCATGAGTTATAACCCTTCTGCTATTGCCATGAACATCAAGTACAAAGAGCTGAACAGTTCTTGCTTATGAAATAAGAGAAAATGATCAGCTCGCAGACCGACACCAGCTTTGTTACTGCCTCAGTCTTTACAAGGAGGATTCTCAAAGGTTCCCTTAAACACAGGTGCATTACCTCCTCCTAAAGGAAGATAGTCAGTATCCCACTTGGAAACATACTTCTTGTCTTGCAACTGCCTCTTAGACATCAAGTAGTTTATAGCAATTCTTTTAATGCTAAATTGCAAAGTAAAGACCACAAAAGTTAAAGAATGCTGAAATCATTTGGAAGCCATTTAAAACATTACTGCTTTAGACTGTGAACTTGATGTTCAGGCAAAAGGACTAGAAAGCATTGCTGAAGTTACAGCAGACAGATTAGATGGGTTAAAAAAAAGACAACCTTGAAGTTAAATGTGTTATACAACATATGCTGTAATATTTAGATCCACTGTCTTCAAGATTGAAAAAAAAAGAGGATATATGCAACCTTTAGTTGCTACTTGTCTGGCAAGATTCCAGAGCAAACATTTCATTTTACGGCAGTATAAAATGCTGCTTCAGCAATTGTCCCTAACCTTCCGTTAATGCACTGGACCAGACCTAAAAAATTTCAAAGGGGGACATGAAGGAGCACAATACATGGGTTCAGACACAACCACATACAAGTACTTCTGAGAACCCCTCAATATAGGATAATTATCATTTACATACACAGAATATAACCCATCATAAGAATTTTCTAATATTAGTCATGTAGACACAAATGTTTTTATCCAGGTGAACATGCACAGCCCTGCCTTCCTGTTTCCCAGTCTGTAACAGTACTTTAGCCCTAGTGGGGCACATTCTCAGGGCTTTCAACCAGTCACTACTTCCTATCTGCAGCCTCTTCAGACAGGTCCCATTCCCTAAAGGGAGCTTTACCAACACAGCTAATAACCTGCATTTGGATTACAGCTTCTCTAACCTACTGGGTGCCTTCTCGAAATCAGTGTTTTGGGGGCAACAGTTCTCTTCTAGTGTTTGCCTCTACATGTCTCCAATATTCACCTGTGTTAAGTGCAACTCTCCATATCTTACTCTTCTCTCTTGCAGCAACAAATTCATCTACTCTCAAAATTTATTACACCGACAATATGAAAAAAAATCTGATGTCATCTCCTCCTTTCCAGGCATCCACTTTTCTTTGAATTAGCCCTGTTCAGCTGTTCACTTTTTTGTCACCTTGAACTTCAGCATTTTGGTCCTTCCACATCCTATCTGGGCCTTCCCCACTACTGCCCTTACACAGTGCCATCACATGCCAGAACAAGCAATTTCCTACTGCATAGCAGGAAATTACTGCAGTAGAATATTTCCTTACAGAGCCTGAGTTCCTACTGATGAACTCTTCCATATACACAGGGCTAACTATGGAGCTGAACGTCAGCCTTCCACACTAGAACTGTCCTTCTCTGTACAAACAGTCTGTATCTCCAGAACTCAACATGCAACTCGAGTGACATGGGAGCCCCTGATCCTCACCGTGAGGTCTGGAGAAAGTATGAAGAAAGGTTCTCCTGGCACAGAGCAGGGGTCGTGTATCTCCACCTCTGCCGGCAGGTTAGAAGCTACTACTTTGACTTTTCCATTTTGCTCCTCTCATTCTTTGGCAGTACTATAGAAGCTTTCTCTAATCTTATTAGGAATTACCATGTCTTAAAGGAAAACATTGCCAAACGCTTTCAGAGTCAATAACAACGGTAGAACAAAATAGTTATTGTAAGATAGTTACATAGGCTAAGAAGGAGGAGAGGAATAATTATATATATTGGAGTGCTACACTCTCTACCGATCGAGCATGAGATTTTAAATTTGACAGATCATTAAAGCTAATATTCTCTGAGACCACACTGAATATTCTGTTTTCTCATTCTTTGTATGTGTCCAAATATCCCTGTATTTTCCACAATGTTTTTCACAAGGTAATAATGAGCCACTGATTGAATAGAATAAGATCCATTAATTAAATGTAAAGGAGACAAAAGACAATTACATAGTAAGGCTGATAAAGATAGAAAAAATGATTAATTCAGGACAAATTAACAAATCTAAAACGACTGCTGAAATTACTACTAATCACTGCTGATCTTAAGTCAGTTACTGAATCATAATTTGTTCTTCATACAAATTGTTTTTCAAAAATACACATGTGACAAAGTCCTTTCCCTCTACTTCAAATGCCAGAAGCAAATACTGCCACAAATCTTGCTGGACATTATCTCATTGAGATAATTTTCCATTTTCTTCCTGTTTTCACACAGACTCTTAAGACTAGGCTATATACTGTAATTCAAAAGAAGAAAGTTGAAATTTCACCTTGCCAAGCATATTTCTTTCCATTTAAATCAATAGCAAAGTCTTCAGGGTAGAAGTCAATTATGCTCGATTCCTGTATTTGAGAAAAAACAAGATCATTAAAGCCAATTATGAAATTGATTCAAAATGCTATGTACCACAGTGTTTGTTTTCTTTTTTTTTTTTAAAATCACTCTCTATTAATGAGGATGCAAAGAATTTTGACTAATAAAATCATCTTTCATTAAATATCATTTAACCAAGTAGCATGCTAGGGCACATCTACTACTCAAAACAAGTACCAAAACAAGAAAATATGGGAACAGAATTCAGGATGGCTGGTCTAAGGTCTCTGATCACTCCCCTTCCCCCCCCACCCCCCAAAAAATCAGAAAAATATTTTCCTCATCCAGGCACTTGAAGTGAAAAATTTACTTTTAAGGCTCTTTAAAGAATCTCTTCAATTTACCAAAAATGTTCCTTCCTCTTTTCCATCATTTTTTTCCATTCAAAGTAAGCACCACCAAGTCACATTCACACACATTTGCAACATAGCAAAACCTTACAGAGAGGAATGAAACAAGGATTCTTACTGGATCTGTCATGAGCTTCCTCCAGGTCGGTGGCAGAAAATTTCCACTTGCAGCTGGAAATACTCCCATAAGCTGTTCAAGAGGCTTGAACTATGGAAAGTAGACAAGCAGATGTAGAATAGGTCTAATAAGTTGTTAAGACATAAATTAAGTAAAGGCACCGTACCGGTTTTGAGCCCTTTTCAAAATCTGAGGGCATGTCTGCAATGCCCTCAAAGTCCGAAGCAAAGGGAGCATAATGAAAGGGGTAATACCAGTTCCAGGATGCACAGCCCTAGGAGAACAAAATAAAGAGAAACAAGTCAGACAAATTGGAGTAGTAAAAGGAAAGCAAAAAGAAATCCAAGTAGCCCAGTAACTAAGGATGACAAAACTTTGCCCAGCATCAGTCAGGAGAATGAGGAGGCCCCGTGATTAGAAAGAGCTCTTGCCTCTGCTCTGGGCTTCAGNGAGCCCTTTTCAAAATCTGAGGGCATGTCTGCAATGCCCTCAAAGTCCGAAGCAAAGGGAGCATAATGAAAGGGGTAATACCAGTTCCAGGATGCACAGCCCTAGGAGAACAAAATAAGAGAAACAAGTCAGACAAATTGGAGTAGTAAAAGGAAAGCAAAAAGAAATCCAAGTAGCCCAGTAACTAAGGATGACAAAACTTTGCCCAGCATCAGTCAGGAGAATGAGGAGGCCCTGTGATTAGAAAAGAAAGAGCTCTTGCCTCTGCTCCGGGCTTCAGGTTGGGACTTGGCTGCTCATGGGCAGGCTAGAGCGAGGGGGATCACTGGGCAAGGAACGGAGACCTCGGGCCTTCCTCGGCAGCACCCACCCCAGCAGACAGACTAGGGCTGAGTCACTAAGGGAGACAGCCAAAGAGACAGGACCTGACACCGTCACAACACAGAGGAACCCAGAGCACAACTGTAAGCTGAACTTTGGGACACTAATGCACCTCATGCTTGGTTCGTTCCCCTTGGAAAATGAATAAATAAGTAATAACACGTGCATGTATGCATGCATTGGCCAAACAGCAGGAATCACAGACTCTCCATAAGGTTATCCAGGTCCTGGAGCTAATTTGAGCCCGTAGCAACTGGCTACGGGTTCAGTTTCTGCAGAGCTGCTGCACATGCAGGAGCATGGGCACACAGAATTCCTCCGCAGTTATATAAACAGAGCAGAATGGAGCAAGGCAAAGAGGCTACAAAAGTCTCGCCAGCAACAAAACAGTCATGATTCTGGCAGCACCCAATCTGCACTCTTGTTTTTCACATCCCAATCCCACTATTAACTGGTGAGTTTGAGGGACCAGAGAACCTGAAATGATGCACAGTACAAGGCGTACCAACAGGCTGCAAAGTATCCTGGTTTAAATTATTTTTCTGTTTGATAAAAAGTGCTACCTGCACTTCCAGTAACCTGTCACTTTTCCCCTCTTATTTTTCTTCATTTAATATTGGGAAATATAAAGTGTATTCACTTGAGAGAGACAAAATAATTCTCAAAAAGAAGATGTGAAAGTCAACTCATACACACTGGAACACAATGCACTTTATAAAGGAGACATGCCTCTAAAAAGCCTAAAGTTAAGTTTCCCTCTCTTCAGATAGTCTTCCTATCAGCACCACTTGAAACAGAATTCTACTATTTTGACTTCCAGTTCCAAGTTAGTAAATGTCAATGAGGCCCCTCTGGTACTATTCTTGGTATAAAACTATAGATGCTGTAGTTACCAGAAGCAATTCTCTAGATGGTTTCACTATTTTTTTTAAACAGATGTTCCCATTAGTAGAACATGTCCTACGTTATTAGCTTTGAACATGAGTAGAGAAGCACGTTACTAATTCTTCTCTAAGTCCTATGGACAACAAGCAGTAGCTACTGAAATCAATTCCTGTTATGATAAAGAAGAAAAGCAAAAGAAAAGACAAAAAAAAACCCAACATTTTGAATTTTCCTTTAGCCCATCAGCTTCTTAGCCCATGTTTCATACAGGCAGAAAGGCCACACTGCCACGCCTGCAGGTATCTTGTGCACCAGTAGCTGTTTACAGGGTGCAGACAGCGTGAGCACTCACTGGGTTCCCGTGGCTTGTGTTGTTTTAGGTCTGTGTTGTCAGCTTCACGAGCCCTAGGGATATTTGACTTACAGCGTCATCCTGAGAGGAATTGAAACAGCAAAGAAACACAACCCTAGATGTTTGGGCATTTTTATGAGGTTTTCCTTCGCCACGCGACTAAAGCAGAAGCACATGCCCCACACTGCTTCTCTTCGAGGTCACTCTGCTTCTTAATTTTCTCAAGAGCACTATGGTGCTACCTGAAGTCTGAAGTTATTCTCTGTTTCAGCGATTTATTTGCTTTGTAGCTGTAATCATGTGTCACTTGTTTACGCACCAATCACTTCAGCTGAAATGTCTCTAAACTCCATAGGACAAGGAATCATCAACATTCATCTCCAACTAAACCAGCTGTAAACCAACCTAAATTAGCAAATATTGGAAAAAGACTTGCCTATACTACTGCAAAATTGGGTAGAAGCTGCTCTGCTCACTCTTGTATATTTAAAGGCACAAATCTCACAACAGTACACATGCAAATGCAAAACCAGTTTGAAGAGTTATAAAACAGCACCACTAGATCTGCACAAGATCATGTACATGGATCATATGAACATACCCCTCCCCAACACACAAACTTCCTTGAATAAAACTATCTTAATTTTTCAGTCTTCAAATCAGTATTTTCGGTCACCTCTTAAATTCTTTCAAGAGCATTAATCTCAGTTTTGCCATGCACTCCCTCCTTCAAACCCTGTAGTTTCTGTTCTAAACCAGACTGCCCTTTGGAGTAGTTTTGCACTACTGACAATGCTGAAGGCTGCACGGAGAGCTCCTGGTCGAGCAGAGCCATACACCTAATTTGAGTGTTTATGTCCTTTAGAGACATGTGTGCCACAATCAAGAGGAAAGCAGCTTGCTTGCCACAAGCCCAAGATGCGTGCAGGCCACAGGAACCTGCACACGTAGCCTGGGCTGCGAGATGACGTTTCTGCTCTGCAAGGGGAGCTGCTTGAGGACATGCAAAACTCAAAGCAGCTCTCCTGCACGCCAGCCAGCCCGGACACCTCGTCCCTGCAAGAGTACACTTGGGCAAGCCTTAAACTCCATCACTTTCATGCACGATAACGTGCAGCTCAGAGCCCTAACTCAGCTGCAGTAATGCCATGGAAGGGAAGGGATCGCATTTCTTTTTGGAAAAAGAAGAAAAGAGGAAAAAGTTGAAATAGACTTGCTAACTCCAAGAGCGTGTAGCTTTCTGCAGGCACGTGAGATACCTGCAGTGCCCATGCTCCAGGCCAGCTCCAGCCAGCACCCACTGCAACCTGGAAAGGGTTTAGTTTTATCCACATTTAGTTCAAGCTAAAAGCCCTCCGGAGGCAGTTAAGTAGACTCTATTCCCAGGTCACACAAAATATAACTTGCTTTGTTCTCAGAGCACGAAAATAGTTATTAACTGCCACTGCAACAAACCCCAATGTCTAGCTAATCTCTTGCCAATCTGACATCTCAATTATCAAAAGATGTAAATGAGATACAGATTACTTAAATTACAGTGTACTTTATAGAACATCATTATAATCTACAGAGGAGACTGACAATTCTGCTCCTTTCAATTCTTACGAGCATTTCACAGGCATTGCCTTTTGTTCACTCATTTAGCCATTTGCAATTAATTGCAGCAGCCCTTGCACAGCTAAGTATTGCAAAGGAAAAAATATGTGCTGTTTCTTAATAAACTAAAAAACACTGTTACTGTGCGCGAGCAATAAACATTTCATTCAAATCTTGAGCATCAGATAGAATGGACACCTACTCTGAAACCCCCACTGCTTCTCAAAAATAAATCATGAAATATGATTATTTACAGCAAACAGATAGTCATCAGACAAAAGCAAATTGAAGTTTCAGAGAAGAACTTGTAAGTACCTGATAATAGTATCTGAGAACCCAGCAAAGCCCTTCAACATAGGACTGCACAACTTTACGACGGAATTTCTCATCGGATGCATCAACATCAAATTTATTTTTATAATAGCGTTGTTTCCAACCGGCTTCCCATAACCTGCACAATAAATACAATTAGATGATACACTTAATTACTTGCACATTTACATTTTTGAAATAAAACATAATGAAAAAGCTTGTGCAGCACAATGGAAGCAGCATAAACAAAAGGCTCCTAATAATCTGTCAGTTGCTACTTAAATTCCCATTTTGATATCATTTTTTTTTACCAAATTAAATGAAAGCATGAAAGCTGACACTCGGCAAGACAGTAAAACCTGATGGCCAAGATAAGAGAAATTCCAAACACAATTCCAAGCTGCCATCATGTACATCGTTCAAAGACTTTTTAGAAACAAGGCAGATTTTTCAAATCTGTGCCTGCTTATGCAAGGATTTTCCAGAACAAGGTACTGTTCCCAAGTCCAAGATTTCACCCTTCTCATCAGAAATCTACTACCAAAATTGAAGTTTTAACTTTGTTCCTTAATGTTTCCAGCCATCAGGAAGAAAGCAAGCTCTCCACTTCTTGCTTGACCAATTTGGCTTAACCTGCCTTTGGCCAAGTTTCATGTTATGGCAGTCCCTTCTCACAGCGAGCTCAAGCATCTGGTCCTCATGCTCTGCTTAAGCAGGACACTGATGGCTTCTGTGCTAGCCAAAGTGAAAAGCAAGTGATAATTTTTTAAAAGCTTGCTTTCTAAATTCTATTGCTGTTTGGGTATGCTATAATTACCACCAGACTCATCTGGTTTAGAAATTTGTTAAATCACATTAAAACCCTACTAAAAGGTTGTTTTTAAAATAATTTTATTCTAAAAGCTCAAATGTTGGCATGGATTCTCACACTCAGAAAGCCCAATGCAAGGCCCCTTTGCAGCAAGGATGCAAACTTTTAAAATTATGTGCAGAAGCAGAGCACAATGGGAGGTCAACTCAGTCTCACACATAACACTCTCCTACTGCAATAAACAAGACAGACTAGAAGTTGGTTTATGCTTCTATTTTACAACATGAAATCCTTTTGGCTTTGCAAAAGCAAAATAAATATAACATATATGTTCTGTTAAACAACTTCTTTGCATCCAGCCCACTAAAGCAGTTGTTTTTTATTTAGGAAGAATCATTTTCAGATTACTGTTTAATTAAATTCCATTCAGATCCAAATCCAAATATAAGTTGATATAAGTCACACATTTAATATACACAGTGCCAGAAAAGAAGTTTGTTCATCCTTTACTAACACAGTGCAAAGTCCGCAAGTGTTTTTCATTCAAAGAAAAAAAATCCATGCAAATATTCCGATCTACAGAAGAGCTTAAATAAGGAAGCATTAAGCTCTTCTCAAAGAGCATAATCTTTTGGCTGATGGTACCAAACTTGTCAAAATTACAGCAACTTGTAAATCAACATGATTCATTCCCACTAGTGACCTTAACTGCTAAACGCTTCCTTTAGGGTCTCCGCTAAAACTCAAATGGCAACTGGCATTAAAACTTATCTTGATTTTAGACAGAAATTTCTTGCCTGTTGGATCAAAAACCTCACACAATCCACTTGGATCAACATACACAAGAAAATAAATATACTAGCTATCTACTGCTAAGTATTTACTACTAGAACCTCTAATGCGGTAGATATAACAAATATGCCGTGACAACACTGCAGAGCACTAGTGATCAATCCTTCACAATAAATAATCTTTCTGTTTTTTCACGTCTATGTCCCTTCATTCTAAAGAAGACAAGAACCTACCGGTCGCATTTATCATGACAGAAATTTAAACAAGTTATTCAACAAAAAGAATCATAAAACCTTAAGCCTTATATCATGATTAAAAGCTTAAGCAAATTCACACCCACTGTTAACTGGTAGTCTATTCAATTAAGTCTCAGATTTCCACCCCTTCCTCATCTGTGCAGCAGCTGTCTTAAAAAGCTTAAAGATTTCCTTGCAGTCAAAACAGGCCCCTTACAGACCAAATCTTGAGGAAATATGGTTGCGATAGTCAAGGTAAGCAATATAACTGAATTTTATGGGTTAAACTGCTTAAAAATTGAACTGCAAAACAGCTGCATTCAGCTCACATAATCAGGGCCGAGCAGTGAACGTCTAGCCAATCTAGTGCTCGGTCTCAAAGGGAGCAGTGGTTGGAGGATGTAAACCCGCACGCATACTAATCTCCATACTTAGATTTAACAGCTATAGCTTACACATCTCACTGGAATTTACTGAATATTCTAACCCTCCACATTAATTACTGGTGGATAAAAAGATCACAGAAAAGCATCTGAAGGCACTGCTGCTCTAAGCTAAATGGCATTAATTAGACTGCATCTCTCTCAGCAATTTGTTAACAAAGTGCTACAAAAAATGGCTTTACCTGATATTATCCTCTGGCTCAGGTTCACTGTCACTGTCTTCAGCTTTTCGTTTAATTCCTCCTGCCGGGGATGGGGTGCCATCAGAAGTGAGGCTGGTGTTTGGAGATGGTGAAGCTGTCTGCAGTCATAGTTATTGCA
The DNA here is from genome assembly GCA_013389825.1 of Crypturellus undulatus. Classification (NCBI taxonomy): domain Eukaryota; kingdom Metazoa; phylum Chordata; class Aves; order Tinamiformes; family Tinamidae; genus Crypturellus; species Crypturellus undulatus. The sequence continues at coordinate 25,919 of VWPW01022057.1, read as the reverse complement.
TATGAATGGGAGGAGAGAAAGGGTTTATTAGGCATTTTAACTTCAAGATAAATTAATAGCTTTGCAAGGAAGAAAAATCATGTACATTATTTTTGATTCTCCAAGAGTTCCAGTAAATTGTATAAAACTCTAAAAATATTAAGTCAAGAAGCAAAAGAAAAAAAATGCATTGAGACAGAAGTGCAAGTAAATCTTTACACTTATGAGAGAAAAGAATACGGTGGACAAGACAGTACAAATTGCAAAACATGGCAATTTTTATATATCCCCAAATAAGCCTTTAGAATACGATTCTTGTCTCTAGTCCCAGAGACTATGTTAGAACTTTTTACAGTGACAAAAATGTGTTGCATGCACAAGCTACTGTGCAAAAGCTGCTTGTAATTCAGAACTAGCAGAAACGCTGTAGGTTTTGTCCCAGTTGATCTTTTGCAACATTGCAAATGATTGCAACAAAATAAAACAATGTATTTTAAAAGAAAACCCAGAATAAACAAGACGGGAGTTTCCCTAAAAGAACTATCTTGCTTAATCCATGTACAAAAGTTGCTGGATTAAAAGAGAAAAAGTAGCATTAGCTACACTTTAGAACTGCAGATTGTATTTACTCAGACTTATAAACAAAACAAACCAGAAAATACATCTTCATGATGAGAAGAACCCTTACTCAAAAGCCTATTCACTGTTCGGATGAAAAATTATGAACAAAAAGAGAACATTCATCATGATTGTTATCAAAACGTAACAATCAAGACAGCTAACACAGCACTCTAGGTATTTCCAATTTTCCATCACTCATTGATACCCTCTCAAAAATTTTCCTTTAAGTTTCCCTCTCTCTGTCCCAGGCAACATTTTGGAAAGTAAAATCAGTTCCCCAAACTCATATATATTCAGTTCAGTTTTCCAAAATATAAATGCACCGACAAGTTACCTATAACAGAGAGGATTAGACAAGAGTCGTTAATAAAAATATGGCTAAAATAAAAATCTTGAAAATTAAATCGGAAACCAGAGATTGTGAGAACTGAGGCCTAAGGGAAAAGCATATGCAGATGGGAATGGTGCCATATTGGGCACATGTGCTTCCTTTGACACACTGATTAGCAGCAGCTAAATTAAATTATCCTGGGCTATTCACAAATATAATGTTAACCTTCTAGGCAAGTTCTGTGGCACTAAGTCCCATGTATATGCAAACAGGTATTGAATCTAAGTCAAAGCAAAACCTAGATAAAGCATCCCAGTGGAGCAAAGCATTAGTTAAGAAGGAAAAACATCAAGTTGGGTGTAGTTTTCTACAGATCTAAATACAAAACATAAGAACTACAATTTCTTCCTTCCTGTTCAAAAATGTCATGTTCTAGGGTGAATAATCCCTCCAAAATGCAGTAGGGTAATCCCTTGATTTTCTTGAAAGATTCAGTCCCACAGGTGTAGGTGACTGCAAGTCTGGCCTCAAGCATCCAGCCTCACTGCTACAGCAGGTGATGGCAAGAGGGCAAAAAAAGCAGCATGTCCAGCTACGCGACAACTCACAGGGCAGGAGAGCAGGATTTCCTTCTCTCTCCAGCTTGTACTGAGCTACAAGGTAACACTGATCAAGCTAGAACTGAAACATAAAACCTAAAGAGTTGTGCCTCAAAAAACTAATGTAGCCACATGAAAATATAAGTCAGATTCAAAGGAAGATAGTTCTAATATCATCCAGAATCATATGAACGAAGCAAAAATTCAACATAAGTATTTTTCATTTACTAATTTACTAATGGGAATCCTGTTGATTTTACTCAAGTCTCAGCTTTGCCCTGGAGTTGGGACATATTTTGTACCTTCATAAAACTAGCATTTTAGATATTACTCTTCTTCCCTCAATTAGCCATCATAGTGGAAGTTGGTTTTCTGGAAGTTGACCATTCCCAGAGATTGTTAATTTTAATTAATTTAATCTACTACTAGAGGACATTATGGGAAAGAACCACCAAGGAGCTTTTGGACTGAACATATGAAGAATAAAAAATCCTCATCTCTGTCCACCCACAAAGCTTAAAACCATCATGGACCAAACTTCAGCTGACACAGAGGAACAGGATTAAAAAAAAAAAGGAATGATAATATATGTTTAAAAATCCATCAACTGTAAGGAAAAGAAATAATCCAATATTGAAGTGTTTATAGTATACAAGAACACCACACTTGTGTGTTTTTGATGTATAGAGGCCCTTCATATTCCTGCTTCGAAAAACCCTCTATACATTTATACGATGGCCAAACGAACAAAATGCACACGCTCTGTGTATATGCCATTCACCTCTGAGGCACAGAAAACTAGACATTTAACTAACAGTTTCAGCATAATCAAGCTATGAATCAACAATTCTTGAGGTATTTTACTAATTCCTAAAACTACTAATAGACAGGAAGTGTCTTCAGAAAATTATTTATCAAACTGGTCTGCAGGATGGAGAAATGTTCTTTTATTTATTTACTTCTTTTAGAATTTGCAATATCTGCAACTCAGAATTTGTTCACGTTTCTCACAAACCTACAGAGGAAGTTCCTAAGCATATATTAACAAGGAGGTTCATCTTCATAAACGTCATCAAACAGGTTTGATTGTAACTGATACAAGCTATACTTGATAGGGATACACTTGCCTCACATCTGCCTGTCCAGAAATATTTAACAAGCAATGTCATTTCTAATACGAAGAATGAAGGACATAATTTTATTCAAGTAGCCTCAAAAAAAGTCATTAAAAGCTATTTCCTTGGGGAAAAAAATCTGTTTTCCACGGGAAACTTGACAGGGCATAGAATAAGGCCAGCAGAGCTACAGAGGATGTGATTATTTCTCCTTCCATTTGCAAATACCCTTAACCAGGTACTTACCGAGTTCTGCATCCTCATCTCGAAGGCAGCCTGCCGAGGGCTGCTGATTGCCTGAGGACTGGATCGATTTCCCAGGGCTTGAGGGGAAAACTGTCCACCAGGAATAAAAGCAGGATGATCCCGCTACAAAATAAAAACACACATGTATATTCTAAGGGTGCGTAATCTCCACAGCGTACGTGATGACACTTGGCTTACCATACTTACTATAAAACAAGTTAATTTAATCAATTATTCAGTCAGTTCATCTTAAGTCAGGTATGATTAGCAAGATCTTATCTGGACTTATCAACAAGTATTATATCCCTTATATTTCTACACCTTATTAATTTTTTTTTTGAAGAAAAACAAACAAATCACCCAGTATTTTGTGCTAAAGTTCTTCATGAGTTGAAAGGCACTTTTTTGGGGGGGAAATGAGACTATTTAGCTTAGTTTGAAAAAGGACTTTATGTAAGCAAAGCAAATAACTTATAATGCATGTCTTTAAACAAGCAAAATGATGTAAACTCCTGTACACATTTAAACTCAATACCTTAAACTAGTACTCTGTTGAAGCACATTGACCTGAACACAATACAGTTGCTGACAACTCTTGTATCAATACACAAAAAAGCTGCCTCGTACAGACAGCACAGCAAAGCACCACAAGATAATTATAAAAGTGCAGATGTGTCTACATTCCAAGGACACAACATGGAGTTTTCATGAGAAACCTTCAATATTCTCCCTCATTCCCAATTAAGCAAGCCTTCAGCAACTGCTTCATTGGAAAGAGTATGGAAAAAAGCAAAGATAAGGAAGTACATCCCCCAAATCCCATGATTAAAACCGTGCCTGCAACTCATGTTTACTGAGAGCTATACTATGTATTTTAATTGCTGCTAGTGTTCTTTTTGCATGGTGAAAGGAATTAATTTACCTTCATTCTTTTTTTTTTTTCTTTTTGTCGTCTTTTGAAGTTGTCCTAAATAGAGGTTAGAGAGAAATAACGTCAGACAAGCATGCAGGCCTCTTGCAAAAATATTTCATTGCAATTCTCTACCAGTTAAAACTAAAAGGTTTTCAAGTACTGCTCTGAATACAATACAGCTCAATTCTTATACCTGTAAATCCAACAGAAATTTCCACTCTACATGGAAAAACTATTGAAAAAAAAAAGCAGCTCTGTATTCAAAGCCCCATAGTGCTGGTTATGGCTTATATTCCCTGCTAAGTTTTGCCTCAACTACTGCAAATTTAAGGATGGAAAACTCAAGTTTTGAGTAGTAGCAGCCCACTGTCAATTAGAGTTGAAGGTGACATCAGCATCAAGGGCTTCAAGTGGTAACACACAGACAAGCGCTTTGTCTGGACTGGAATTGCTCAAAAATAAACAAACACGAATAAACAAATAAACAGAAGAAACGCTAAAATCCTAGCAGCGAGCAAGATGAGGCTCTAAAAACTGCTTACTGCTCTTGGTCAAGGATACTGACAATTTGAACATCAAATTAGCACTTTCACTTCAAGGGACGTGTAGGCTGGAGTTCTTATCAACAAAACATTTTGCCAACACTGGTACAGCATTTTCGACTGGATATTAGATAAACTTCTCTTCCTTTGTTCACAAGGTGTTTTTATTCCCTGTACTAAATGAATAGGCTGCATATGCAAAGACTTAAGATAGACAAAACAAAGTGCTGTAAAACAAAGATTTTCAACATCTTTTGAAGCTGCTGAAAAGATACAAAGCACCTGATAAAATAAGTACTAGATTAAAAAAAAAAAGTTGTAAAGACAGGTCTACTAGAATTTAACTTTAAAACTTTTTTGTAATGTGCGTACTATTACATTTGAAACTCTAGCCTAACTTAAGTGGATTTAGTTAAAAAACAAAGGAAAAAAACCCAAAATGTTGCATTTTGCATTCATATTTAGTGCTGCGCCACTGCTCGCTGCCAGCACTTCCACAGATTGCAGCAGGGTACAAAACAAGTCTTGCTTAATTTTCATAGCAGCTATACAAAAAGCTGCAAGCAGCAACAAGGCTGACATACAGCATTTGTCCTGCTGTTATTTGGAATTATAACAGGAAAAATAGGCCCTGCAGTCCAGGAAAAGTAAATCAACTGGGAGCACTCAATTCATTTCCAAACACTGAAGAATTCGGTGGAGATTACAATAACGAAATACAAAGTTGTTATTCTATTAAGGCAGCGTGATAGTCTAAAAGTAAAGAAAGAGGTCAAAAACAAACTCCAAGAACGTAGCAAGGAAAATTAAAAATTACATCATCATCTTTTCTCTTCTTGAAAATACTATCTTCAACTTCCCCAACAGCTAACATGATCATCTGGACTCGCTGTAAGTTGACAAAACCACTTTCTGTGAGGTATCCCTGTAAATTACAGAGAAAGAGAGTTGAAAAACAAAACTCTTTACTTGTAAACACCAAGGTTTTTTTTAAGAAAAATGCAAAAAAAAAGAAAAAATAAAAAAGAACTTACCCCAGTTTTGTGCACCACATTTTTATATATGTTAACCAAGCGATCAATTGCTCCCTCCCTACAAAGGAGCAAAAAAGTATTAGATTCTTTTCACTTAAAACCATTGCACATATGCTTGCAGAAAAAGATATTATTTTCTCATTTACCTGATCTCTAAAGATGGCAGATGAGGAAGAAAGTCATTTCCCACAAAGAAGCACATAAAGACCCAGTCATCAACACTTCTTTCAAAATCAAACGTGAAAGGCAAACTGGCCATGGTGAGTTCCCTTTCCAAATACTGCAGCACACACAAACAAGAGAAAAAGGATGGGAAGGTTTAGGCATGCAGTTAGAAGCAGTCCTTGCACCAAGCAGATGCAATAGCTGCTTTTGCATACCTCTCGCAAAACACATAGTCGAATGAAGATAAATTCTTGTTCAGCAGTAGGAAGACTGTCTGCAAACTGATCGTGCTATAAAATAAAACAGAAGACTTGCATTACATCCAGGTTGATCTTAAAGTTTCACCAGGTCAATTTCAAAGACTTGCTTTGAAAGGAGTTAAAAGACAAACAGATATAGTTTCTCAAGTACTTATGCCAAGCATGTAATCTACTATTTTGCATATGTCAAGTTATTAGAAGTTTTCTCTCATCAGCAAAAAAAAAGGAACAAGGATTTTAGATTTGATAGAATATTACTGTGCTACAAAAGTACTATTTTGATTTATTCATAAAGCAGAAAGGCCAAGTAATCGCAACAATATAATTCATATTCGGCTCTGGCCAAAGATTACAGGAAGAATCATTTGTGGATCTCGTTAAGACATAAATTATTTCATAAATCAAAAGATTTTCTCCAAACGGTGATAACTCTTACCTTGCCTTGTTTTTCTCTGGGCAGGCCTTGGCAATCCTTAACTTCATGACCCATCTGGTTACAAAGACTACATGGTTTGGGTTTATTTGGTTTAAACTCTTCCCTGATTATAGTGAAATTTGGTTCATGTGTTGCTAATCCAAGCATGATTAGATCAGCTATCAATTTAAAGAGAAAAATAATGAAACATGAACATTATTAAGCATTCTTAAAAAAAAGTTTAATCTTTTATCTTAAGCAAGTATGAACAACACAAAGGTGCTTTCCCAAAGGCTCATTTTGAATCACTTTTCTAACAAATCACTTGTACTTGGATAGGTCCTAAGATACAACTAAGCAAAAAATAGCCCTTCACTAATAGACAATGCTGGATCTTTCCCAAATATTAGAAAGAGATTCAAAATAACACAGAAATACATCAGGTATTTTGCATAAATGCAAATGACATTATAAACAACAGTAAAATTGAATCATGAAATCTTCAGCACAGAAAATTTAAACACAAGATATATCCCTAGCAAAGGATAACTCACCATCAGCTCCACATAAACAGTGATGAGTGTTTGGGTCATGGTTTGGCTGAGCTATACAAAAGAAAATTACATTTGTTCATATTAAAGTCAAGTAAAATCATTTATATATAAAATGTTTGTATTTAGGTATAAAATGTGAATGATACCTCTTTGTCTTCTAATATAATCCATGATTTTATGTTCACCTTCACCAGGAGCACTTGCATCAGATAAAATAACCTGTGAAACATTTAAAGATTGCATAAGTTATGCTGACTCAGTAGCAAATAGATACTTCATACACTGAATATTCATTCTACTTACACTTAACTAATAACTTCTAATTGCAAATAAATATTACAATTGAAAAAAAAAGGAACAATTCAACAATCTGGATCCAATCACTACCTTCATTTTACAAGCAGTGAATTGAGTCGCATACCTTTTCTCCCAATTTCAGGGCCAAGTTGACACATTGACTCAAGTATCACAAAANAAAAAAAAAAAAAAGAACTTACCCCAGTTTTGTGCACCACATTTTTATATATGTTAACCAAGCGATCGATTGCTCCCTCCCTACAAAGGAGCAAAAAAGTATTAGATTCTTTTCACTTAAAACCATTGCACATATGCTTGCAGAAAAAGATATTATTTTCTCATTTACCTGATCTCTAAAGATGGCAGATGAGGAAGAAAGTCATTTCCCACAAAGAAGCACATAAAGACCCAGTCATCAACACTTCTTTCAAAATCAAACGTGAAAGGCAAACTGGCCATGGTGAGTTCCCTTTCCAAATACTGCAGCACACACAAACAAGAGAAAAAGGATGGGAAGGTTTAGGCATGCAGTTAGAAGCAGTCCTTGCACCAAGAAGATGCAATAGCTGCTTTTGCATACCTCTCGCAAAACACATAGTCGAATGAAGATAAATTCTTGTTCAGCAGTAGGAAGACTGTCTGCAAACTGATCGTGCTATAAAATAAAACAGAACATTGCATTACATCCAGGTTGATCTTAAAGTTTCACCAGGTCAATTTCAAAGACTTGCTTTGAAAGGAGTTAAAAGACAAACAGATATAGTTTCTCAAGTACTTATGCCAAGCATGTAATCTACTATTTTGCATATGTCAAGTTATTAGAAGTTTTCTCTCATCAGCAAAAAAAAAGGAACAAGGATTTTAGATTTGATAGAATATTACTGTGCTACAAAAGTACTATTTTGATTTATTCATAAAGCAGAAAGGCCAAGTAATCGCAACAATATAATTCATATTCGGCTCTGGCCAAAGATTACAGGAAGAATCATTTGTGGATCTCGTTAAGACATAAATTATTTCATAAATCAAAAGATTTTCTCCAAACGGTGATAACTCTTACCTTGCCTTGTTTTTCTCTGGGCAGGCCTTGGCAATCCTTAACTTCATGACCCATCTGGTTACAAAGACTACATGGTTTGGGTTTATTTGGTTTAAACTCTTCCCTGATTATAGTGAAATTTGGTTCATGTGTTGCTAATCCAAGCATGATTAGATCAGCTATCAATTTAAAGAGAAAAATAATGAAACATGAACATTATTAAGCATTCTTAAAAAAAAGTTTAATCTTTTATCTTAAGCAAGTATGAACAACACAAAGGTGCTTTCCCAAAGGCTCATTTTGAATCACTTTTCTAACAAATCACTTGTACTTGGATAGGTCCTAAGATACAACTAAGCAAAAAATAGCCCTTCACTAATAGACAATGCTGGATCTTTCCCAAATATTAGAAAGAGATTCAAAATAACACAGAAATACATCAGGTATTTTGCATAAATGCAAATGACATTATAAACAACAGTAAAATTGAATCATGAAATCTTCAGCACAGAAAATTTAAACACAAGATATATCCCTAGCAAAGGATAACTCACCATCAGCTCCACATAAACAGTGATGAGTGTTTGGGTCATGGTTTGGCTGAGCTATACAAAAGAAAATTACATTTGTTCATATTAAAGTCAAGTAAAATCATTTATATATAAAATGTTTGTATTTAGGTATAAAATGTGAATGATACCTCTTTGTCTTCTAATATAATCCATGATTTTATGTTCACCTTCACCAGGAGCACTTGCATCAGATAAAATAACCTGTGAAACATTTAAAGATTGCATAAGTTATGCTGACTCAGTAGCAAATGAATACTTCATACACTGAATATTCATTCTAACTTACGTACACTTAAGTAATAACTTCTAATTGCAAATAAATATTACAATTGAAAAAAAAAGGAACAATTCAACAATCTGGATCCAATCACTACCTTCATTTTACAAGCAGTGAATTGAGTCGCATACCTTTTCTCCCAATTTCAGGGCCAAGTTGACACATTGACTCAAGTATCACAAAAAATATTGAGACATCCATAATAAATGTTAAATTTCCTGATTAACAATATGCAGGAGAAAAGTAACAGATAAAGCAGTCCAATCCATTTCCTCCTGTATCTGCTGAACTCATAGACATGCTGATACATTATAACTTTATACACTTTCTCACAATGATGTCCAGCTGAGCATCACGGTTTACAAAGCTCATATCAGATGGAGGGAATTAAGCAGTCGACTGCCCTCTAATTAGAGGACTTTAATGTCAATCTATGGAAAAATATATGGACAACTACACTGGGAAACGTTAAATAATTTTTCTCTCATGTAGAGAGCAACCAGGGTTATCTCAAACAAAACTTAGCAGTGGTGGAATGGCTGAGCAACACGAGAAAAGAATATAAAAGTACAGAAAGGCAAGAAAGTTGAGAAGTTGATAAGAATCATTTTTGTTGCCTTTTTAGAGTACTCAATCACTAGAAATAAAGGAGAAAACACGGCCTGCATGAGCTAGCAAAAAAGGTTAAAATGTTGAGAAAAGAATGCATGCACAATGTATCTTGATGCTCTTTCCCCAAGGAAGGAAAAGTGTTCTTAAAACCCTGTCTCCCATTATATCAAACTGTGGCTTCTGATATCAAATCTCATTATTGTTCTTGAAAGAAACCTTTTTATATGAAATCAAAACAAATGGCTCTGTTAGATGATGTTATTAGGATGAAATGCATCTCTGAAAGGCCTAGCAGAATGTGCAAGTTGCCATTAATAACAACACAGTGCCTGAAGATAAGGCAAATCTGTTCAATTTATACTCTTCAAACATATCCCAATCCAGCCTAATAGATCACCCTAATTTTCTTCAAGTATGAAGCTGTGAAACTCACCGTCAAATTTCTCCAACCCGGATCACTGTTTAAGCGGTCAGCAATGTAATAGCGGAGACATTTAGCAAGATTGTCCATAAACTCAGTTCCCTAAGAAGGGTCAGAAAAAAAAATTAAACCATCATGCAGACATTGGCAATTGGTGGCTAAAGTTCAAGATTACTTACTGGGGTAATACAGTTGCTGTCAAATCTCTCTTTCACTTCTTCTGGAGGAAGAATGCCACCTAGAGCAATGAACACATTTAACACGGTAAACCAATACGAAACATTAAAAAGGTTTTTGCATGGCAAAATCCCAGATGTCTCTCTTGGTAACAACCAACCCTTTTATTGGCAATTACTTCATTAAAAAAAGAGCTTTTATTATACTATCTCCAACTTAAAATAAGGCAACTAGCATTTGTACACAAGTCATCTGTTGCTTCGGAGAAGGAATTTCACTATTTACTCTGCTAAAAGATCATGAAGAGAGATGCAAGAAGGAAACCACCAACCTTGCTAAATCAGATCATACATTAGGAAATAACTATTTTCCTGTGTGTTTTCCCCTGTTTCCACTACCTAATCACCTGGTCTCACTAACAGGATTACACCAATTCTCTCCCCTCTCAGCTGCATAAAGGGCCTCTGGAGTCTAGAAATGCTCCAGGAATAAATGTTAAAAAAAAAAAAAAAAAAAAAGCTCTGTCTTCTTACTCTCAAGGTCACACAATGTCTCTCTTACTTGGACAGTGCCTCCTACTCAAATCACCTGAATTTATTAAACCACCCTAACCAGCATGTTTCAGCTGTACATTTTTCTTTCACTCAAGTCTTCTCACAGTCACCATAGAAAGCTGCACTAGCTTTGTTACTCTTAGAATTTAAAGACTCTTACTATTCTTACTTGCAATTCATCACAGTATTTTTATCTCAAACTCACATTCAAGCCACAATACTAATTATTTTTTTCCTCCAACATTAGATATTTGTATTTTCTTCCATAGAGTTTTGGTTAGCTTCCCACTGCTATGTTTATCCTTGTTATTTCAGAAACAGAGGGTAAAGAAGGAAAAAATGGGGCCACTGTTTTATCTTGGCTGCTAACTTTGGGAAAAAACAGATCCATCCTTATCTAGGCTTACTTTCTTCTTCTCTCTACTGCTGCATAAAGAGCGAGCACTGAGCAAAACATCCTTTTCCAAGCTTTATTATAAGCTTCAGAACAAAAAAGGCAATTCGCTCACTTGGGGGGGAAAAAAAAAAAAAAAAAGCCAAATACAGTCACAGCTCTACCTTTTGCCAGAATCTCTTGTCTTATTTTTTGCTTCTCTTCTGCAGCTTCCATTCCCTCCTTTGATGCTCTAAATCTCCGTGATCGTTGCTGATTCATTTTTGCACGCGGAGCCTAAAACACATATTATAACCCTTGGTTCAGTTATAGCTGATAAAAAATAATTATTAAATGGAAATTGGTTTTGGTTACTCAGACGAGTCTTTTAAAACCCAACAGCTTGTTCCCTTACCTCTCAGAAATGTACAAGGCTCAAATATTCAAGGATGCAAGGTAACTTGCAAGTGCAATGCATCTGAGAAGCATTATTTACTATGTACACTTTCTTCAACAAAAACCTTCTCCAATTGTACCCATGCTGTATCCACATGCTCGCTCTTTTGCAAATAAAAAGCTTCTAGAGCAAATTGTTTGTAGCTACTACTTAGGGTCTGTATTTTTGAGGTTTTTAAAGCAATATGGCAACATAGCTTGAGAATACTTCTATACACACAAACCCCTTCGAAATTCCTGCACTTATATTAATTTTTTTCTACCTAGTAGATTCTCATTTTAACTTTGAGAAACTGAAAAACCTTAAAAAACAACTGAATCTTAACAGTCCTTCACAGACCGGAGTCTGTTGGGCTGTTTTAATATTTCTCAGTGAGACAACATAATCAAAATAGAGAAAAGTTTCATTAAAGCAATGTTTTTAGGAAAAGGAGAACTCTTACCACCTTTTTATTACGGCAATTCATGTACCTGAGGGACAGAGGAAGAGGCTAAGGAGAAAGCCAAGTTTTCAGGCTTAAACGTCCTCTTAAGTCTACTCTGTGAAATATTCCACAGCACAATTAAATCATTGCTCATTTAAAGTGTATTTGTATAAATAGATTTTTGGTCTTTCCTAACCTGCTGCATAAATTACTAGTAAAGCCACAGAACAAAAGAACGTAAGTAGTAGTCCAGGGAGTTACTGTCCTGCAGAAGTTTTCTGCGTTCCAAAGCTCAAACTTCAACAGCCTGACATTAGTCAGTTTTTTATTTTAGAAAACTATTTTCCAAGAGATCTTATGAGAGCAGATGGTTATCAACTACCTGCTAATTTCATAAACATCTCATCATCCATCTAATCAACATATCAACCATCCAATTTCACAAACAGCCATTACTAGGAACTAAATGTATCAGTACTTACTACTCCATCTATAGCCATGTAAAGAAGCCGCCTTGGTCTTACAATGTTGAAGATCCTGTCAATATACTCAAAAATCGCAACCATCATTTCATCTTCATTTTTGGGTGCTGGCCTAAAATACAGAGCATTCAACTAAAGATCGGAAATGTTGAGAACAAATTCTATTTGTAAAGGGACAAAAACTGCCTTACTTGTCTTCAGGATGTGTACAAGGGTGGATTATACCATTCATATCCAAATACAGATTATCAAACTCCACCTCATTAGGATTAGGTTTGCTGGTATCAATTGGAGCCTTGACACCATTGCACTCTTTAGCCTGTGAAAACAGTGGAAAACAAATGTCTCAGTACACGATCATAGAGGTAACATGAATAACCATCAGAGGTATTAACACGTAGAGTCAAAAAGAGTAGATTTTTCTAAGGAGAACAGGAAGAAAAAATTATAATTAATATAATTATTATTAATATAATATAATTATCTACAGATTCACACACTGCTAAGATAGCTTCATTTTAAGATGTGTCCTTAAAACTGCAAGGTATTACAGTGAGTTACAGAAGAGTTGGTTGTTTTCTGTTGACTGTCAGGTATTACAAATACTGTTTCAAGAAGTTTCCATACTTTGTACTAGCCAAGAAAAGTTATTTTCACTGCCAGGACCACACTAAGAGTTAAAAATTAACAGGGGGACTGTAAAGTTTAGAGTATTAACTAAAAAAAAAAAGAGAGAGATAGAACAAATTTAGAACATTAAAGAAGAAGATTTAAAAATAATCTTTCTACTTTAAACAATCTCCAAGTTGATACACATAAAGAAACTTGCACCACAGTCTTTTCTCATGAATATTTAATTCTCAGTGACATATACAGAGCAGGGCTAGGAAGTAAAATTGATTCATCTATAGCTGATTAAAGAAATAACCTGACAAGCTTCCAAAAGTCAAAATAAATCAGTAGATCATGATGAACAAAGGAAGGTAAGATTGAACTAAAAGGATGATTATTTTTTTTCAGTTTGCTTTATTCAAAGGAATGTGATTTTCCCAGATTCCACCAACCAAATCTCCTTTTGGGTATAGACATCTTTTCCTGGTGACTACTGGGATGATCAGACCTCTGAATTCTTCAGCTGCCAACTTTTTATTTGTCGAGGGACCTATCTGAAATGCTGAATCAATTCTTGCCCTTACATTCTACTTCTGCAATAGAGGGAGACTGCTGGCTCTTAACACTTCCCTTCTTTCACGTCAGCACATTCTGGTAAGACTACAATCACAGGATTAAATGAGACAGTATGGAAAGATGTCACAGCACTGGCTCTAATTCATGGAATTTATCAGTAGCTGCTGAGCACACATGAAGAACCATCTCTGAAGTTACCCTTGCAGACTCACTCTGAGATACTTTTATAATCAAAATAATCCCAGATAATTTGCCACCCCTGTAACACATATCCATAAGTGCCTTAAAAACTTTCTGCTCATCCAGTAGCAGAACTGGATGAGCTTATTCCAGCCTTAGAGGGTTAAAAAAAAAAAAAAGAAGCCCAAACAAATAAATTATTTATTTGTATTTATATTTTTTACAAATACAGGTGCGTCGAATTGTTCTAGGATAATANAAAAAAAAAAAAAAAAAAGCCCAAACAAATAAATTATTTGTATTTACATTTTTCATAGACACAGGTGCATGGAATTGTTCTAGGATAATTTTGTGAAAATATTTTTAAAGTCCTCATCTTTATTTCATTTTCATGAAATGCATGGAAAAAAACTGCTAATGCACACAGAGATCTTTCTTCTGCTCTTCATCTGAATTAGTCAAACTCTGACAGGTGAAATCTTGATCTATCACAAGATTCAGAATTTCTGCTGCACAAAAATCATTCGGTTTTAGCAGAAATCGCTTCTCAAGCATAAACACTGGACTGTGGCTTAATATTTTACAAAACTACTCTGGGTAACCAAGACCTTCAATTTTAAAAGAAGAGTATTCATTCTGGCTTTTATCAGATAACGGGACAAGAAACTTGCCTTGTGTTCTGCTTGATCTTTCATCAAACCTCTTGCTAAAGCTAACTGCAACTCTGAAGATATCAAAGGCTTACAACTATGTGATATGGAAAATAAAATTGCCCTCTTCACAGATCTTATTTTCAGCCTTGAAGGTAAAGCAAAATAAGTATGATCTCTTTTAGATGACTCAAAAGCCATTCAGTTTTCATCTACATACTGCTATGTCAGCAGCTTTACCCTTACGTGCTCATAAACCTATCAAATTTTCAATGTAACTGTCTTGTAAAAGGTTTAAGTATCTTGGAGTGATATCTCTTGTGATATAACTAAACTGTTCACTTTTAATCTACAGCCTCTTTTGAAACCATTGAAAAGAGATCTTCAAATATGATACTTTTTTACTTGCAGTTTTATTAATTCATATGAATTTGATTAAGAATACTCTCCTGGATTTCATGTTATCTTCAAGATCTTCCTCTTATTCTTCCTGCTCAGCTTAAGAAGAAGATTAATCAGATTTAAGAAAAAGAAATAATCTGGCAAGGTAAGAGAACAAGGATCAACTTGTTAATATTTCAAAGAGACAAGCTACCAAGAGATATAAAATTTCTGATTAGAAAGATTTATAAGCAATCCTAAAATACACACAGAACTGATTACATTGTAAGTGAAGTCTGAATCCCTCTACAGTAAGGCAAACCTCAGCTCCTCACTGCTATCATTTTCAGCTCTCAAATTCATGAGCAGATCTTAATATCAAAAATCATCATGAATACGATTTATCCAAACAGCGTGCTCAAAGTCAGAACAAAACTACATGGATAAGAGTATCAGGGTTTGACACTTCAGGGATAGCAAATCTAGTTTGGTGTAATGGAATTTCTAACGACAAGTGTTCTCTTGTTAAAAGAAAAGAAAAACTCAGACAACCTTAATTGCAAAACAAACAAACAAGTTGTACAACCACCAACTCAGTAAGAACTATACCTACTTTTATTTTATCCAAATGTGAGAATAGTTTTGATAAATACAGTTCATCTTTAATGCTTATAAATGCAATAGAAAAGGCAAGCCTTTTGCTCANTGATAAATACAGTTCATCTTTAATGCTTTAATAGAAAAGGCAAGCCTTTTGCTCGCAGAGAAAACTCCCCTTCATCGTTACAGATTGCAAATGTATTTGCCATTTAAGCCATGATTCCTTTTACACACACAGACCTTTAAGGCGCTATCCAAAAGCGGTCAGACAAGCTTGTTGCACAGAAATCCACTTACAGTATAATAACGACAAACCTCTAAATCAACCTATTTTATCAAAACTACATTTGCATCTGCTTTGGCAGCTTCAAAACATAACTGCTAAACTTAATGAAGGAAAGGCGGATTTGATGAACGAAAGTCTTCAAGCAAATAGCTAATTACAATACAGACTGTAAGTGAAAGAACAAACTGCTCACCCTTGCGAGCTCCCTACTTTGGTAGGAAGGGGATTAAGAAAATTGCCTGGTATCTGCTGTCCACATATGTGACACAAAAGTATTTTTGGGAAGGGATAGAAGTTGCAGAACACGGTTCTTGCCTAAGGATGGACTGTTCAGTTTTCCGAGCACACGCAATCTGAGAAATGCAGCTACTAGAACACCAGGTAGGATATGCACAGCCACATCCATGGGAGTGCCCCAAGATCCACAGCCCCAGCGAGGGGGAGAGCAGAGGTCAACAGTCTCAATAAACACTGCCCCAAAAAGGGGGCAGCCTAACCTGTCTTCTCAGGAACCATGACGTTCATAAACAAAAGAATAATGCCACGGTTATAACTGATAAAGAGTTACAACATTTGATTGCTCCGAACCTATCATTCCGTTTTACCACCTGAATCCAAAAAGCAAGAATATCCTGAAAATTGCATGGTCTGTAAGAATAACTGTGTGCAAACTAACACTGATGTGAAGTTCTAGCATGTACACACACAAAAGTTTGTCTAGAGAAAATGGCAAGTCAAAAAACATCCATGCACAGTTCAGTCACCATCTCCTGTGCTCCCATATCCTCTCTACCTTCTCTGCACATTTTGCCTTCAGAAATTCACAGTTATTTCCCACATGGGGAACAAAACTCTCACAGGGAGGGACCAGACACAGGAAAAAGGCACAGGCCACAGGAGACATCCAGCGCGGACACGAGGTTTCGAAAACAGGTCTGCAAACAAGCTCGGCACCCAGCAAATACAGCCTGACAGAAGATGAATGATAGAAACCATTCGAAAAGCATACAGGAAAAACAGTTTTGGGAAACACTGACCCAAGAGTTTGTCTACCCTAATTAGGCCGCTTTAAGTGTCCTATTACAAAGAGAGCAGTTTTATATCATCAATAAACTGTCTGTACTTCAAGTCGTAGATTAGTGGAGGCAATCTCCAGAGTCTAGCACCTAGACTAGGACTAATTCTTCATTGAAAAGCAGCAGACTCTCCTTGAAAGAGCTGGACTGTAGAGATTGTGTTTGGAAAACCAACTCCTTGTTTGGGTAGGGCATATTTAGTACATATTATGTACTAAAAATGTCAGAAATGAGAGAGCAAATCTGAAGCTGTTTAAAGTTGAAGAACATAATTACAAGGTTGTTTCAACATAGCTGGGCACTGTTGTGACAGTCTGTGTTGTCGTATACACACACAAGAAGAAAAAAAAAGTCAGACAGAAAGCTGCAAAAAGACAAATCTGTGAAAGAATAACAACAAGAATCACTAAGATCTGCAAACATGAAGTTATGAAATAACTAAATGCCACTAAGAATAAGAGCCCAAGGAAGCTTCTGAGACCAGCTAATATTTTGCTTCTCCTGTGCAGGGGACAGTCCCGTCCCGCCGAAAGCCTCGCTCCTGCCCTCTCCCTTAAGCTCCATTAGGCCTCATCTGCTCGCAGTACGAGCAGGAGCACAAAACCTGCTCGGCAGCAGCACGGTTTCCCGAGAGCAGAGTAGTTCTCACATTCAGCTGCTGTAAGGACAGAGGGGAAGGAGCCCCCTCAGCAGCAGCTCTCACTTTTGGACAGCTCTATGGGACAGTGGACACACATCTCCAGTGCTGGAGCAAAACCCCAGCACCTGGTTTGGCAGAGGGGACTTGTGTGGGGGCTCTGCTAAACAAGCATCACCTGAAAAGGGGAAAAGTTTTCTTATAGATCAGAAGTCCTCCGATGCTTTGGTTTTTAAGAAAATCAGACGGAATTTTCCCCTTCCTTCCTCACCAAGAAAGCAAAATCAGACAGAAGTTGAGACCTTGCTTAAAATGTAGAATCACTTCCCTACTACTCAGTGGGGTCCTGTTTAAGCTAAAATCTTTTGATTTTGTCTTGAAAAAACATGTACCAAGTAAGCCCTTCCCTCGTAATCATTTCAATAAAAAAGGAATAAAAACTCCACTCTCCCACTAGCTTAATCCACTTTCCAGCATCGCTTTCAGATTCTCTAAACCAAAGGGCCATCGCTTGATGGTTTATAGGTGCATTTTTATAGGTGTGCCTGTATACATACACACATAAACACACACACAACGACGTTTTATATGCGCATGTTTATAGCTGTGCGTGTAGACATACGCACATAAACACACGTGCAACTGGACGCCTTATACGCGCATTTTTATAGGGGTGCCCGTACACGTACACAAACACACACGCAAGCGCGTAGGTACACGGAACTTCTCAGCGGATCGTTTGAAAACGAAGTTTAGGAGGGTGGGCTAAGAGGAGCGCGGCCCTGTGAAGCAAGAGGCGACTCTTCCCCCCGCCGCCTCGCGTTATAAATCCCCCTTTCTCCCGCCTCCCGTGGCCGTTAGGGAAGCGCCCCCCGCCCGACCTCCCCCGCGGCGGCCGTTAGGGGATCGCCGCTCCCCCCCCCCCGCCCCCCCCCGGCGGCTGTTAGGAGGTTTCTGCCCCGTCCGCGGCGGGGGGAGGCGCCGCCTCACCCGCTCCTCCACGCAGTTGACGATGATGGAGGGGTACTTGCGGCTGAGCCAGCGGAAGAAGGCCGGGACTCCCATGGCGCCGCCGAACGGAACGGGACGGGACGGGACGGGACGGGACGGGA
>VWPW01022055.1:0-11553 GCA_013389825.1 Crypturellus undulatus | reverse complement strand
CACGAGCAGCCAGCCCAACCGAGCAGGGCAGCCCGGCCACCCCAGCTCCTCCTACCCAATCCCGATGGTGCAGGGCAGCTGTGCAGGAACCCCCGCCAGCACCTGATCCCCGTTTGGGTCCCATTAGCACTAAGCAGGGAGGGTGGCCCAGAGCCCGGGGGGAAGGACAAACTTTCCCCCTGTCCTGCCACCAGCGGCCTCGCTGCCTGACTGTCCCCTGCGCTACGTCCCTGCCTCGGCACCACCGTCTCTTCAACCTTGGGAAGCCGTTCTCCTTTCAACATCAAAATCTGAAGGGCTGAGGCCTTTAAGAATATCACCCATTAGTCATAGGGTAAATAAAAAATTGATTGCCTCCAGGCCTGAAGATAAGGTAACAGCGGCAAAGTGACAATGTGATTTAGATCACTCGTTCGTGCATGCACAACGCCTCAAACTGTTTTTGCATCCGTGCATGAATTAAAGGTGTTGTGATTGATGAGATACCAAGGTCTAATTGGTGTTTTAATAAATACTTTCTGACTTGGTAATCTAGCTAGATTTATCAGCAGAAAATGCCCCTGTCTAAATAAAATTACCAAAGTAAAGCTTAGCAGCAATGACAAATGCCATGTCAGTAACTGACTCTGGTATCGGTGCTGGCAGCAGGACGACACGCAGTAGATTTATTTGCATTTAAGATCAAGTATCTTGAGCAAAATTGCAGCGCGCAGACAAGGCCAGGGCAGGACGAGCGCGACGCGGTCAGCTGAGCTCCCGTGCACGGGCACCGCTCGCCGCCACGCCACCGGCTGGGGAACGGAACGGGCCGGCCCGCTGCTCCGGCCTCCGTCCCAACCGCAGCCCCGCTGCGCTCCCCGGCCTCCCGCAGGAGCTCCGGCTCCGGCCGTCCTGCACCCGCGTCCCAGCGCCAGAGCCACCTGCACTCAGCCACAGCACGCAGCTCCGGGGTGCCCCACATGGAAAAGCAGCGCAGAACTCTTAAAATCCCCTCGTGCTTAGCCATTCCTACCCACCCGCTTAAACAAATCCCTCTTCTGGTAGCACCGTAGCTTTTATGAGCCTGAGTTCTAGATTTACCCATTTCTACCTTTTGTTTCCTCATCCACCAGCAAAGACTGGCCAGACCCAGGGCTAGCAGCACTCCCTACGCTCTGCCCCGGGGTTTTCCCTGGGGGCTCCGCAGAGCCTGGTCGAGGGGCAGCAGGAGCAGCAGTGCTGCCGCAGCGTCCGGAGCGATCCCGGGAGCCGTGCGGTGCTGCCGCGGTCTCTGCTCTCTAATTTCCTTTCAGATAATGTGGAAACAATACTCGGCCTCCAGGACTATGCTAGCTACGTACTTCTTTCTCTGGGAAAATTATTATATTAAAAAAAATGACGCAAAAGTCTACTTCTGCCAACTGCATCTGCTCCTTCTCTTTAGCGCACCTCAGCCACCTCTTTAAAGTTCTGCGCAGAGCAAATTATGAGCTGCTGCCGCTGACATTCTTCCTTTTCAAATCTAACCTTGAATACCCCTCAAATTAAAGACTTTTCTGTATCTTTTTTGATTTATTATTGCTGTTTTAATACCTTATCTGAGTCTTATTTCATACACTCTTTCCTTTTACTTTGTTGCATTAAATCTATACTCAGATACTTGAAAATGAAGCTTGATTTAATTAAGCCAGCCCGGGTTTGAGGCAGGGCTGCCCTTGTATTCTCTGAACGAGCTCCTGGAATTAACCGAGGAATGGGTGGGCAGAACACGAGACGGGACCTCAGCTGGAGCGGGCTGGGAGCCAGGGAGCAGGGGCTGCACCGTGCGGCCACCCTTCACCGAGGGGCTCCAATGGGCACGGAGCAGGGAACTCAAACCCTCTGTCAGCTAAAGCAGGTGAAACCTCACAGAGCAGAGCAACGGGAAGGCTCATCCCCTCCCCACGCCCCGGGTGGGAGTCACCTGCACGGGGTTTCTGCAGGTCCCTCGTCGCAATGCCGGGAAGTCCAGGATGGGCCCGGCACGGCGAGGCGCTAGTGCTCAGCGAGCCCGCTCCAGCGCGGCCACGTTCACACAACAGCCCCAAAACGGCACTTCCAGGCTCCGTCCCAGCCTTAACCTGAGGTGCTCCTGTTGGCTCTGGAGCCGTGGCTGCACCTTGCCCCGGTCCAGCATGACAGCCCCTCTTTCAGCCGTCACCCTTTCACGTGCACGTGCAACACCGGCAGGCACATCGTTGTGCCCCTTAGCTCCACTTCACCTCGGGGCTTTCTCTGTGGACACGTTTTGACTGGGAGAGGCAACGTGTCTGCAACTGGGAATCCTGCTGGATGGAGGAATCCACTACGAATCGCTGACAGATGGTCATGGTAACACACAAGCCACAGTTTCTCTATCTTTAAAAATGAGGACTTGTGAGCTCAAAAATCCTCCAGAGATATGAAGGCATCGTGTTAGCCTATGTTGTTCCAATTAATTGCAATCAATTACTAATTGAGAGCTATTTTAAGACTTGTCATCACTCTGAACATAATACAAAATAATCCCTGTCTTCCCTTTCACCACACAAACGGCCTCGGTACGAGGAGCTCAGGAAACTAAGTGCAAGAGGACACAATGGAGGTTGATTCTTACCCGTTTGGGCAGGAATGATAAAGCCAGCACTGCGAAGCTCCAGCACTTGAGGGACGAGGAATCTCTGTCATCTGCCAGAGCTCGACTCTTAACAGCCGCCGAATGGCAGCTCTNTTCCAATTAATTGCAATCAATTACTAATTGAGAGCTATTTTAAGACTTGTCATCACTCTGAACATAATACAAAATAATCCCTGTCTTCCCTTTCACCACACAAACGGCCTCGGTACGAGGAGCTCAGGAAACTAAGTGCAAGAGGACACAATGGAGGTTGATTCTTACCCGTTTGGGCAGGAATGATAAAGCCAGCACTGCGAAGCTCCAGCACTTGAGGGACGAGGAATCTCTGTCATCTGCCAGATGCTCTTAACAGCCGCCGAACGGCAGCTCTAATATTCCTGAATAAACGTGCGTGCTACATGCTGAATTTCCAGGAATCACAAATGTCTCTTCCGTTAGTCAAAACCAACATCTTCAAAGAGCACCGGCCTCCAACCCGAGCCAACACGGCGGGAGGGAATGGGAGACCGAAGGAGCAGTGGAGCCTGCGTCTTCCTAATGCAGCACAGGAGGACACTGTCCAAAGCGACATCCCCAAATCTGGAGAGAAACCAGCAACCATTTTGCTCGTGCAGGTGGAGGAAAGAAGAGATTGGAGTATTCTTGCAGTGGCCTCGTTTGTGCAGGGCCTGGTAGCAGGGAGATGGGAAGCGCTGCTGGCGCTGGGTCAGGGCGCAGCACTGGAGACCCAGCAGGACTGGTTTTGCAGTAACGGCAGAAAAACCCCAACAGGGGTGTTTTTGACCCCATAAAAATCAAATAACCTAAATAACAGCAGGCCAGAGGCCGAGGTGGAGGCCGCTGGTGCAGGCGCTGCAGCGGGGATCGCAGACAGCCCAGCGAGCACCGCGCTGGTGTGCAGCGTGCCCGGCGGGAGCACGCGAGCCGGCGAGCCGCACCGTGACAGCACGCAGGCAAATCCCCACGAGGAGATGGCTAATTCCTAATGACGACCCTCTCGCTGGGAGGGTCTCACACAGCTCATCAGAATGTGTTTCTAAGCTCACTCCAGAGCCAGGCTCTCTTTCCCTACAGTTTATTATAGGTACAGTGGGAGTAAATAGAGCTGTCCTTTCCCCAGGGCCTGGATGGGATTAAATGTCTTTCACCTGAGCACCCGCCCAGCTGCCTCTCGCTTGCAGATGGCCCTTGGAGCACAGCAGTGGCTCCTGCGGACAATTATGTTCATCATCATCACATGGATAAATTCACCATCTTTTGAATATATATATATATATATATATATATGTATATATATATAATTTTTCTTTATTTATTTATTTTCTTTTTGCACGATTTCCAGCTGCTCCTCAGACCCGGGCCCGGTGGTGGTGGTGGTTGTTGTTGCTCCGGCAGGAGGCGACCCACGGCCGCGCACCTGGGCCAGGCTGCAGTGAGAGCAGCCGGGAGCCGCTCTGCTACCCAGACGCAGCTGAGGATGCTGCTTTTTGAAGAAAATTGCTTTGAAAATCACTCTCCATTGCCACCTGAAGCCATCACTAATCCGCTGATTGCCGTGATCCGGCTTTCTTCTTACCCTAGAGCTATTTTGAACGATCTCACTCTGCGCTGGGCAGGATGAAGCGGCCGTGTCCCCAGCATCGCCGCAGCTCCTTGCTGCTCTGCGGGGATATGGGGTGCTCAGCGCCACGTGGGCGGCTGCCCCACATCCTGCATCCTGCCCAGAGCCACCACTGGCTGCTGAGTGACTGCTGCGGGACTACTCGAGGGGTTTATGGCTTAACAGTCTCCTAGTTCCCACACAGAAAGGAACAGTTTAGAGCTAGTTTTTGGGGCCATTTTCCTTTAAATTGATCACTGGATTTGTTGCTCAAGTCTTTCTTACTGTTTTCTTTCAGCTTCAGCTTGCCAAAATACAAATGCTGCCATCTAAGTATCTTTTTCAGGGAAGATAAAGTATATTCCAGCGGCATCCATGACCTGCTGTTGAAGATGTGCTTGTTCTAGAGATTTATGACCTTTATTGATCAGCCAGGAGGTTCAGATGTGGTACTCTGAGCACTTTGGCCTGGATTCGGAGCTAATAGGGATCTTGGCTCCAGAACAAAGCGAAGCTGCAGTGGGAATGGAGAGGAGCAGATCCCCGCGCAGCAGCGGATGCCGTGGTCGGGCTCCCCAGTGCATCACCCCATCTCATTTCAGCTGCTCCAGCCAAAAAGAGGATTAAGCAAGGAGCAAATCTGTTTTTTAAGTGATGAAGACTAACAGAAACAGGAGGGTCAAACAGAAAAAGAAGGCCAAACAATAAATTAAAGAGTCTCAATATTTCAGCTTGATCTCAGTACGCCACAGGGTACGAAAAACGTCTGCTTACGCTGCCACCTCTTCCCTGTGCTTTGCTCCGGGTGCCAGACCAGCTGTTTCGGACCTGTCTCTGCAGATGTTGCTGGCGTTGAAGAAGGTGCCATGGAGAAGGAGCACAGGGAAGGAGCACGGAGAAGGTTCATTGGGAAGGCTCATGGAGAAGGAGCACGGCCTCTACCCACGAGGCCGCAGGGCCCCGCGCTGCTCCGAAGTGGCTGCTCGTGAGCACCCGCGGGAGCTCAGCACCCTGAACACACCACACTCGCTCCCACCATTGTCTTGACAATAAAACAAACTCATATGCAATGCGGAAGATCAATCTCCAGCACAAAATATTTAATTAATGCAGTGAAATTTCATTTCATGGGTACTTGCGCTCGTGCTGCGATAAGCGTTACTGGAGATCAGCTATCACGAAGCAGTGCCTCAGACAAAGCTGCCGTTCATCCCGCCGCAGCCGAGCATAACCAGCCCCGCTCCGCACCACTCCGCACCAGCCCTGCCTGCACACAACGCAGGACTCCGGGCGCCTCTGTGCCCCCAGGCTGGTCCCCGTGTCACCGTGATGCGCTGGAGCAGACACTTCCCACCTTGCCGGCCCACGGACCGCACTGATTCACTGGATTTTTCTCCCCCAGGGCAGGCGGGTTGCGTCTTTGTCTCCTGGAGCAGCCAGCTGTGCCCCTCCATGGGCACCAGCCTCCCCTGGGGTCCCCTCCCAGCGCGGTGCTGAGCGAGAGCCCAGGAGGGCAGGACGGGCACGAGCTGTTGGCAGTAACACCGCGGCACGCGGCTCCGGGAAATGTTGTGGGGGAATTTCTGCTTCCCTTGCACCAACCCAGTCCCTCCTCCCGGCCTTTGGCCTCCCGGCTCCAGCCCAGCCCTTTGGGAAGTTCCTTCTGCGGCCGGCGCTGCGAGAAGGACCTGCGTGCTAGCTCAGCAGGCGGTATTCCAAAAGACTCAGACCAGCAAGAAGCTCTTTCTTCTACAGCACTCCCGGGGAATGGTTCACCTGCTTGAGGTCGTTCTACACGTGAACGTTCAGCCCTCGGCAAGGGGGCAGGAAGGTCTCCGGAGGGCAGAGCTCGGGCCGTCCTGCCTCTGGAGATGCTCCCGGCCCTCCTGATGCCCAGGCCCGTTCTGCAGCCGGAGGAGCTGCTCGCGGCACCGGCCGTGCTCCTGGCACTGCCGCCCCCGGCATCCCGAGCCGGGAAGGGGCCATGCGGCTGCACTGCAGCCGGGGCCTCCCCGGGAGCCTCCCCAGCAGGGAAGGCAGGTCCCCATTTACACAGTAAATCTTTTTATACCTCTCCTACTCCATGCGGGGCCCATAAAATAAGCACCAAGGTAATTTACTTCTGCTTCAAGGCCCTTTTACAGAGCCAAAGTGAATTACGAGGCCTCAGTGCATAGGACTGTCAGGCTCTTAATATTTAACATCTATAAAAATATCGCACACGTACTATGAACTACCAGTTGGGTTGGTCTACAAACATATTAAAATAACTCTGCACGCATCGCAATGCTCAAATTATTCACTGGATAACTTGGTCCATGAATTTATGTTATAAAAAAAATCATTCAGCAGATTTATTTATCCACTCTAATGCAAATACATATTTATGATATGGTTATTGGTCTAATACATGTTTGCTGGGATCCTTGTGTCAGGAAATCTCACGTACGAAGAGCCAAAGCCACCCTTGGGCAACAAGACCCTGTGCTACAGCGGTGCCCGCTGCGGAAACGCGACTCCTGCATGGAGCGGGTCCCACATGGAGCAGCTGTCTCCGTATGGATCGTGGTGCTGGAACAGTCACGGACACACTGCCCCGAGCGCAGGCGCTAATGCAGGGAATGTGGGAGCTAACGCAGGGAACGCGGTTCCTGGGGAAGCAGAGAGGCCGCGGCCCGGCGGGGCTGCATCTGCACCGGCTGCGCCCTATGTCCCCCAAGCAGGGCCTTTCCGCCCAGCTCGGTGACAGCAGCCAGGTCCTGCCAGCACCTGCCCCGTCTGGGGCGGCCCTCACCGTGAGCCCCTGCTCCCGTCCTGCCCTCAGGAGCCCTCGCCCTGAGCCCCTGCTCCCATCCTGCCCTCGGGAACCCTCACCCTGAGCCCCCGTTCCTGTCCTGCCCTCGGGAGCCCGCGCTCGGCAGCGCCCTGCTCAGCAAAGCCTGCGGGGCCGGCAGGCTCTGGGTGCTCACTCGCACCCCGTGCTCCACGTGGCCGGCTCTGCCCGGCACCCCGGGCTCAGCAGCAGCAGCTCAGCGAGACGCCGGGAGCCAGCGGCACGGCGCAGCCGTCACGTACGCAGGGCCAGGGGGACCCGTGCGCAGTCTTTTGATGGAAACGGCTTGTGCAAGCAGCTCAGAGCAAACAGCATCCCTGCGTACACGGGGCGCGCGCGAGCCTGGGGCGCAGAGTGGGGCCCCGCTCCGGAGGCAGCGCACGCGGAGCTCCGCGTGGAGCGCGGCTCCTCGCTGCCCGCGGCCTCCGCCTTCCCCAAGCGCCCGTGAGCATCACGGCTGCGTTTTGTGGTGCTATGATGGGCACAAAGAAGGATTAGGAGACGGCGACACGAGTGGCACTGCCTGATTAACTCGAGCCAGCAGCTGGATTCAGATCAGCAGCAGCGCCACGAGCGCTAACGAGCCGCCCCGTGAATTATCTCGCTCTCTTTGAGCCCATCAGTAATGATGGGTCTAATTAAAGGCTCCAGGTTGTGCTGCTGCCATGTGATTTGGAGGCAGGCCTGTCCAGTTGCAGAAGGAGCAGAATTAAGGGCTCCACTGAGCAAAAGGGCAGGTCAGAGGCGGTGCAGGTGCCGGGCACGTCCCCTGCACACATGCCTGCTCCAGCCAGCTAGTCCTGCCTCTCCAACGGATCTCCTGGAAAACCCCCATCCGCACCCTGGCATCTTGTCTGGGCAGAAGCGGGTGGTCAGGCATTCGTAGCCTGAAAACGTAGCCCCGTAGGAACACCAGCGAGACCTCCCGTCCCAGGCTTCCCGCAGGCTCCCAGTAGTATCGATTTCATTTACTTTTATTTCTTCCTTATGGGTTTGTTGTCAACACTGCAATACTCATTTTGTGCAAGACTTTTCTCTCTTAGGCTCCCACTTTAATGACCAAACGTGTCTCCAAGTCACCCTGTTCAGAGTGAGGCCGGTGCTCTCGCTCCTGACGTCCCAGCTCTCAATGCTCCTCTGCAGGAGGGGGCTCCCAACCACCATGTAACTCCAAGTGCCAGAGGGGCTCCCTTCCCAGGAGGAAGGACCCTGGGGCGGGTGCCAGCTCCGTTCTGACTGCAGCAGTGATGGGAGCCGCGAGCAGCAGCTCCGCGCGGTACCCGGGGCATGGACTGCACCGGGACAGGCACGTCCGCACTGCTGGGAAACCGCACGGCATCCCCCGGCCGCCTCCCATCACTCCCACCTCTGCCACGAGACTGACATTCGTTTAGGAAAATATGAACTTAATTTAAAAACATCTGGGAAATTCCATTAAATGATTTATCACACAACTGATGAAACTGCAATTTAACTTCAAAACCCCAAACAGCATTAAAGAAAGCCTTGTGTGCTCAAATTAACAGTCAGATATCTGACACTGAACATCACCGTAACAGCCACGAAGGCTGTTCTGCAATTCCCTGCGCGCCGGGGCAGCGCAGGGCGGGCGTCCCGGGGGCGCGCGGGATGCCCCCAGCCTGGCCGCGCTGCCGGCTCCGAGCACAGGGATCCCACGTGCACGGAGCAGGCCGGGCGCTGCCTCCGCCTGGGCAGCTCCTGGCAGCGCTGCCCGCAGGCTGGCCCAGGGCACAGGGCCAGCACAGGAGGGAGGAGGACGTGGTGCCCCAGAAACCTCTAGTCCTAAAATGGGACAAAGGGAAGGGGAGAGGAAGAAGGAATGCGTCAGTAGATGGCAGCTGCTTATCTNGGAGGGAGGAGGACGTGGTGCCCCAGAAACCTCTAGTCCTAAAATGGGACAAAGGGAAGGG
Source organism: Crypturellus undulatus (assembly GCA_013389825.1). Classification (NCBI taxonomy): domain Eukaryota; kingdom Metazoa; phylum Chordata; class Aves; order Tinamiformes; family Tinamidae; genus Crypturellus; species Crypturellus undulatus. Next base: position 2,554 of record VWPW01022055.1, on the reverse strand, counting down.
GAGAGGAAGAAGGAATGCGTCAGTAGATGGCAGCTGCTTATCTCGTGAAGGGGAAAAGACTTCTCAGGACTAAAGAGCAAAGATACTTCCAACCAGGAGTAAAATTAGGATGGGAGAATTCCCCAAGAGAGGAGAGCGCGAGTGCGCAGGGAGAGGGTCCGCGCTGCTGCGCACGGTGAGGCGCTGCCGTGGGCCCGGGTCTCCCCATCCCCTTCCAAGCTCCCAGCCCCTCGCAGGGAGGATTTGCTGTCCAGACAGTGCTGCTCTCGTGGCCTCACCGTGGCGGTGCCGCCGCTTGGCTGCACGACTGCCGGAGCCGAGGGAGCCCCAACAACTCCCGCAGGCCCCGGGCTGCGTCCCGACCGGCCTTGGGTTTCGCTGAGGATTGCCCTTCCAAATCAAACATCCATCTCTCCATCTCCAGTTGCTCTTGTTGAGACAGATTTTTTCCCTCAAAATAATTATAAAGCAATTACTCGTTGATTTTCATTAAATTGGTTTCTACTTTTACTCCATGTGTGCGGATGAGGATGTAATTAAGCGCAGGGCTGGGCAAGCACGTCGCACTTGTGCTCTGCGCTCGTGGCACCCATTTACACAACAGGCAGAGCACAGGTATGCAAAGCCTGGGTAAACGCACATGGCCTAATACACGGGGAGCGGTTTAAAACTCAACACATAGGATTACAGTGCTTTGGTCCAATCCTTTCCATCTAGGGCATAGGCAGCGCTAGGAACATGGCCCCAGGCGCAAGTGGAAGTGCATCCATAATCCACAGACTCTCCAGAACGATTCCCAGCTCCACTGAAGAGATTTCTGATTAAGCCACACAGAGGAGAGCCTGAATTAGTGAAGGTAACGCTGTTTACAGCCAGTTTGCCTGGCGAACATTTCTCATTTTCGCAAACCAGCAGCGATGGCAGGGATTCAAGATGTGCAGGTGCCCAGACAGAAGCGCAAATCCTCCCATTACTGAAGCTCCTGGCAATTACGGCAGAAAAAATTGCTGTCCTTTTCTCGCTGCCCGGACTGAGAGAGGCTTCACGGGCTTTGTCACTCCAGGAAGGCCTTGAAAGACACAACAGCCCGGTGTGTGCTTGACTCTGAGGGAAACCAGTGACACCCGGGGCCTCACGAGCCCTCGCGCCCTCAAGAGCCTTCACCATGGTGACTGATGTATTGTTTCTGCGGCTCTTTTCTTGATTAACAAGAATCACAGAGCAACTATTATGCATCCTAGCCTGAGTTTCTAAAGGAGCTCCACAATTACATATTTTAATTAATATTCCTGTTCATTTCCGAGAAACTTTGGGTTTGTTTACGTCTACATTTTTGGCAATCAAATTTCATCCGTACCATGGTTTGGGAGCTTTCCTGCTATATACTGGGAAAAGTACAAATGACAGACAACATTCTTCATGTTTTTTTTTTTTTTTTTCTCAAATGAAAATTCTGAATTTAAGCCAAGACCAACCGGGCTGTCCTCTCCTTTCCGCTGTGCAGAAGGCTCCTCCTTTGCAGTGTGCACACACGCCCAGTCCTTCTCCAGGATGTCCCCAGGACAGCAGCCACGGGCCCTGCTGCAGGGGCAGGCTCTGGGCACCCGGGCTGCCCGGCTGCCCTCACCACACCGGCACACGCCGTGTTCTCCAGCTACGTGGCACCACGGGGACCCTCAGCACCAGGACCTGGTTTGGGGCTTGGCCAAATACCCTGTTAAATCAACCAAGCTGCAGGCAAGTCTCAGACCCCCTGGGCTATTCCCTTCCTAACCCTTTCTTTTCCTTTCCCCTTCCCGCAGCTCCTGTTTTCCTTCCCTGCCTCCTGCTTGGCAGCAGGCAGAGGCAGAGGCTGGCAGCGGGTGTGAAGGGCAGCCCAGACCCGCGTCAGAGCTCCCCTCTCCGGAGCACCCTGCTCCAGAGCTCTCGACTGCCCCACGCGCTGTGGTCGCAGCCCCTGCGACCCTCTCCAGCAATGCAGGGGCTGCCACGGGCGCATTGCGGCCGGTTCCCCACGCACCGAAGCCACGTGCTGCGGCGACGGCGCTCCGGCTGCCCGTGCACAAGGAGCAAAGCGACAAGGGGACTAATTAGTTCTTAAAGTATGGGCGCATTTCTGCAGGAATGTGTTTCCACCAAATGCTTTCAGCTTCGAAATGTCAATTTTCTGCTAAGTCTGCTTACGTCGAAAACTAGAGTTGGTCTCATCTCTGCTCAGTCTTGCTTTGCTGGTAAAACTGACCCCAACCCCATTGCCCAGCTTTGAACCGCGCGGGCCGCAAGGTCTTGGATTTCGGACCCGACTTGGCCTATGGGACAGCGGAGCCCCTGCCCGTGCAGCAGCCCCGACGAAGAGGCGGCCTCTGCGCCCCAGGGAGCGGGGCAGCTCCGCGGCTGCAGGAGACGGGGGTCTGCGCGCTCCCGCTCGGGCTGCAGCTGCTTCCCGCAAACCTGCCGTGGCCTCGTGCGGGGCAGCATGCAGGCACGGGGCAGGCCTGCCTCCCGCCGCTGCTCCCAGGCCGTGCCGAGCTGTGCCGACCCACTCCAAACCGCA
>VWPW01022051.1:47239-70221 GCA_013389825.1 Crypturellus undulatus | reverse complement strand
GTAATTTGGGAGTGATTTAAAAGTTCCGGCTTCAGATTTGTCCTTCAAGCTCTTCATGGACTCCTATGTGACCCTGGGAAGGTGGTTTACCCAAACCATCAGTATCATATAACTCAGTTAGTGACCTAAATTTCATCAGATCTGAGATGCTCTGTAGTACATGAGACACCCATGTGAGCCTGGTAGATAAGCCACAGGACCTGCACCTTCTGAAGTGCCTTTTCTGGAAACTTGATCACTCCTCTAATCNTCTTTTTGCAAGTAAGGAAGAAAGTTTCTGTGGTAATTTGGGAGTGATTTAAAAGTTCCAGCTTCAGATTTGTCCTTCAGGCTCTTCATGGACTCCTATGTGACCCTAGGAAGGTGGTTTACCCAAGCCATCAATATCATATAACTCAGTTAGTTACCTAAATTTCATCAGATCTGAGATATTCTGTAGTACATGAGACACCCATGTGAGCCTGGTAGATGAGGCACAGGACTTGTGGAAGACCTGTGCCTTCTGAAATGCCTCCTTTAGAAACTTGATCACCCCTCTAATCTCTTTGTGTTTCAGGTTTTCAGGTTCACATTCAGGGCAGGGAAATCATAAATATCACTGCCAGAAGTTTCAGAAATAGACCACAGTGAAGTAGTCTAGATGGACTGATTTCTCTCTAGAGATTTCCAGTAGCAAGAATAATTTGTTCTGTGAAATGCCCAAAAGGCAAGACAGGGATCTCAAAGTAATAGATCTTCTATTGTACAATGAGCGTAAAAAGGAAGCCTGTTCACATCCCTATCTCTATACCCCTCTATAGGTATCTATAGCTCTTTTAGAGTTAGTATTTAGTCACTCATCCAACCCATTTTAGAATAGAAAGAATCTCTCTGGAAGTACCCAACTTTTTCCCCCTGATGACCCCAACCTCATTGCTGATCCTGCTTAACACATATTTCCTGACGAAGAATTTAGCCACATGCTAGCATTGCCTTCCAGACCCAGCAGTCCTAATGGAAGAGAATATTTCCATCACTGCCTTGCCAGTGGAGTGGTAGCTGGGAGTGTTCATATATCTACTTCAGGGGAAATAATCAAGTAAGAAGCTCAGACAACTGACTATCAGTGCTGAAATAACCTGCCTGATCTTTCTTGGGCAAATGATGGAGCTTTTATAGCAGCCGTGTTGCTGCAGATCGGTGGCAGCAGTAATTTCCGACAGAAAAGCTGTGATACATAAATAGAGGTTGTGACCTAGCCCACTAGGATAGCCAGATCTGGAAAAAGAAGTCTCCGTACCCTCTCACTGAATGCATGAAACAAGTTAAGAGCAGACAGATGTTTCCTTAGGTCAACACATCACACCCCATACAAACAAATCTCTGACTTACCCTGGAGAGCATACAAGACTTTTTTTAACTGTAAGATTCTTGGATGACCTTCCTACACAAAGGTGAGCAAAGACGCACGTCTTTGCAGGATTTGAGTACTTGAAATGAGTGTCGATCATTTGTTGGTTCATTGCATGACAACTCTGCTAAGGTAGACAACACGGTAGCTGGTTAGTGTACTAGAAGGGGTTCTGGACAGCTCTTTAAAGGTATCTGGGTTGCTACTGCCCAACTTTTTCTAGTTATACCATGCTAAGAGTATAAGATGTCAGTGGGGTTGCTATTAGCAATTATTGTGTTTTAATGAGCGCCTAAGAAGCGGAAGGTTTTACAGCCACGTGTCAGTGAGAACTAAGAATGTGTTTCATTGGATGATACTAGTGAAGCTCCCTGATTCAAAATACTTGGATGGACTGATCAGTGTCATAAACCTTGTAGTAGTGCTTTGACATGTAGTAGTCATGGATATAACAAACAGAATACTCTTACCTAGTGCTCCTCAGCTACTGGCCAATGTCTACTACTCGTCCCCGGGCCTGTAGCTCTTGAAGGAACCAGGCCATATGCAATTCAGCAAACAACCTGAGTGTGTGATGATGCTAGGAAGATAAAATTGGTGACTAAATGGCCAGTTTCACTGGTCAATGAAAACCTTTGCCATTGCAGTGTGCAAGATGCTAGGTGGATTTGTTCCAAAAGGCAACCTTCTAGTTAAAAAATACTGAGGAGCACTGATCTAATCAGTGCCTCTGCTCCAGGCAGCATCATCTTTGCAGATGTTTGGCTGGTTTGTTCTTAAGAATTTACAATGATGGAGACTCTGTAACTTCTTGTAGCAGTCTCCTGAGGTGCTTTAGTAGTAGTACATACCTAGGCAGGAAGATTCTTCCAAACCTTTCTCAGCAAAGTATTTCCTTCCACTGAAAATTTCCTTAGGGAGCTGCTTTTCCTCAGCTATAGATGTTGGCTGAAGTAATGAAGAAGGAAATCTTAAAGTTTCTAACAGAATAGGCTGTTTAATTTCTCCGCTGGGCTTTTCTGAGCTTTGCAACGCATGATATAAACAGACATAAAATCATCTCTTTGGCACGGAGTCCTATTATTTTAGTATAAATAAACAGAAAGGGCAAATTGGGTAAAAAATTGTCATTACATTCCTCTGCTCCCTTGAGTTTCACCAGCATTTTAAAAAGTCACTTGGCTTCTCTCATTGACAGGACACTAATACCCTCTATTTTCTTTTGTGTAGGGGGAGGGACCTGGGTATGGAGATTTTGTTAAATTCAGACTTACACCCGAAGCAATGAAGTCAGAGGCAATAAAGTCAATACGATGAATGTAATTGCGTTGCTATAGGTGAAACACTTTTTTTTTCATAATCAAACCTGTTGCTAAATTTACATGGGCCTCATTTATTTTATTTTATTTTTTTTGCCAGCTAATGTTTTTTGGTCCCTGCAGCAAACCCAGCATACTTGTGGAGAGTTTTTAGGCAACAGAGATCTGTTGAGGTAGCATCAATAATGCTGAAGTTGTTACACTAGTTTACACAAGTCCTTGCTTGAAGCAGGTCAACACTTGCAGCAGGATGGAGTCATGATTGCCGAACCTCATTGCTTGGGTGCTTTCTGTCTGCATGGGTGGGGCCCTGTTGTTGCTCAAACTCATTCACATCGCGCTGAGCTGAGGACGGTCTCTAGTAAATGGGCTTGCAGTGTGCTCAGCCCTGTTCCTGCCCAGTGTCTGTAACCTATGAGGAGGTTTTGAGTGCTCTTTCATGGAAAAAGTGTGAAAAGAGCCCAAGACAGCATTAGGGGATGGGCTTTGAGGCTTTGGAAAGCCCTTCATGACATTTGATGAGCAAGTTAAACTATCCCAGGCCTTAGTTTCTCCAGCCATGGACTGGTTAATTGCAAAACCTGATGACATCCTAAAACATAAATGAGCTAAGGAACAAGTGTCCTGCCTTGGTTTGATAGGCAACCTCCCAGTTTTCCTTTCCTAACAGAGACAGAAGCCTGTGGATCAGATTTGTTCTTCCTAGTAAAACCAACTTATTCATTATTCATCATTTTCCCTGTGGGCCATTTAATGGATTTGCTCGTTGTGCGACATATGTCACGCAACTGGGGAAAGACAATGGCAAAAAGTCCTTGGGTACCTCTATAAAAGACTGCAAGAGGGTAAGTAGCTCCTTGCCCGTGAAAGCCACATTCCAGCACTGAGCTTTGATCAGTGGGTCTGTTAATGTAGAAGGAGATTTAGGTTTTAATTTTAACCAGAGGAACGCTTGAACCTGGCCATGGGTAATCAGTCACACAACCCTATGTCTGATGTAAACAAATGACAAATCTGCCTGTAAGTTGACTAGGCTTCATTAACTCCCTTAACTCTTTGCAGGTTGGGCGACGTGTGCCAAGGCAGACCAGATTTTTGCAGAGGCTGGTACGTATCATACTGTATTTACTTTACTATATGGGAATTATAGTAGCTTTGTGGTGTATAGGTGTGTGCAACCCAGCAGTCAGGAAAAAAAATCCATATTGGTGATTGCAGGATGAGATTCTAGGAAATGAATCCGCATTGTGGTCAATGCAACAGGCACAGCTTCTTCTAATCCTTCTCAATCAGTCTTCCTGACTCCAGTTTTGGGGAGACAACTTCCAGTGTTATCAACCTCAAACATGGAAAAACATGAGACGGATTGAAGTTTTTTTTTGTGTTACAAGAAAAAAAAGAGAACTCTTTGCAACTGGTGTGTTTTCCCAAATGTAAGGGTCATGGTTGTTCTTTCTTCATATAGAGACCAAAATTTACTGAAAAGAAGAAGAGAACAAGGAAGCCCATATGCTCCTTTTATCTTTTTCACCTAACATTTAAGATGTGTTCTTTTATTTGTGAGATGTATAGCGAATCTGCAAGGTCTGGCTACATTGCTGTACAGAGTTGCATGGCCTGAAATTTCGACTAAAGAGGCAGTCAGTGAAACTGGTACTCATGACCAGTTATTTTTATGGCTTTTCTGAGGCATGGATGCTTCCCAACTGAGAACTGGAGGAATTTCATTTCCACACACTGAATAGCCATCAAGTGGTAATAGTTCTTGATCCCTTTGATCTTGGGCAGATTTGAATCAGCAGCCTGGAGGAGAACAACTCTGAGCCCTATTGCAAATTTGTTATTTTTAATCTGACATGTGGTCAATCTATCTTGATCAAAGCAACTGATAAATGCAAAAACACGGAACGTATTTCACTTATCTTCAACTCTTTCCCACCTTTTTAAGCATTTGATGAAAACAAGCATAAAACCATTTATCTGGCAAGAAAATTTCAGCTCTCACTTCAGCATAGTGAAGGGACACCTTAATAAAGCATCCAGCCAACCTGTCTCGTAGCAACATGCTAATCTGTGGCTTTAGCTTTATTTCTAATAGGAATAATAAATCATGGTAATAATAATATTAAATAAATGTTTTGGTTTGTTTTTTTGCATTGTGCTGCCTCTCATCTTCTGAAGGGCTTAATAACAAGTGGAGAAAATAAACATGCATTTGCACAGCTGTAGGTCAGAGCATCAGGCGCTGATGGATTGTGCAAGAACTCGAGGGAATGCAGAAGAATCACAGCTTGGAACCTGGGCTGCAAGCCAGGTCCGACCTAGCAACCTGTTTGGAAGCTGCCTCTGCCCCCACTGTTTATTTTTTCTCTATATACAAGGAGCAGCAGATCCATTCCAGGTCTGGGAATATGAATCAGCTCTTTCATCCTCAGTTTTAAGTTATTAGTGCTTGCCTCCTCCAGCAATAACTCTTGCTCACCAGAAGGTGAAAGGAGAGGTGTTCAATTGTTGAATCCTCTTCTCTTCTCTTCTCTTCTCTTCTCTTCTCTTCTCTTCTCTTCTCTTCTCTTCTCTTCTTCTCTCTTCTCTTCTCTTCTCTTCTCTTCTCTTCTCTTCTCTTCTCTTCTCTTCTCTTCTCTTCTCTTCTCTTCTCTTCTCTTCTCTTCTCTTCTCTTCTCTTCTCTTCTCTTCTCTTCTCTTCTCTTCTCTTTTCTCTTCTCTCTGCTCTGCTCTGCTCTGCTCTGCTCTCTTCTCTTTTTTACCCTCCTGTTCTTCAGTCCGTCAGGATAATAGAGCTGGAGCTTGTTTGTGACAGAGAGGTATGATAGATATCATTTGCAGCTAGCATGTGGTAGATTGAGGGAAAACAAAAAACAAAACTGAAGGATGTGGTTCTTCATATAAAGTGTCATTAAGCTGTGAAAATCCTTGCAGCAGAATGGTGTGGATGCTAGATTTTTTTTCCTGGATTCAAAAAGCAGCTGGATAAATTCATAAAAAAAAAGATCCATAGAGGGTTACTAAGCAAAAAGATAGGACTTCTGGCTAAGTAATTCCTTGAGGCACAAATTTCAGAAAACTGGGAGAATATTCTTGGGAAGCATGTGCACAGGTTGGCGCAGTTTTACTCTCTCCTTTAAGCACGTACTGTAGATCTCTGCCAGAGATTGTGTTCCCACTTAGAAATACATTTGTTCTGGCCTGGTATAACCTTTCTTATGTTTTGTTTAACCAGGGCAACTCCATGTTCCCTTTATATTCTAAGGACTTCAGGTGAATCTAACACTGTATTTACATTACGTATTAAATCTAAAACTTTAGCTAGATTTCAATCTTGTTTTGTTTTAAACATCTTCCCTGGATTTTGGAAAATGTACTTTGTCATAAGACCTGAGCTGGGATAGTACAGCAAACCACCCTGTATCTCAGATAAAACTCAAAGGTTTTCACACACTTTTGCTGTTGTAATATAAGCCACATTTTATGATGGGATGCAGAAGGTGCAAATAGATGCAGGATGTTTGGAACCAAGGAAACTGCTGCATCTTCAGCATCTGTGTTTCACTTCTGCTATCAGATCTGTATGCCTCTTGCTATGCTACAGGCAATTAGAGGTGTACAACACTGAAAGAAACATTCATTATATCTGGAAATGTTCCTACACCCACACTCCAACTAAAAATCCCAAACCTTTCATCTTTAGGGCAATGAGACTTAAAAGCCATGTTAATTAAAAAACGCTCAAGTGCCTATATATAGTCACCCCCTAAAAGTGTTAATTTCTTGCCCTCAGGCTCCATGGGAGCTGAATCTGTGCAGAATAGGATGAATGAGGACACAGAAGACTTCACAAATTCTCCAGCTCTTAAAAATCATAGTCATGGGCAGGTTCCTTTCAGAGACACCTTTATCAAAGGTGAAGATGTGTCCTTGAAGGCAGATGAGACTATTTCTAAGACCTGCTGATAATTCTGTGTTTGTTTCTGGAGGATCCTCACTCTTCCATTTGCCTGGAATTCAGTAGTCCAGCAGCTTGGGTAGCTGCATACTTGCTCATTGCTGTTTCTGATGCCATGAGCTACTGCAGGAATGTTCCCATTTAATATCTACACATCCAAACGATCACTCCTTTTGTTAAGTTCTTTGGCAACATGATTTTTGCTGAGAAAAGAAGGTAGTGATGAAGACAGTGTTCTTGTGTTCACAGCTCTTACATAGGGCTGTGGCTTTTCCTCAGCCTGCATGGGACGATAGTCTTAGTGTACAGGGATTAGGAAGGTTGCTCTGTATTTGCACATCTTTTGCTCTTTAGCTCCCTTTTGCTTTTAAAGGTTTAGCCTTTATATATTTATATACAATTGCATCTTCCAGGAAGAAAATTGTTAAGCTCCATTGAGATATTGCAGTCAAAAATCCCCTTAGGCTGGAAAAATGCTCCAAACCAGGATTTGTGCACAAAAACACATTCTCAAGAAGCAGAAATTGGCATTCAGCTTCCATTACTACATCGTGTCAGCTTCCACTGCTACATCATGTATCATTCACTGCAGTCTCTGCTGCGTCTCTGTTGGAAGGAACCCAGTGTTGGCTGAAAGGATATTTTGTTAGAGACATCGCAGTGTCAAGAATATGTTTCTTATTAAGCCTCTTCCATACATTGGTGGAAATTCCAGAATGGATTTGCAGCAGCTGAAGCCTCAGGCCACTCCATTGACAGAAATTTGTGCTGATCTAGAAGAATTGCACATCCCACTCTGTGAGTGTTAAGATACTGATTAACACTGCTACACACAGTGATCTCAGACATCTAAGACGTCTTACATCTGCTCTTGGGCACAGTCCAACAGGACAGTTTCTCTCTGACATTAATTTTGGATCCTATGATGAAATGTTTTGGACTTCTCTTTGCATCCAGGCTATGAAAGGCTAATTCTGACCCCTTCAAAGAATCAAAGCTGAAGGATGTGACTTGGGATACAGAATGCATGTTTCATAGCATAAAAGCTGGCATAATCAGAGCTCTGCCCAGACCATTCTTCAACATTGGCTTTGTCCTCGTGTGTGAACAAAGGCACTGCCATGTCTTTGGTTAACCTTTTGCAGCTGACCTGAAATTCTGGGGGCAAATCTCACCTTGTCTGATGTTGATTGCTTTTTCATAGGAATCTAATACTCATTATAAGAGAGTTACTTGTTAGAGCATATTAAATATTAAATCCAATGAAATACTGAAGGGGTGAGTTATCTCTCTCTCAATGAGTAACCCTCTGATTCCTATAGGAAACAAGGCCTCGAATGTCAGAATTCAATGTGAAATCCACAATCATTTCTCGCTATGCCTTCACCACGGTGTCCTGCACCATGGTGAACAGTGGGTCTGAGGCACGAGAAGCTGTGTTTGAGCTGCAGATCCCAGCTGCAGCTTTCATCTCCAACTTTACTACGTGAGTAAGATTCTGTTTCATCACTAGAATCCATAGCCCCGTAACTCATTCCCAGGGAGAAGCATTTTAGCCAGAAAAATGTCTGCTTGAGAGCAGTAACCCGGAGTGTCTCAGTATACATTGACACAGATGGTGGATCTTAGACAAAATAGTGCTTGTTGGGGACCTTACTTTTATATTTTGGAGATTACCTACGAAATGAGTATGGGTGAGAGGTAAAGTCCTGTAGTAAAAATATGCTCAACCAGGACAATTCCAGTTTGGCTTCCCTATGACTTCCCTATGAGCTCAAGGAGAGTTATACTCAGTTATACCCTCAGCAGCACACTTGGTCTGTTCGCACGTGCACAGTACATGAATGCTGCTGCAGTGAGTGCACAGTTGTCACTGTTTCTGAGCTGCAGAGTGGTCCCACTGACACCTCTGCTCTCTCCAGGAGCATCGGCAACAAGACCTATTATGGAGTGGTCACAGGAAAGGAAAAAAAACACGGCAGTGAAGACAAAGCAAAGAGCAAGAAGCCTCCAAGCCCCACAGATGGAAGGTAAGTGTCATGTCTTTGGTTGAACTCTGCCAAGTGACATATCCTCCTCCTATTTTTATTTTATTGCTCTGACATGCTTATGCGTGGTTTTATAGAAAGAGGGAGGAGCTAAACAGAACATGACTAATACCACTTTGTATAGTTTTCATATTCCAAGTCATGTGAAACTGAATGTGGCCTTTTTCAGCCTTGTTACATAACCTTATCACTTTGAAGGAGCTCCAGGATATTAAATGATGTACTTGTGAAAGGGAGAAACTTGGTTACCTCCTGAACAACAGGCAAAAAAAATCAATGTTCACAGAGACTGAATGAGTTGAAACTTCAAGATTACTAAGTTAGTCAATATTAAAGCCACTGGATTTAGTGCTGGTCATAAACTGGCAAAAAATCCTATCCCTTTTATGATCGAAAAGTCTATATGCTCCCCTGAATGCTATTTTACCCTTAAATTTCACAGGAGAATAAATTTTCCTGAATAATTCTGAAAGAGGTGCACCATAGATGAACTTGGATTTTGCTGCTCTGGAAAATCCTGCACTATTCCCAGTAACCTGGGATAGTAGCACTATTCCAACCTCCATTCATGGTAAGGAAGAGCTAAATAGACTATGACTCCTCAGACCAGAAAAAATATAAACTGTGGGGAGGGAAGGGTCTGATAGAGATGAATGCTTATGAATGATATATGGAAGGAGAATAAGGAATGTTTGTTTTCTGTTTCTAGACAGAAAACTTGGACAAATTGAATGAAATAGGCTTAAATCAGCTGAAACAAGGTGTTCTTCGCATAAGTTGTGTATGATGTTTATTGCTACTGGAAATCGTGGATGCCAAACAACATTGGTTCAGAAAGTTAGACAATTTTTGATATAAACAATCCACCAGGAACTCTTTGACAAAGGACACTATCTCAGGACACTATTTTTACCAGACAAAGAATTGCAGAATGTAGAAGAGGGATAAAGACAGACATCACTAGATTCCTCTGCTGCTGTGTGCTCTGTTGTAGGCAAGCATTATCGGTCATTCTTAGATGACAAGTGTGACCTGAGTGCTCATTCCAACTGTTTTAAAGACTAAAATTAAGAAAATGTTTTTATATGTTTTAGAGAGTTCTCCAGTGAAGTCTCAAGTCCCTTCAGTACTCCCTGAATTTTAGACATCACCAAAATCTCGTATCAGTGAATTAAAAATTAGCCCTACATGGCACTGAAAGTTCACATTCTTGTTATGAAGTGTTTTCATATTCCCTTTATAAATAATATTATAAATAATAGTGCCTAACATTGTAGAAGTGCTAGATGTAGTGCACTCTATGGGAAGCCTGTAGAGACTAAGGGCGACAATTAGTCTTGATTTGTATCAGCCAACAAAAAGTTGAATGTCAATTTTAAGTTGTTTTCTGAAGACACACTGTGGTCGATTGGAAGAAATGGACCCTTTAAGGAAGGTGTCTGGTGCTGGGATTGTCTGAGGGGCTCTATTTTTTCCCCATTGAATATGCAGGTATATACAGCTTATGTTAAGGAACAGGAATTGAGCCATACTGAGTATTGAGCCATGCTAAAGTATTGTAATGAGTCAGCAGCAGAGTCAAGAATTAAACAGGGGTCTTGCAAATCCTGTATGTACAGCTAAGGGGCAGCCTTTCCTCTGGCCTTGTTCCAGGTTCTGTTTATGTTTGCCTTATTTTTCTCCAAAAGAAGCCATCTCAGTCTTCTCAGATCTCTCTACTAGAAGCCTCCTTCTTGCCCAGTGCTCAGTGAAGCATTAGGATATTTATTGTTTTAATGTATTTTCATGCATTTCTTAGTGTGAAATATTTCCATTTGGCCAACGAAATTCAGATTCGTCATTCATTGGAGGGTGTAGTATATTGTGTATGTGGTGTGTGAAGGCATTTTGGGATTTTTCTTCCAGGGAAAATGGCTATGAGACATTCAAGGCTTCCATTAGTATTCCCCGTAAGATGCAAGCCAACTTCCTCCTGCATTACGAAGAGCTCTTACAAAGGCGACTGGGCAAATACGAGTATACAGTCAGCATCCGGCCCCAGCAACTGGTGGGGAGGTTGCGTGTTGAGGTGAATATACTGGAGAACTCAGGCATAGTTTCGCTGGAAGTGCCTCCCCTTCGGAACAGCAAGCACAAAGGCAACGGAAAAGTTGAAGGTAAGGAGAGATTTTATGATTCCATGACTCTGTTACTCTTTGGAACTTAATCACTTCCCAGGAGCTGGACTGGTGGTTAGGAGTTCTCCAAGGTAATCTTGGGTAACTGCATAGACTGGTGGGACATTCAGTTGTCCTTTTCCCCAAATGAGCTGTTTACTAAAGTCTCAAGAGTGTATTAAGGTTGCACAATCTAAGATCAAGACAACCAAAAAAAAAAAAATGAAGGACACATCTCCTGAAGAAACAAGGAAGAATGCCAGCAGCTCACTAGATGTGAATTATTGTTGCAAATTTCAACTGTGATTTTAGAAAGACACGTTTTTCATTTTCCCTTCTTAGCTCTTGCTGCACTGTATGGCAAGCACATTCTATCCCAGAGGTGGCTTTTGGTGACAAGCAAATCTCTGAGCCTTGCAGACTGTCAGCAATGTGTCTTTCATACACTGACTGAACAGTCTCCAGATTCAAGAGAGCTGCTATAATAGCTATGGCAGAAAAGGATTTTCAGGATTATGAACTCCAAGGTTTAGTGATGGGAATTCAGTCTTAGAAGCTGATGGCTTTTGTTCTATTATGTATACGTGTGTGTGTCTATATGGTGTGTGTGCCTAAGCACGCGAGAAGGCTGGAGCTTATTGAATATGGAGCTGATCCCACTAAACTCCACAGAATTATTTTCCATTGTTTTTATGAGCTTTAAAATGGATCTTTAGGCCTTGTGCTCAACACTGGAGCAGCCTCTTCCCTGGCTCCACATCTCCTGGGGACTGTTTATTTTAAGTGAATTGTTTTTCCTATCCATCCATGCCAAGGCAGATAGGAAATCCTGCAATTTAGAACATGGGAAGTTCCAAGAGGAAAATCCACATTTTGCCAAAGCACCAAGTGTGGTGTAAGAGTCTACTCTTACCTGTCAACTATCTTCACTTATTTGAACTGCTTAAAAGTCTTTTTTTTTCCTGTTAAAATCTGACAGTGTGTAGCACAGGATACTGTGATTGCCAAATATTGACAAAAAAAGCGCCATACTATGAATAAGAGGGTGAATCTATCCCTGAAGCAGGATGTAGGACTTGATCCTCAGGACTTGATCCTCAGTTACTCTAACTGATATAATACTACTAAGATCACGGAGCTGTTTAATATCTGCAAGGCATGGAACTGCCCTAAAGCACATGAACACGGAGTTAAATTAACTGCTCATTCTGGCCCTACTGTCTTGATCCAAATACCATTGAACTCAAGGCTCACAGTGACCTGAACTAGCTTCAGGGCAGGCTGTGTACAGCTAAATAGTATTTGTGCTGTACATCCATGTGCAGTGTGGTGAATGTGCTCTGCACCTCGTCAGGAAGGACAGAAATCCTCTTTCTCTTCTTGGGGAGTATCATAGTGCCTTGTCGTGTATGCATTCCTGCAGAACATTTGGTATTGATCAGTGCTAGAGACAGGCTAAGCAGAGCAGACACGCTCTTGGTCTCGTGCAGCATGGAAATTTTTACGTGCAAGTGACATATGGGGGAAACTCTTGTGTCTTGCTCTCCAGATGGCAGTCTGTGAGTACTGATAATTCTTTACTCTGTGCTTCAGGAGATTTAAAACAGATTATATAAAAATGGGCCAATTTTATAGTGTTCTATAATCCTCCCTTAGCTAGTAAAATATATATATGTGTCTTTGCACTATGTGTAAAGTAGCTGAAACTCAGATTCTTTGTGCTTTATCCATTCATCTGCTCCTTGCCTAGAATAGCTGTCATTGATCCTTTATATCTAGCATCTACCTGTGCAGTTGGTGAATTCCAGTTGCTATGGTGAAAATACTCACATGAAAGTCACAGAAGTGCCAAATACTCTTTTGGGCATCCATGTCCCTCATGGGCAGACATGAGTGGGTTGTGTCCCTGTCACAGCAAAGGCACCTATACTTCCTCAAGTGAGTTCCAGGGTTACTAAAATCAGCAGTTTTCCTTGCCCTCCCTTCTGATCTGAACAAAGAGAAAATAAGGAGGTCAGGACATTACCAACAACCATCCAAAAAAAAAATTGGCAGAAGCCCTCCGTAGGGTTTGAGGAAGGTCTCAGAGAAGGAGAGCTTGTTTAGAATAAGAGGGATTTATTGTGGGTAACCTTTTCTGGCCAACAAGATCAATCCCAGCCTATGCAGACAATAGGAACTTCCTGCCTTCCTGAACACAAGTGGAAGCCACAAGAATACTCCTAGGGAGGGCAAGGCCAGAACAACAACTATTTCACTTGGAAATCTATTGAACTCTAGTTTGTTGTCAGAGCTTGTGTTTGATCCAGAAAACAAAATGTTTGAATCATTGAATCCTCCCCACAAAGCCTGTTTTCTCATAGGACATTCCAAGATCTAAGCTGCAAACCAGAAGATTTGTACATGCAATGAGACCTCCAGGGAAGGTCGTCATTTTAGAAGTGAAAGACATGTTACTTGTGAGTCTTACGTCTAATGAGTGGCTTCTTGGTAGGGAGTCTTCAAGGTGGGAATGAATCAAGACAAAGACAATAGCTGGTGTCTGTTCACATTCCTAGGGCTTAAAGCTCTTCAGGATCACTTGACTGTCTAACACAGCAGCGATCTAGCAAGGCCAGCGATGGATGCCAGACACTGCCTTCCCAGTGGTGCCCCAAATGAGGTCATGACTTAAAAAATGACCGTGAGGAATGGAGGACTTAAAGACTGAAAATACCCCTTGATGAGAAAGGATGAAGGATATATTTTTTTTCTTTTACATTTATAAAGCAGCACAGAAATTACAGCATTAGGAATAGAAACAGCGAAGAGTCCAAATCTGCCTCTTATTCACTATCAGGGCCTGAGCTACAAAGACTGATCTTGGTTGCATAGTTTTCCAGGGATTTATACAAAGTCAAACTGCAACATCTTATAGACAGAGGCCATTGGGAAGTCCTGCTTAAATCCTCTCTGAATATGAAGCAGAGATAAAGTGATGCATGATCCTTCTAGGATATTTCCTTTGTCAGTGGCTCCTGTGCACACAGCTTCATGTGACAACTGTCCTTTTTTTATCCCCAAGGAAGATATTAGGCATGGGAGTTTTGGAAAATGTTCTTCTGACATGTGCAAGTGTCTGATTCTGCCATACACAAAACCCAACACAACCAATGTTGAGGTTGGAGGTCCTGGTCTTCTCTGGTGGACAAAGAGTGCAGTTGTTTTCTGAGTGATACCTTTCCTAGAATCATGATGACTGTTCTCATCCTTTCTCCTCCAGGGCAGCAAAGTGAGAACTAGTCATAGACATGGGCAGGAGGATAACAGGCTGCTTAAGTGTCACCCTATTTTTCTTCAGAATCACTGTTGTCCGAAAGTTTTTGCCCTATTCTGCCTTACCACAGTTGTCTAGAATCTCCCACTTGTTAGCAGTGCAAAGGATCAACTTTGCACTTGGGCTCATTCCTGACTCTGCCAATCTCCAAAATAATTTGAATTTAACTGTTGATCACATGAAGACTACATTTTCATATGAAAAACACTTTTGCTTTATTTATTTTTATTGAATTATCTCAATTGAACTTGGTAAAATAAATGTCTAAAAGACTATTCACTAGCTCAATGCAGGCACAAATCTGCTTAGTTTTTTTTTTTGAAGTTTAACCATGCTCCACACTTTGCAATGTCTCATAGACTTTCCTCTCTCAGTCACTTATTTGAAGACAACCTGGCTAGTAAACTGGTGTAAACACTAGTTTTCATCCAGGTTTTAAGCGCTGCCAAGAAGAGAAGCCCGAGGAAAGGTATAGTAGCAGTTTTCAAATATATAAAACTCTTCTGCAAGGGAGAAAGGAGCAGTACGCTCTCTGGGTCAGTAAGAAATAAGACAGAAGGTCATGCGTTTGTAAAACAGAAGGAAAAATGTAAGTTAGACCTTTAAAATATCTTTCTAATAGTGAAAGAGTGAAGCTCTGGAAGGGACTGGTGAAGGCAATGACTGAGTTTTCATTGCTGAAATGCTTTCAATCATTATTAAATGCTTCAAACATGATAGAAAGTAGATTCTGCCTAAGAACATCGGATAGGCTAGTAACCTGCCTTCCAGATCTGGTTTACATTATTCTACAGGGAAAAAAAAAAAAAAAAAAAGAGAGACTATGAAGAAAACTGGAGCTGCTTTCCCAGCTGTTTCTGTAACTAGCAATGACTATGTGCACGCAGCCTTGGAAAGTTCCTCTCAAGCGGTTCCCATAACGCTGCCTGTATAATGAGGAATGACACTTCTCCACCTCCATTTAGTGTTTTGAAGAGTTAGAGGAATACAATACGATTTTCTTCACATCTAGGTCGTACAATGCTTTACGAAATTTCATACATATGATTACGTCCATTTAACAGGCAAAGAGTGACACAGGAGGACTTACTTTACTCACCTGATTTTGAATGGAGTCCATAGAAATGCTGGGACTAGAGCTCGGGTTTTATTGTGCACAGTGTACTGTGCTCAGCCATCCACATATGTACTGCAGGGAAGCATCGAAGGGAAGTCCATAATGCCACAGCCATACATATATGTATAACAGTTATAGAGGAAGAACTTCTATTTCCAATGTGAGGCTGCCTTTCATTGACCCAGACTTTGAGTATCTCATATGTCCAGGCAGCCTAACTAGTGACAGTGTTACTTTTCAGCATTTGAGGAGAAGTAATGTGAAATCTTCAAATAAATCAGAAAATACTCATGAACTGTTATGCCATTCTAATGAATTCTGTGTATTTCACACATATTGTCAGTTAAATGGGATCAGGGAAGTGATATACGGCATGTAGGAAATCCAGGAAAGCCAGTACAATCCAGGATGAACTGTATTAAAAATGTGTATTACTTCTGTCAAATCATCAGAGCAGAGGGCAGCTGTAAGTAAAAACACATCAACATGGAGCTAGATAGCTCCTAGAGAGCTACTGATATATGACTTTTATTTGCCCGAGGACATCTGGAGTGTACAAAGCACTTTAGGGTAAATGTCAAAGCTCTCATAAGCCTCTTTTAAGGTCAGCCCCGAGTATTCTTAAGTTATTTCAATGCTTTGGCTGTGTTCTCTGTTTCAGTCAGGATGAATGCGCCGGACTTGGCTAAGCCAGAGAAGGCCTGATGTAAAGTGAATTCTTGACCCTTGAAGTTCAATAATATCTGTCACTCAACCTTATTGGGACAAGAATTTCACCACTGCATTTATTTCATATTCTACGCCCTTTAACTTAAAATTTCTTTTTATAGCTTGTGTTGTAGACAGACACATTCTAAAGTGGCTTTATTAGCCTTGAGAACATATGCTGAGATGAAGAGAAATCCCCTCCCTGCCTCAATAGCCTGGCTTTATGCCTTCTATATTCAAATGGACTCACAGGAAAGCTAGGAAGGCAAAGCCAAATCAGCAAGGAGATAAAGTCATATATTGCTATTGTTTTATGACTCATTTAATTTTTTTTTTCACCTGGAGAAGTCTAAACTGCACCCAGCACTTCAGGGTGAATACCACAGCTATGGATAATCATTTTATCATCAAGCTATAAGTATCCAAGTACTGATCCTGGCATTTTTATGGACTTCAGCTTGTGTGAAGGCAGATAGGTTAGGTAACCACTGCCTGCTTCAGTATTCCCACATATTAAATGGACATAAACATATGTATCCGATTTTGTAAAGCACTCCAGGATCTGGATGAGAGGTGGATTGTGTTGCATGCTGCATACAACTGTCACGTTGCATTCCTTTAACACAGCTCAAAGCACTTTACAAAGGTGGAGAAGTGCCATTCCCATTACACAGAGTGTCCCTTGAGAGGAGCTTTCCAAAACTGCCTGCACATAGTAGTCGTGATCAGTATTGTTAATGGAGCCTAGCACATAAATAAAATTATCCTAAAGTCGATGCTTAAAACTAGCCAGCTGGGTCATACCCCTATCCCCTGACACTATTGATTAGATCTTTACTGAGCGTAGCAAAAGCCAAGAAAATCAGCTTGGGTGCTGCACGTGCACTGTGAATATTTAAAATGAGGCTGATTCTCACCCACCTTTCCTCTGCTATGCCAGAGATATCTTGGGTCATTTTCAGCAAAGAACTAAGACCTAGACACACAGTATAATCAAACATCTAATTCCAACCAATTTTAACTGTCCGAATTTAACACGTAAACAAATATTAGAACACTTCCTTCAGAATTCACTTCAGAATAGTGTTGGAATAATCAACGTGTTTGTGAAAGTATCCAAATAGGATATCAATTGAGAATTTATTTGGGGGTTTTCAGTAGCTAGTTAGGATACGTGGGAAAGCCCTCAAACTTTGGGGATGTTCAAAACCAGCTCTGAACTTCGACCAGTCTCATGTAAGGGTCCTTCCCCACGTCAGGATGGCACATCAAGCAAGAGAGAAGGTTGGGTTTAGACTTCGTGAAGAGACAGTAGGAAATGTTCATTATCACTCAGCTTTATAAATGGAACTCTCATTACAGGCAGAGGTTCATTCAGGATGATTCAGACCTAGATTATTCTCTTTCTTGAGATGTACTCTGCATTTCTCTGAGATGCACCTCATTGTTCTTTAGCTGAGGAAGGCCTACAGGAGATCAGGTGAATTTTTATCTCAGGATTGCAGTTTTTATGACTGCATTAGTACATGCTGGCTTTAGGCTCAGTGAATTAGACTGAGATTCCAACAACTGCAATGAAGACGCTCTGATAAATATAAAGGAGCTAAGGTGACTTGTTCAAATGTAGACATTACACCCAGACATTTGTAATTACTCAGATCAATCCTACCTCACATGTCTACAGTACAGACATGTCTATCTGAATAAGTCACCCCAAGATCTCTTTATAAACAATAGAAGGAATTCTGCAGTATGATTCATCTCATCCTTGAGGAGATGTTTAAACAGGTCAGATGAATCATATATTTTTTGAATCTCAGGAGCTCACGTGTAGAATCTTCATTCTAGATGTCTAGAATTGGCTGGAATGAATGTCTAAAATGTCTAAATGTCTACAATCATGTGTGTTTTATTCACAGAAGGTGATTTTCAGTTATACAGAGAATAACTGGCATTTGAGCTCTACGACTTCCAAACATTTGAGCAGTGAGCAAAGAAACTTTGCCTAAACATTTATTTTCCAGAAAGTATTGTGGTGTTAGGGTTAGTTTTTGAATGAAAGAGATTATTGAGTTCTTTTCTATCATCGATTAGTTGCATTTTTATCAACATGTAACTGTGTTAGCTGACCTAACTCCATGGTAACACTGTGTGAGCTATGCTGAGACATGCCTAGGACAATAGCAAAAAAATGTAATATTGTGGTTTTATCTCAACAGGTGATACCTCTCCTCCCCCTTCCACTGTTATTGGACATACCAAAACCCTGGCTAAAGTAACCTTCAGCCCCAATGTTGTTCAGCAAGCCAGGATTGCTCGAAATGGCATTTTGGGAGACTTCATAGTTAGATACGATGTCAACAGGGAGCTGAGTGTTGGGGATGTTCAGGTACTGTATGCATCTTTCCTGTGCTGTTAACTGAACCTGAGGTGATTCTGCATGTTCTATGTGCCCTAGCAAATATTTTCCAAGCAAGGGCTGCTTCTCCATCTCAAAAAGAACTATCCAAAATAAAAGCAATTCACAACCATAAGATGGACTTAAAGAAGTGTGTACTTTATTTGCTTTCTTTTTGCATCTGCCTTTTCCTTTCTCAGACTTTAAATTCTAATTGCTCTGTGCTCTCTTTCCCTTTTTTTTTCATGATATCCTACAAAAATAACACTACATTTCAAAAATAGTTTTCCCTCAGTGTATATCAATTTCCTTCCTCTTTAATACAAGATATTCCCAATATCTTCCAATATCTATGTGCAATGGAGGACAATGTAGAAATACTATGTATAGAAATCAGTCGCTATGAACTGGGCAATTTTTGACATAAAGTAAATTTCAGCTATTAGAAAATGGCCTATCTTTATTTCTATCTTTACTGAAATCAGCCTGGAAAGCTCTGGTTGGCTGACTTAGGTAGATGATCTAAACCCACCATCTTTTTCAGTTGTACATGGTGTATATACAAGCCAAAATCCACCAGTCCTGGTTTAATAGCTTCAATAGCTATTAAGCTTTAATAGCTTAGTTGGCATGCAAGACCTTTATGCAGTTCTTGTGTATAAAGAAGAACTCAATGATAAATTATGTGCATGCATTTTAAACATTTTTGTACCTCCTGTTGTGGAGTGAACTCCTCTATATTTCCCCCTCAGTTTCAAAAAAAGGTCTGCAAGGTCTATCTCTTTTTGCAGTTTGGTGCCATTTTCTGTGACCTTCCCAGGTCTGTGGACACCTGTGAAAATAGGATGCTGTTACTTGTTGCTCACTCAATTCAGCTCAAATGTTCCTGCTCTCTTTACAACTTTCAAATTCTCCCCACAGTCTATTTAGAGCCAAAGTGTAGGTTTATTTTCATTCCTTTTCCTTTATTGCAACTCTGTTTCTACCAAGTAGGCCCTATGCATTGCGTTGGCTTTAAGACAATTGGTCTTATCACTTGCTTCCAGATCTGGCTCTAAATTCACCTCAGACAGTGTTTCTGTCTTTAATATTAATTTAGTATTTATTTTATCACTTGTCAATATCTTTTACCATCACAAACAACCACCCCTTCTCCCTTCCTCCCAGCTTTTCCACCTTACCTTAGATCTCCTCTTTAACACATCTCATTCTTTTGTCCAGCATGATGTCCGCTATTCTTCCCTCTCATCTAAACCATCCTTGGAAAATGTCTAATTCTTCTCAATTGGTTGGAATGTCACTTTAGCCCTCCTCCTGGTGGTCATGGTTTATCAAGACCTACAAGAAGCAGGACTCACCCTCTGAACTAAAATCACTCACAGAGATACATGCAAATGCAGCTAGAGCACCTCTTCCAGTGCACATGGTCCCTATAATGTTCCGTCATGCCCCATAGGTACCAAGTACCTCACTTTGACACTATCTGCAGGCTTTCAAACTCAGGAACTATGACGATGAACAAAATGTCATGTTTATGCTATTCTGGAGGTCACTGCTTCAGCACATTATGGCTACAGCCAGTGAACTGATTGCCAGTGGATATATTGGTTTCACTGATTGTGTAAATTCAAAAATTAGACCAGGTCCTCAGAATCATTTTGTGGTTCTAATTCCTGTGTTTCTAGCCTGTATCCTTACTGCATCTGGAAGGAATCAGGGGTCCAGGAATAGGAGGGATATCAAGTAGCACATATGAAATGTAGATATAGACACAGAAAACAGGATCAGGTATGCCCAACCTGCTCTTGATAGCAAAGGCCTTATAATGATATATATGGAACACTGCAACATGACCTGCCTTTCATTCCTGATTTTCTTGCTCTTCCACAGATTCTTAATGGGTACTTTGTGCATTACTTCGCCCCCAAAGATCTTCCTCCATTGCCAAAGAACGTGGTCTTCGTGCTCGACAGCAGCGCATCCATGGTGGGAACAAAACTGAGACAGGTGAGGTCCTTGAATGCCTTATGAACTGGTTGGCTGTAAGGTTATAGAAGGGAAGGCTCAGGCTTCATCTCACCATGTGGGTTCTTCTCCAAAATATTTGCAATGTTGAAGGGAGGTGTTCCACCTGCTACAAGAAATAAATTACCGTGTTAATGAGAATGGGACTAAAACAAAAAGTACAGAGGACTCTATCCCTCTGTGGCAGGAGAACAGATATGTGCTGCCAAAAGTGAGCTGGGATGTGGCAGGTAGGGTTGTGCTCAGATCCGTTCTGAGTAGTTTCAAGGGATGCAAACCAGGGAGTATTCACAGTCAAGTGCTTTCAGCAGACAAACGTTATCAGGCTTAATAGCAAAAAGAAGATACTTCTGTCTTTAGATTACCTGGGCAAAACCCTTAGGTATGTGTGTCTCAGTGCTGATAGGAAGATCAATTTGTGCTATTTGAGAATTTGGTTCTTTCGCCACGAATCTCAGTCATATTTCTAGGGCACAGTTCTTGACACAAACCCAAATACCAGGCTGAAGGACACCTTATCAGTGGATAAGACTAACCTTTGACATGAAGGAAGTCAGGCGCCAGCATTTTTGCTTCTCCAGTTGCCAGGATAGATGGAAACAAGTTCCAGTTCAGGAGCCAAGTAGTTGACTTGGAAAGCCACAGTGCCCGCAGAAACACTCTCTTCTCAGAACAGTATTATCTGGTTTCTGTTCTGAATAATTTGACAAGTATGTGTCAGGTCTGTACTCAGACAGGAGTGCAAAGTCCAGTTTCCAACTTATTTTTCTGCGCAGCCGAAAAGCCTCAGTGGAGTTAGTGTGGTTTTCCTTCCATTTGAAATCTGGTTCCACATGAGATATGGATAAGTTTAATGACTTGTCTGCCATGTGTCCCACATCTTCACCTTCTGCATTTTTATCATGGCCAAGCTAATGACAGTGCCACTTTCCACATAGACTAAGGCAATATAGGGACATTTCAGTGCGTTCGTATCATGTCACACTTTAACACTATAAGAATGATATAAAACCAATTGCATGGCCTTATATCTTGAAGGAGCTGCAATTAGTCCTCTCAGGCTGCTTGGTCGCCTGCATAGAACATGATGATATTTCTGAAAACATTGTGCTCATTTCAGAGTTCTTTTATTTTTTTTCTCCCCTTGGGCCCCAACACCAGCCTAAATGTCCTTCTCAAACACCTACACTGGGCACTCACCAACACTTCTGTTTCCTTTACCAAGGATTTGCTTGCTATGTATGGCTTTTACCATATGGTCTTGGTGCTGATCATATATCTTCATTTAGAAACTGTGGCCTCTATTAAATCCAGTTATCTCCACTGTGAACTAAAATGGAGTGTGACTTTTATGACTCCTAATTACCTCCTCCTGTGACAGGCGTAGCAAGCAGAGAGCTGTTAACAGATACTTACTACTGTGCTGAGACAGATTCTGAATGAAGATGCATTTGAGTCATTACAAATTCCTGTGGACAGAGCCTTGCTCTTGCCTTTTTGACACCTTTATGCTGAAAAAAATGCTGCTATGCCTTGCAGAATAAACAGTTGCATCCAGTTCCGAATGCTGAAATCAGACAGTCAGCAACAGAGTGCTGAACTAGGAAGATTAGGGCTTTGAAGGGCTTGGTGATGGTGAGAACTGCCCAACTAGTGCCTTGGGTCAGCAGATTAACCTTATGTTGTGAAGGCTTTTATTCTCCTCCTGAGAGCATTAATTCTTTTTCACATAGAAACAAAATGCCTAGGGATTAACCCTCGAGGGGCTACTTCATAGGCTCGCCAGCTCCTACTGCTAAGCCCACACAAATCTCAGGCTCATTAGACACAGATAGATGCCTCAAGATAGCTCTTGAGACTGAGGCTAACCAGAACTTTTGCCTAGACAGGGTCCTAGGTTCTCTTGATTCTTCAGTTTTAAGCAAACCTTCATGGAACAGGCAAGTAAGAGCAGTTTTAGAAATGAGCATTGGGCTAGTGATCAAGACTTGATCAAGGCTTGCATCTAAACTCATTTATTAGAACAATCTTTGCAGCAGTCATGAGCTAGCCTGGATGANCAAGTCGTGGATCAAGACTTGATCAAGGCTTGCATCTAAACTCATTTATTAGAACAATCTTTGCAGTAGTCATGACATAGGTGTACTCAACCTTCTTCCTGTTTTCTAAGACATCATCTTCTTATGGGGAACCACTGGTGTATAACAGGGAATTGCTATGTGTGTGAAGCATATATCATCCTCTCATCTTCTCTTTTCAGGTGCTCCAAAATATCAAACTTCCTTAAATTATGACTTAGAACATAACACCTCCCACCCTCCAGATTAGTCAGGAAAGGTCAGCATATCGGGCCAGCTGAATAATATGCCTTTTTTTCTACACCAAGAAAGTGTCATTATTTACAGCCATGATGTGTTTGTTCTGTGGCTTTTCACCCAACTGTTGTTGTTATTAAGATGTTTACTAAGTTACAGACATGTCCCCTGATGCCAGGATACATGCGAATAAAAGAAAAGCCTCTGCATCTCCAGCTCTTGCAGCTGT
>VWPW01022051.1:0-47099 GCA_013389825.1 Crypturellus undulatus | reverse complement strand
CTGATCTGTGTCTATAAGTGCCTCAAGGGAGGCAATGAGGAGGATGGGGCTGGCCTCTTTTCACTGGTGGTCACTGACAGAACCAGAGGAAATGGCCACAAATTGAAGCATAAAAAGTTCCACGGGAACTTAAGGAAGAACTTTTTGACAGTGAGGGTGCCAGAGCACTGGAACAGGCTGCCCAGAGAGGTTGTGGAGTCTCCTTCTCTGGAGATCTTCAAGACCCGCTTGGATGCAGCCCTGTGCCATGTGCTCTAGGTGGCCCTGCGTGTGCAGGGGGGTTGGACTAGATGACCTCTAGAGGTCCCTTCCAACCTTAGGCATTCTATGATTCTATCATTCTATGATTCTAGGTGTACTCAACCTGCTTCCTGTTTTCTAAGACATCATCTTTTTACAGAGAACCACTGGTGTATGACAGAGAATAGCTATGTGTGTGAAGCATGTATCATCCTCTCATCTTCTCTTTCAGGTGCTCCAAAATATCAAGCTTCCTTAAATTATGACTTAAAACATAACACCTCCAACCCTCCAGATTAGTCAGGAAAGGTCAACATATCGGGCCCGCTGAATAATATGCCTTTTTTCTACACCACGAAAGTGTCATTATTTACAGCCATGATGTGTTCGTTCTGTGGCTTTTCACCCAACTGTTGTTGTTATTAAGATGTTTACTAAGTTACAGACATGTCCCCTGATGCCAGGATACATGCGAATAAAAGAAAAGCCTCTGCATCTCCAGCTCTTGCAGCTGTAGTATCTATGGTAGTGTGTAGAGAACTGGGAATTCCCTTGGAACTGCCTTTCCTCTTGTCTCTCTACTGAGTCACATGGAAGATCAGCTAAAAATACACTCAGCACTTCTAAAGTGGGATCTTCAAAGTCAGCTGCAGTAACTATGGCAAAGGACAGTTTTTAGGATTGCAGGAGGGTGAGAGACAGGATGAGAGTCATCCGCAATGTGCCCTTCACTGAGAAGATTTTGTAGACTCTTCAGCCATCCACATTCATGGAGTAAGTGGAAAATTGACCCAAACAGGATCAGGATTTCATGCATATTGCAGTTCCCACAGTCTAGTTGTGAGTCATTTCATTTTTTTCTCCAAAGCTTTTCCTTTTCCTACATAATTTTATGTTTGTGCCATCCCTCTTTCTTTCTAATATATGTCAGTCTTTGTAGCAACAAAATCTGCTGGCCCAGCTGGAAACACACACAGTGGTCAATCAGCTTATATCAAATCCTTGGGATATATTCCCTCTAAATCGCTTTGGAAGATGGACCCAAGTTCACCTTCCTCTTGTTGTTCTAACAGCCTTTGAACTCAGGCTCTACTTAGCAAATTCAACCATGTTGTGCCCACTCCACAGAGGATCTGGGCCTTTGTGACAGTCATTTTCTGGCACTGGCAGGGACATTAAGCTGAAAGAAAGAAACTCTTGAGTATGATGATAAAAATCCTTCATGCGTTCAAAGCTTTCCAGGTCATTACTGCTGGCAAGTAAAATACTGTTTCTGTCCTCAAGAGTTTTCTTCCTTCATTTGCAAAGTGACAGTAAGCTCTGTGTGGAGTAGTTGCTTTTAACAGGAGCCAGAAGAGCACGGGGAACAGGTCATATTTGTGAAGTATACTGGAGAATAGAGTAGTTTGCCATTTGATTGGTCTGATGTGCTGATTTTTAGGGTACCAATACCTTTTGCTTCAGAGGTGGGGGCATAAAACAGTTCTACATTGGCATAAGTAGGAAAAAGGGAATTCAGTTATAGCTCACCTCCTTTGAGATGAAAATAGAATAGAAAACTCTACGTAGCTGTTATAACTGGATCTGCAGATCCATCTGTAGAAGTACTGTGCTGCAAAACTCAATCTCCTAGTCTAAGCTGGGTCACAGATAACAGTGAGGATGAGTGTGTCAGTATCTCTGTTACTAGGTCAAATCATGATTTTATGCTATGGAAACACAGACTGTTTCTATTGATGTAATATCCAACAGAACCATAATCAGGAAAAAGACCAAAAGCTTTTAGAGAAGATGTGAAATGGAGCTCAGGCAGGGTCTAACAGGGACACGATACACTGGTGCCTGTAAAAATGATGGAAATGATAACACTTCTGGATGTGGCTCCTTTATAAAGTGTGGGCTCATTAGGTTACGATGATTATCCCCAATTTCACTAGACGTGATGAAAAAGGACCTTTATCAGTTGGCATATAAAGCAAGCAAGTTATGGATATGTCCCCAAGAGGATGGATTTGCAGGTGTTTTGCAAATGTGAGGTAAAATGCAGTGGTTTCAGCCATGGATTCATTTCACCTTGCTTTTTCTAAAGACAACAAATGCCCAGCAAATTCAGTTAGGCTGTTGTCTACACCACAACCAGGCAGCTAGTCATAGGTAATGGGCAAGACTAATTTTCTTTGAGGTTAGTTGTGTTAGGAGGAACCCAGCTGCATATTTTTGAATAGCTCTGTTTATCTGTCTGCATCCCTTCAAGGGACAATGTGCGTACCCCTGAGCCATGACCCACATTGTCTGAGCCCTCCTAAAAGCCTGAGTGCCCTATGTGTACATATCCCTACACCTTTGTGTCTCAACACATGGAATGTCTCTAAGTAATTTCAGGCTGGGGAGAGCAGACCTGAACACTCGATGTTCCTACTCCAAACTTCACTTACATCTGTTGGTTGCCAGGCAGTTGGCTGTGGATTTGTTGACTGCTAGTCCAAACAGTGGCTGCCATCCAGAACTACATTAAACTGCCAGGGAAGCTTTAAAAAAAAAAAAAAAAACCCAAACACTAATTGTAATTACAGCCTCGGGTGACTTTCAAGCTACTCTGAATAGGAGAGATGTGTCAACTTTTCCTTTTCTAGTAGGAAGCAAGAATCTGAGTGAGGGTAGAAAAACTGTGTGGTGTCCCCATCACAGAACACATTGATGCAGCTGCCTCCCACTAGGAAATGCAGAAGAGTAGTGTTGTCTCAGTCCTCTCGCTAGATAAGAATATGGAAATCAGAGGAGAATATAGAGTCTGCCATGTGAATATGGACAGGTTATTTTCTTTGGTTATGCTTGTTTCCTTGCAAAGTCTTTGTCTTATCTGTTTAGTTGGTGAACTCGTGACTGAGCTGATAGCTGTATGAGATCCCCTATGTCTAAAAAACCCTTGATCTTTGCCAAGATCTAAGTTATTACACTAATATTACTGCTTGCAACAACACTTCTGTTTCTGAGGGAACACCCTTTTCACCCAATTACATGGTGCATGTGCATGGTACAAGCATTGCTTATCTAGGATTGTCTGTCTCTGACTGTGAAGATCAATGAGAGTGACTGTTCGGAGCCTGTGGATTCCTAAAAGTATTGGGACTTTGCTCCAGACAACTACCATCACTCTCTCCTCTTCCCTTCTTGGGGACCAAAATGGAGAAGTTCACATCTAAAAGTAAGAGGTATCGTAATTCAAGGAAAAGGGCCAGGACTACGTAAGGTGGTAACAGAGTCATGCGCTCTGCAGAGAGATAACAGATGCTCTGTCTCACGAAGTGCAGCACCTCTTTTCATTGAGATATAACATCTCCTTCCTGAATGGGAATAGCACCATCTCTCCTTGCAGAAATACCACATCTCTCTGTGGAGTGGTAACATCTCCATTGTGTGATGGAACAGCGCATGCCCAGAGAGGCTGTGGAGTCTCCTTCTTTAGAGATTTTCAAAATCCACCTGGATGCCATTCTGTGCCACGTGCTCTAGGTGCCCCTGCTTGAGCAGGAGCGTTGGGACTAGATGATCTCTAGAGATCCCTTCCAGCCTCAACCACTCTGTGATTCTGTGATCCTCTCTTGGCGGGTTACATGCACATGCAGGATGATCTGGAAAGGACAAAAGCTTCAGACCAGTCAGACCACCCACTTGTTGAGCCACCCACTGGGAGAGAGTGGCCACATGAAAAAGGAATGGTGTGAAAATCGTCAGGCTATTCAACAGGAAAAGCATAACAGCCTCAGCACCACAGAGGCAGCTGGGCTGGGTGACAGCAGGGCAGGGACAGACAGTCTCAAGTTCTTGGAATAGTTTTCAAGCACTGGGATTAACTCCGTCTCCCGAGGGCAGAGAGAGAGACATCAAGCTCTGCATGGAGGGCATGGGGCACTTTTGTCTTGGCATGGACTTTTTTGCTGTTAGTTCCATGGAAATCATTTGTCATGCTGGGTGGCGGGTTTGAGTGTCCATCTGGCATGGGACGGGGTGCAATCCCCCTTAAAATGAGCTTAGTGCAGATAAGAATGTGGCCTTCATACACTGCTGTGTCAGTTGGCCTCCTGCCCAGCTAGTTTCATTGTTTCCAGGGGAATTATTTCAGGATGGCAGTGTAATACCACGGGGCAGCCTTTACCCTTCTCCCTTCAGCTGGTTTTCCAGGCACATTTACTATTCCAAATGTAATCAGTACTGCGCTGTTGATAAGGGCTTGAGTAAGGAAGCTTCATGCTGATAGGAGAGCTTGCCTCTTTAAAACATTTTAGACTCATTTATTAATCCCTTCAGCAATCCACTGATACTGCAAATATTTACCAGTTGGTGCACCTTCTGGACACCTGAACCACCTATTCCTGAGAAATCGAATCATCTTTCAGTTTTTCCTGTATTTAGCCTCACTACACCACTGAGTGCTAGGTAGGTGAGTTACCACCGGGTGATAAGTGAGTTACCACCAGCTGATAACTTGTCCATATCCCTGATGATATGGACATAGTTTGAGTGCTTGGCTCTCACGGAATAGAAATCTACTGGTTAAATAGCCCCAGCAGATGTGCAGCTACTGTAAGCAGGTTATTCAGTGGTAGCTAGAAATTCTGTGGCATAATAGGCAAAAGAAACAGTTCTAAATCCTGGAGAGCTTTTGCAAACAGGGAAGCTATCAAGCAACTTTTTCTAAGGCCATGCAGGGAGTCAGAAATGTTCAATATATTAGGAAGGGATCCATAATTTTGGGAGGGCTGTACCATGCACTGGAGATAGCTCTTTACTGTCCAGATCTCCACAACGAAACCCTCTTCCTTCACAGGCCAGTGTCACTAGGAAACAAAACACTTGCTGTCCGGACTTGTGAAGGAGTTTTCCTTGGTTATGTGATCCGTGTCCGCCAGCAGGGAAGCACAAAGATACATTGATGGGGAGGGGGTGAGCGGCAGTCCATGAACTGCACAGCGCTGCTCGCAAAGGAAGAAAGGGCAGATTGTCTTAGCCTAAGAGGGGGATGGAAGATGGTAAAAAAACCCAGGATGTGATCCCGGGTTAAAGACCATTTGGGTCCAAAAGCCCTTGTTAAGAACTGGCACATGAGCTGCCTTGTGTGGGCAGAAAAGAAATAGGGATGTAGAGGAAAATAAAAGTCACAAGATGTGGCTTCAAACCTTGGCAGAAATGACGTTGTCTAGATGTTTGATCTCTCTGCATGTCAGCTCCTTCCTAAAAAAAGGTACTGGTGCTCACACTTGCCTTTTCCTTGGCTACAAGGATCATAAACTGGATTCTTAATTTGCAGTATTTTCTCTGGCCTGAGTAGAAGTGTTTTACGTGATAATTTGATGTCAGGTTTTCCTGAACTTGCAGTGTTAAGCCCTCTGAAAAATGCAGGAAGAATTGCCCAGATATTGCTGCTTTAGCTTGGCAGAGCCAGATCTAGAACTTTCATTAGTTGCCTGTGGAAAGGGATAGCTATGAAAAAGAAAAAGATATTGGGAAAAAAAATCCTCTCCTATTTTTTCATCTATTTTTCTCTCCCTGTGTTTTCTTGCAGTGTTTTGCCAAACAACATATTTACTTGTACTTTTCTCCTTGTCACTGTAGGAGGTCTGATTTCTGAGTCCTTCCTCTGAGCTTTTGTGCTCTCAGACAACTTAGTGGATGGATTTATAGGTTCTTAATTCCATTTGAACTACTGAAGCTTGTGTCTTAGCTCCCTTTTTGTCCAATATGGACTCACGGGAGATCTGGAAGGACAGTATAAGAGTGTGACAGATGCAGACCTGAAGTAATAGGCAGGTAAGCCCTAGAGATAACAGGGATAGATAGTTGGAATCCCATCTGTCAGGGCTCTGTCTGCAGCCCAGATGTTGTCTATTGGTTATACAGCATCCATCTGGTCTTCTGTAGATGGTTGTGGATGGTCCCATGTTCTCCCGTCTTCAACTCAGAGCCAGATTGTTCTTTTGCAGCTCTCACAGCTGATGGGTATTTCTATCCAAAGACGTCATCTCCTGCTGTTAATGCTTTACTGAAAGCAGATCTCTTTGCTAGGCAAGCTCACCGACATCAAGCCCACATGGTTCTGCTTCTGGCTAACCCCAAAAAGGGGCTGTAACTTGTGAGTGCTCCACATCAGTGGAAAACTTGAATACGTGGGCCTAAAACACGCATTATAATGAAGGGCTTGAACACCACTCCTGCTTCATAGCAGAGGCAGCGCCTGGCAATGCCAGGGCATCTAACAACCACGCATTGTCTCCCTTCGGACTGCACAGCTTTTAGCGTAGCCAAGCTTCGCCCTCACGCTGCTGCTCAAACAACCAAGAGACTGTGGCAGAAATGTCACCGGGGCTCAGATCCCGCCTAAAAGGTGCCCAGATGGCCTGACGTCACTCCAGCTATCCCTGATGCAGATCTTTGACCCAAGGAAGGGCTCTCAGCTGGTCCATGACATCAACACTGTGTTCCACCAGTGCGTAAAGTAAACAGGGCATCAGTGCTAGCCCCAAGGCCCTGATGCAAAAGTGACAAGTGACAAATAAACTGAATATGGCTGAGGGAGTTCTTTTCTGTGTTGATGTGGGCATCTGCCATCCCAAACTGATCTCAGCAAGAACAGAGCAGAAGAAGAGCAGTTGTCCTGCAGGTACAGATATGAGTGTCAAGGTGGCAACTAGGACCAGGGTGGTGGCTGGGAACTGACTTGTTTCTGGCCTAGTAGGCCTGAGAAGGCACTGTTTGTACATCTGTTACTTAGAAGTCTAAATCCAGTAGCTTCCCGCTCTTTCCGAAGCACAGGCATAACCTCTGATCGCCCCCGGCCCTCACTGTCCCCTCATCCCTCCCTAAATGGACATCATGGTTCTTCTGCTCCACAGTTGGGGGAAAACATTTTACAGCCCTGGGGGTGCCTATTTCAAGCTCTGGGGTTCCAGTCGTGCTGGCAGCTGTCGTTCACAGTCATGGTTTCTCGACGAAAATGAGTCAGAATGGCGATTGTCTATGTCTCAGCTCAGTTTCTCCTGTGCTAAATCAGAGGAAAAAAGGGGAATCTTCCATCAACTCATCCTCTTTTAAATCATCACTCAAAACTTCTGTGTGACAGCTACAAGCCATACCAGACTGGCAAAAATTGATTTATTCTATGTTCTGCATTGCTAATTCCTACCACCCCCTCCTTTAATCCCCGCTCCTCCCTCCACTCGAGTGTGCATCCACACAGACAGACGTGCAGGGAGAGCAACAGTCTTCCTTGTCGGCTTATAGCACTGGCACAAGAGTGCTGGACCCTTAAACTGTGCAAAATGTTTAGATGTGTACTCTGCCTAACTCCAACATGGGATCAGTGTCATCTACACAGCTGTGGAGGAATGATCTGAGTCTTGCCAGGGAATAACTGGTTAATTTTCTGCCTCGCATGAGAGAGTCTTTGGCATGGGCTGCAGTGTAATTACTTGCATTTCAGTGAAATGACTCACTCAGGCCTGGCAGGTTTGGAAGTGCAAAGACATCGTCCGCAGCAGAGCAGCTTGGGAATCCCACTGCAGCCTCCGTTCTTGGCTCTTTGGAGCTTTTTGGAGCCAGGAGAAATTCCAGCTGTGGCCTTACAAGGACAGAATGAAGAAACCTGTTGATGTGTCCCAAGCGAAGCTGCTGCCAGGCACTGCCAGCATGAAGAGCTCTGCAGATCCTTGCCTGAGGACTGGGGAGACCAGACGAGAGCACTCGGCTGTAGCAGCCTACATAGGGATTTCAGCCATGTACTTTATCGAGATGTTATTTAGAGCTGTCAGCTCCTGAATCCTACCCATTACTCCAGAGGGAAACAAGGTTTCTCTTGCAGCCCCCTTATTTGTGGGAGATACTGGCTGTGAAGCACAGATTGGCACTCCGTAGGGACTGCAGTCTTTAGTATAAACTAGGAATTTCATATCACAGAATGGTTAAGGTTGGAAGGAACCTCTGGAGATCATCTGGTCCAACCTCCCACATCACACGAGGTCACCTAGATGTTGCACAGGATCACGCCCAGGCAGGTTTTGAATATCTCCAAAGACAGAGACTCTACAAACTCCCTGGGCAGCCTGTTCCGGGCTGCAGTAAGCACTGAGGTGCTCAGCCTTGGTCTAAGCCTTGAGGTGAGTCCTACCTTTGCTATAGCTGAGCAACTCCCTCTTGGAGGGGGGCCCTTCTGGATGGTGGCAAAATCCATCCCAAAACACTTCCAAAGTGAATGACTCTCTGGAAGTGTCTCCCCCTGCTTAGAGAGGGATTAGACCAAATACATAGTTTTCTGATGACTGAGTTGGGAAAACTTAATCTCATCCTTCATTTTTACTGGGGATGAGGTAAAAGCTGCAGGAGAATAGAACCATTTGGCCGAGTAAGAAGCTGATTCCCTTGTATTTTGCTCACTTTGGAAATAAACCATGTATACATGCCCATATACACATGCTGGTTTGTATATATTTATCACATAAATACAAATGTCTTTAACATTGCAGAGACAAGCTTGTGTTAATTAGAGATCACAGGATCTGGGTTGCCTTTGCGTGTGCATTAAAATATGTCAGAATGTTTTTCCGGGGAAAAAACTTAGACTCCATGGAAACGACTCAACTGTGACCGAATGGGACCAAATGGGAAATGGAAAAGGAAAGAAAGAATCAAAGAGGGAGGCAGACAGTCCCAGCCCCCTAGTAAGCCCCTGTCTGAGGGTGTGGGGAAGTGCTGTGTTTTCAAGGAAAATCTCCTTCAAATCCCTCCTGATCTGTTCAGCAATTTTACCTTGGATGCTGTGTACATACAAATGCACTCCTGTTCTGTATTGCTTCTCCTTTTCCTTTTCTTTTGGCTGAATACAGGCAACAACGTCAAAATAGATTCCTGGGCACACTGGAGGTGAGATTCAGTCTCTCAGCGAGAAAGCCAAAACATGATTGTTTTTCCTCTTGCCTCGTTCTCAGAAACAACAGAGCTGCTTGGGCCAAAGAAATCCCTCTGAGAAAAATATAGTTTGACAGAACTGCAAACATCTGAAAAGAGGGTTTTGCAATGGAAAATGTCAAGTGATATTAACTATAATCAGAACTATAATATGGTTAATAAGATAGAGGGAGTTTCCCTCCAAACTGTAGCTTCTTAGGCTCCCCTCTGTTTTTCCCCCTTGTTGACACAGGGATGGGGCGTCTGTACATGAGAAATGCTGTGGGCTCATGGAGTGTTTCTCACTCTACCACCCTGCCAAATTTCCCTCTACAGTGACTGGCACAAAGTGGCTGGCATGACCACACTCAAACAGAAACTTCCCTATTTCCCCTTTCTCGCTATTTATTTCTGATTTTGAGGGACAGCTTCACGGACCATTTTTGTTATCATGGCATAAATCCAAGAGTCCTGTTCTCCACTGTGTGATTGCTTCTTTGCTTTTCTATGCACACAGGGGAAGAAGTCTGGCATAGTAGATAGAGATCTGGAAACTTCCTAAGTTTTGAAAAGATCTCAGTTTGTGGCCTCTCATTACTCAGGTGGTCTGCGTCACATCTACAAAATTGGACTATGAATGATTGCATGTCCTTTCTATTATCTGATGCATTGTTACAATACAAAGGTTTTTGTAAGAGAGGGGATAGGAGAGCATAAAAACTTCCCTTCCCTTTTTTTTTGAAATAGCTGCCATTTAATTTGTCCTACAAGCTCCTTAATGACTCTTAGACCGAGGAGGCAACCTTCATGTTTGGTCAGGCTTCATCATCTTGTAGGTTTGTTTGGTGCACACCATGACACAGAGCTAAGTTTCTTCCCTCCTCTTTCTAAAACCCCCTTCACCAGCATCTTCTTCAGTAGTCTGGTCTCTGAAAGAACCAATCTGGATGTGGAGCAGAGTTCCACCTAATCAAAAGGAGCCATGAATCCTGTGATCCCTAAAGTGAAAAGAGTTTATACATAGGAGAGTTGTGTTGTGTTGACCCAAATCCAAAATCCTTGGAGCAAAGGAAATAGTATCGTTGACTTTGCATGGACTTCAGGCTTGAAGCAACATATGGGAGGACTAGACATTCCTTTGTGGAGGGATAATTTGCTTGCAGTCACATTAGCTTCAGTGCAGAAGTTAGAGGGTTCTGGGGTATGTCCACTGCCTTATTCCTTCTATAGCATCAACATCTCTGCTCTCATCTCTGCTTGCAGATATTGCCTCATGCTTCTCTCAGGTTTTGCACCCAAACACAGGGTATGTTTGCGCAGACAGGGGTTGCTTTTGGGCATCTTTTTAGTTAAGTTTGAGTCCATGCAAATACAACTGCATGGCTGTTAATGTTGGTCTCAGTGGGGACAACAGGACACATCTGTACTCTTCCTGTTGGCTTGCTCTCTGTGGTCTGTCTTTGCCATCATCCTGGGACCTTGACCTCTCTAGCTATAAACTGTGCTTAATACCAGCTTTCCTCACTCTGATTACCTATATTTGCTTAACATGATGAATAGCAGAGCAATAAAATTTTGGCATATTGCTGGATAAACAATATGCCTGAGACCAAGCTGATTAGCAGGTTGAATCTGCAATCATGCTTCAAGGTTTCTTTTCATATCTTGTTCACTTGAGTACATTAGTATATATATTTGTTAATTGTCTGAACCATTATTTGGAGTATTATATACAAATCAGTATGGCAATTATGAATAGGGCATGTGCATCCTTGATGTATTTAGAGATATTGCAACTTGTAAGTGACCTTTTCAACCATATGCTTGCTGCAATTGTAGAGAGTTCTATAAAACCTCTGTGAGGTTTTTTGATATTTCTCAGCATTATTGAGCATCCCTCATTACAGGGCACGACTCTTGCAGGAGTTTTCATTTTAAATATCATTCATGACTTTTAAGTTCGCTTAGATCCAGTCACGTCTCTTCCAGCTTTGCATTTTCCTATTGGCAAAGATTGTTCTGATATATTTGCATCATGATCAGGCCTTGAGACAGGAGTGAATCTCCCGTCTGTCTTCATTAGCCAAGCTGTCAGCATAGAAACATCTTTACAATCAATAAACATCTTAAGAATTTAATTCTTGCCTGCTCAAGTGGTGACAGTTGCACCTACTGGTCTCTTTTCTCTTCTTTTTCTAGACCAAAGAAGCTCTCTTCACAATTCTCCAGGACCTAAGGCCTGAAGATCACTTCAATATCATTGGCTTTTCCAACCGAATAAAGGTCTGGCAACAGGACAAGCTAGTACCAGTTACTCCAAATAATATCAGAGATGCCAAAAAGTACATTCATAACAT
This sequence comes from Crypturellus undulatus, assembly GCA_013389825.1. NCBI lineage: Eukaryota > Metazoa > Chordata > Aves > Tinamiformes > Tinamidae > Crypturellus > Crypturellus undulatus. The sequence goes on along the minus strand of VWPW01022051.1, from coordinate 35,565 downwards.
GTCACCTACTGGAGGTATGATCCAGGAATATGAATGGGATTGATATTTTTATCCAATTAACCATACCTAAGGTATAGCCGTGTAACGTGGTATAGTAGCTTGCAACAATGGAAAATCTTTGGGACTTGGCTCATGGAAGAAGGGCTCTTTCCTTATTTTAATGCTGGGTTATGTGCGGAAGGGTATACACTCCACATCATTAGCTTTTATGGCAGGGAGATGACCCCAAATCAAGTCATATAAGCAGATGTAGTTGTTAAAATGAAGTTGTGCCCATTCTCCCACACATCTTGTGGGAAATTTTGAATGGGAAAGTTCTGAAAGCCATTTCTTGAAGACACAGGAAGAAAACTGTGTCCTAAAGGAAGACTCACAGGACCAGTATTTGTGTAGTTCCTGACTAAAAGCAGATTCAGGGCTTTGTCTGGGTTGTAAATTCCAGGACAGACCCTGGGCTGTGTGGTTGACCTCTTGAAGAGCTGGTTCCTCACCTAATACTTGTTCCTCCACCTTCTAACTAGCACTGGTGGAGCAACCAGAACACTATTTACGAATTTCTTGTCCCTTTTGCTTATGCTTTAATGATGGGAGTAGGGAGAGGTGTGCAGAGACCACAGGACAGTGGCAGAAATCAGGCGTGATTTTGAATGTGCTTCAGTGGAGATTTATAAGACCGTGCACAGTAGTTTAAAAATATAGAAAAATAATCAAGCCCATTGGAGCAGCTATGCTCACCCTGAATACTCACCAGGTAAGCAAGGAAAGCTGCAAAATGACCTATGCCAATCCCTGTCCATGCAAGCGAGGACATCTGGCTAAATGCTGGACAGGGCTTCCCTACAGCTTCCCCTGAGCAGAGACCACTCCTAGCAGAGGAAACACTTGATGGAAAAATGCAGCAAACAGGATGGTTGACTGTACTGTTTGTATTGCAAGGGGAAGAGTTTAGGAAGTGGTCAGGGGACCTGCCCAGCTAAACAATTACCAACGGTGGGACTAGTGTAGAAGTGCAAACCTTTTTTATGGCACAAGTGCCAAAAGAGAATCGTGCAGGAACCAGCTGAGTTTGCCTGTAAGAAACCTGACAAAGAACAAAAGCAAAAGGAAATGATTAATTTTGAGGTTCAATGGGGACATGCAGTGATTCTCCAGTGCAGATTAGGAGTAGTTAGTGTGGCTAATTCTGTGCAATTTCCTTATAAAAGAGATGTTGCTTGGGTATCTTCCTATGAATGTGAAAGGGCATTGGCTTACAGATCACACTCAGAAGCATGTGCTGTCCTTACACTGCTATTCCAAATGTACACCAAGAAAGTAGGAACAAAATATTACTGCAAAATATTGGTGCATGTGGAAAAGGCAGTATTCAGTGCTTGGTATCTCTGTGATGAGTCTGGGTTTGCAAGGAGACTAGTTGATATATGGAGTGGTTTTCTTCAGGTTCTGGGAAAACAGTTCTTTCTGAAATTTGGATCTGAATAGGGACTGTGAATGTATTAGAATACTTAGATCCATGATTTTGGTTCAGGCCCATTTTTCAAAAACTCAGGCCTTGGATTTTGGGGACTTTTCAGAAGTTTTAGGTTCTTTCTTGTTCTTTGTCTTGCTGCAGTCATAGGGGCTGTGCACACTAACATTGTAGGTGTACACCCTGATGTACAATATCAGGCCTGCTGACACATCCTTGTTAATAAAATCCCTAGATCTCCCTTTCCGAACACCCAAGAGGCGTTGATTCTTGATTAATTTCACCTCTTTTTCTCTAAGGATGGTGTTTAACCCAATGGCTATTCTTCTAAAGTCCATCTATTTGTTCATCTATTTTCTCTTTTCTTCATCTCCCCCTATCTCAGACAGCTCCATTCTTTGTTAGTCAAATATGAAAACTCTTCTCAGCCAACAAAGCCATTTCTCTTCCATGCTTAAACTCTCTTAGCCCTTGCAGTTTGAAGAGCAAACCTGACCACCTGCTTTCTCACTTGAAGAGATTTTCTCTCTCCAGAACCTGCATCTTTTGGAGAAACTGGGCAGAACTTGTTTTTCCAGTTCAGATATCTGCTGGGAAATCCTATAATTAAGCCTGTTTTTTAGGTTAAGCCTGTTTTTTAGATTCAAGCAGAACATGGTAGGTACCATGGCTCTGCTTGCCATGGCTGCCTATTGAAAATCAAGACGTTCAAGGATACAACAATTTCACATAGTTAACTGCAATTCACAATTCAATTTATATGAATATAAACATCTTCCCCAAACTCATATAGAGTAACAGAGCTGCACTGAGTTAAAGCCTAGGACAACCACTTCCAAAGTGAACAGAGGTGCTTCAGGGAACTATTTGCACCACTCTTAGAATGAGAAATGAGCTAATCATTTTGTTACCTTCACAGGGACTAATATTAATGGTGCTCTCCAGACTGGTGCAAAGCTGCTAAACGATTACATCGCGCAGAACGACATTGATGCCAGGAGTGTCTCTCTCATCATCTTCCTCACGGATGGGAGGCCCACTGTTGGGGAGACGCAGTCATCCAAAATCCTCAGCAACACCAAGGAAGCCATCCGGGATAAGTTCTGCCTCTTCACCATCGGCATCGGCAATGATGTGGACTACAAGCTGCTGGAGAGGATGGCACTGGAAAACTGTGGCATGACAAGGCGTTTCCAGGAGGATGAGGACGCAGCCAGCCAACTGAAAGGGTTTGTTCTACTTTGTCTGTGGTTATATCTGGATCAGGTCCTCTGGGAATGGGTTTTGGGAAGGAAAATCCTCCAAGAAGACATGGAGAAGAAGGGGAGTTTCTCTGAGGTTCAACTCAGGCTGAAAAAGGAAGGATACACCCAAGAATTGTGATATATATTTCCAAGGATATATATTTTCAGGAATTATGCCTACTCATTCTTCCTAGCAGACACCCTGAGCTGTTTGAAAGCTCAGAATGAGGTTTTCATTCACTTTACTCTAATTGCTCCATGTAAACCTAGAAATACAGGGGAGATGAGTGCTGTCTCTCCACAAGTAGATGGAGGGAAGAAAGGATGTACTGTTCACTTTAAATTGACAACTTAAGCAGCATGAATGAAGACAGCTCTTTGGGGAAGGAAATAAATCCTTAGTTTTTTGAGAAAAAGTTAATTTCATGCCTCAAATCTTTGAGTTTGAAAATTACATTAGAATCATTCTTGGGATGACAATGCAGTTGCTCCATTGTATCACTCTTCTGGATGACCCAGACTCACAAAATGAGTAATGTAGCAGAGACCCCTCATTTTGCCTGGCTATTGCCTAATTTATTTGGAGAATTGAGTCCATGTTCCTTCCACCAAAGCTATTTTCTCTATGTTCGTTACACTGCAACATGAGTTTCTTGCTATTAAGTGACATAGTATAAATGTCTGCCATACTAGCTGTGTCATTTTCTTCTAAGAATACACATTTTGGTAGCAAGTGACTTTTCCTGACAAATGAAGGATGTGTTGAAAAAAATCATTGATTGGACCACAGCAACCCAGCACTGCAAGAGCTTGTTCAGACAGCTCAGTCTTAGTAGAGTTCAGGAATGGTAAACCCACTTGGAGTCTGGTTCCAAATTAATATGTAAAAGGACAGTGATTTATTGTCTTATTGCTTGTCAATTCCTATCACTGTTTGGCTGGAAAATTTGCACGAGTGCCAACGTCATTCATGATTCCTGTGGTCAGTGTTTCTTTTTATCCCAGATATTTCCTAGCATTGCTCTATAAGACTAGTTGTATCCCTTACTCTACTGGTTGTTCCACCCCAATATCTATTTCACAGAATATTCTCAGATTTATTGATGGCTTGAAATGTGTTGAGGTTTCTGCATTGAAGACGCTGATTGTTCAGCGACTTTAAAAGAAAGACAACCAATTCAGATTTTGGATTTCATTTGCGAGATGATGAAATAGAAAATGCAGCTCTCCAGCTTTCAGACAATCTGTATGAGCAGATGTGAAAAATAAATGCAGCTTGAAGTTAAAAAAGAAGCTGGTTCTTTGTTTAGTTACTGAACAAGACCCACATGACTTGCCAAGTGGGAATGCTAATATTTAAAAGGGAAATGTGGCATTCTCACAGCTGCTTGGGAAGATCAGTCAAAAATACATTGTTTCCGGGAAAACACAAGACTGTACTTAGTCCTTGACCCCTTGTAGGAGCTTTCCTGCCTGTCCAGTATGAGGCATTCTCGAAAGGTCATGCTAAAAAGCATTATGGATTAAACTCTGATTCAACAGAGCCATTCCTTCAGAGAATCATGACAGCAAATTATAAACATGATAGCACTGACTTCTGCCAATTTTCCTTGTCCTTGGAAATATCTTCATTCTTCTTCTTCTTTTTCCAGCAATACAAGTTTTGGTTCAGATACTCTTCAGCTTTGTGGTGCCTAGCACCTTAGTCTAGAGTTTCTGACTCTAGCCATTAGAATACGATGCATAATGCCATTATAAAACCCTGCAGCATCTCTTCTAATTACATTTTGAAATAACCATATTCCTGTCTGTGAGCCTGAGGAGCAAAAAATGTACTTTTAATGGACAGGTTCGCCTAAGCAAATCAAAGTGGCCACAGATATCTCCCTGGAAAACTCGTGAATCACAGTGCCAAGTAGGTGACTGCCAGGACATGCTGTGATGTTTCTGAACATGCTGTTTAGATGCCTAAGAAACACTGAAAACTGAAATGAGTCACAGAATAATTTAGGTCAGAAGGGACCTCTGGAGATCATGCAGTTCAGACTCTTGCTCAAAGAAGAGCTAACTTCCAGTTTAGGTATGTTTTCTTTTTCAGCCCATGTCAAGTTTTGAAAATCTCCAGGGTTGCAGATTCCCCAGTCTCTCAGGACCCAATTGCAATGGATGCAGTAGTTAAATTTAAAACCCAGTAGCCCTAACTGCTTCTGAATATCTAGGATTCACACTAGACTGCCCACTGTATCCTTGGGTATTCATAAAGACAAGTGTGTGCATACATCTGGACTAACAGTGAGAAATGTGTGTTTGTTTTAGCTTCTACGATGAGATAGGGACTCCTCTTCTCTCTGATATACGGATTGACTACCCAGATGACAGTGTTGAGCAGGTCACCCAGAACTTCTTCCCCAACTACTTCAACGGCTCTGAAATTATAATCGCTGGCAAACTCATCAACCGCACCTCAGATAGCCTCCATGTAGAGGTGACTGCCAGCAACTCCAAGAAGTACATCCTCCTCAAAACAGACGTAGGCATCGACCTGCCAAGCAGGAATGACATCAGAGGTGTCCCCGGCCTGGAAGATGGCAAAGGCGATCAGAATTACATTGAGAGGGCATGGAGCTACCTCACCATCAAGGAGCTGCTTAACGCCTGGCTGAAGAGTGATGACAGTCAGGAGAAGGACTATTTGATGGAGAAAGCCAAGTCAATGGCCCTGACTTACAATTTTGTTACTCCTTTCACCTTTCTGAAGATGAAAGAGGCTGGGCTCTATTCAGAACCTCCTCAAGAGGAGTATATCAGCCCTTCTACTGAAGGCATTGGTGAAAAGCTACAGAGCTTGCAAGGACACAAAGCACCACCAGGTACGAGGAAAATTAAAACAATGTGATGGTAAGAACCTTTTCACATACCTGCTCTCCCATGGCTGACTTTGGCAATGGGGATAATGGAATAAAGGGCTGGGAAACAGGGAACTGGGATACTCCTTCTGATTTGGGGCTGTTGACCTTGAGCAAGGCCTTTCAGATACCATTTTTTAGGTACCTAACGCATTCAGTGGAAGCACATAGTACTCTTTAATTTGCTATTGGAGGGACTTTCTTGTTCTAAAGGAAGCCTAAAGTGGCTGCAGGAATATATCCCATAATCTCTCTGAATAATAATTTGGGAGCATTATTATTCTATGGGTCATTCTGCTACTTATTATCTGTAACAGCCTTTCCTCCCCACTTCTAGGTATGCCCAGGCAGCAAGATAAGCAAAGAATTAAAATCTCCAAAACTTCAGGTCAGTGCTTGTTCTAATGCCTTTTATATTTCAAAATAATATTTGATTTATGGAAACTTATGAAAACTATAGAGCCTCATTTATGGAATTGCATGTGACTGTGGTTTAAACATCCCAATAAATCAGCTCAAGTGTATTTACTAGACTGTAGAGTGGGAGCAAAATGAAAACAAAAACAAAATACATAGAGAATCAGGAATGAGAAATACTAGGAGAAAACACATAAAGGTGGATTAACCACAACATTAGATCCTCCTCTTTGACCCTTCTGTAGAGCAGAGGACAGCAGGAAATGCTTTCTTTCGGTGCTAGGTCTGGACAAATATTGTTTGATTTTCACAAAGTTATAAATATTGTTGAAATATAAAAATGTTGCTGAAAAAGCATAGCATAGGTTTGATCAGGGATTGTTGAAAAATTAAGGTCAAGGGATTATTTAAAATCTGTCTGTGTCTGGTCCAGTCAGATACTGAGGACTAAGAAGAAGTGGGAGGTGTAGTTGGGCACCAGTCCTTCATTTGAGGATAATTTTTGTATGCTGTGGGGGACTCTGGAGGAATATGGAGAGTAGGAGTATAAGATATCTGCATGGTTACTCCTATGAATCAAATGATATTTCAAGAATATCATTTGATTTTTAACTGGGGGAATAGTTTGAGGGCTAATTTTTCATTGAAAATGCGTTTTCCATGAGAAAAGCAAAATAAAGCACTGTGAAAAGCAGAGTAAACCACAACTTTTCCTGGCAAACTTATCCAGTTTCTCTAAAAAACAATAAATAAGAAGGAAGGGAGGGAGGGAGGGAAGGAGAGAAGAAGGGAAGGATGGAAGGCTAAATTACTTTGAAAAGCAGTTTTGCTATATTCTGGAGTTTTGTGTATGTCTCTCGTATTTGTTCTTTTTCCATGTCAGCTGATGGAGACCCTCACTTCGTCATTGATTTTCCCTCCAGCAAGTTCTCCGTCTGCTTCAATATTGATGGAGAACCAGGGGATATTCTCCGACTGGTCTCTGATCATAAGGAATCTGGTAAGCAGTTAAGCGAAGAAGCTTGTAGAAGAAAACTGAAGTGTACGGTCAGCTCTGTCATGATAAACTCCAGGGGGATCCATAGCCAAGGAAGATATAGGAGACTGCAAAAAAGTGTCTTTCAGGACAGGCAATGAAATATGGAGGCACCCAATAGTTGAAGGTGAGGTAAACTCATTACTTGTACTCACCTCCAAGAATGTCACAGCTTAGAAATAAGTTCACAGCAAGTATAGCCAAGGAGGAAGCTTGGCCACTTTTACATATCCATTTCATCTGCAGAAGTGGTTGTTAACAGATTAGAGCTAACCACAGAGAGAACTGGCCTTAGCATTATCCAAGCTATTTCTAATTCAGGTCTTCATTGACCAGAATTGAGGGAGCTGCAATTACATGTTAAACAGCTGAGGGACCTCCTTGAGTGCATGAGGACCATGCTGCTCCCCTTTCCATCCCACTGGACTGGAGAATTCTGTTCCTGATGATCAGACCTTGTGCACACTGCTGGCTGTGGCACAGCTGAACAAACAGCCACAGATATTTTTGATGTTCAATATGCAGAGTTTGGGTGAGCCATGCAGCCAGCTCCCTGCCTAGAGATTAGAAAGAGCATTCTGCTTTCTGCTGCAAAGGCAGCGCATTAATGGAGAAGCTTTAGCAGTTCTGTAGTTGTACAATCACACTCACAAGTGAAAGTTGTAACAACCAGGGCTTACAGAGATTGCTTTATTATTGGAACTTTATTCTCTGCTATTTACTTACTGATCACTTCAGTATCTGAACAAGCTAATCAAGCATTGAGAATATCTGAAGCTACCAAACTTGCTATTAAATCATGACAGCCACGAGAAAATCCACGAGATTCAGGTTCTGGGGTAGCTTGATCTCCAGGGGCCCATGTTCTGGTCTGATCCGATCTGGAATTCTAAGTAGGGCAGCTAATAAGAGGATTATGTCTTGAGCAGAAAAGCGGTGGAAGGCCAGGATATCAAAACCAGAGAAAAGACTTGTTCTTACAAATGAGATAAACAATCACAGAAAAAAAATCATAAGAATTCTGTATAGCACTGATCTGGCCTTCGTATTTCTGTGTTCATGCCTGCCTTAGTGGAAGGCAGGATCTTCTAGATCCTGGAAATGTTTAGACTCTCTTCATAGATTGTGCTTGCATTCTTCACTGATTCTGTGGCACAAATACAGAATGAGATAGGGGAAATAGACTCCTTGGGCAGGTTAAGTCTATGAAGATAGGAATGAGAGGTTCCCCCAAGGATGATGGTATTTCATCTCAGTGTTAATGACTTGGGTTAAGTGTCCTCCCTTATTGTCACTATCTAGTAGATATTCAGAGACCAGTAGAGAGTGTTGTAAGGACAAGGAGTCACAAAAGTCATCAAAATGCTTGGGGGTTTTGCTGTGGACATTTAAGATTCAGTTCAGCCAGTGGGATCTGTGTCTCAGATTAGTCAAAATTTATTCTAGGGTAAAACTGAGGCAAAGTGGAATGATAGCACAGGGGAAGCTGGAAATAACTCAGTGGGAGTGCAGGGTTACAGGTCCTCCTCTGCGATGGCACGCAGAGACCTCAAATTTCTCTCACCTGAGGAGCAGACAGACATTTGTGGGTCAGTCTGTTCGGTCTTTTAACATGTTGACCAAAATAGTAACATTCTGTGCTTTCCCAGGCTAACTGTCTTAGAATTTGGTCAATGAGGGACACTAGTGGCACCTGTGTTCACGGCAAGTCACTACTTCTGAACTTGTTTAAATTTAATTGCTCAATATAAAGCAACCGATTTGCAACATACTGGCTATGCTATTTGGAATCCCGGGCGGTGAAAAAAGTTAAGTATGAGGTGGTGAATCAGCATCCCAGATACTAGACTTGCATCTGTGAGACAGTAGGTTTATTCTTTGGTTCCAGCTTTCACTTGCTGATTATTTTTCTCTACAAGGTGTAACTGTGAATGGGCAATTAATTGGAGCTCCTGCACCACCCAATGGCCACAAGAAGCATCGGACTTACTTCAGCACCATCACTATCCTCAGCAACAAGCCAGAAAGATCCTACCTAGAGATCACACCCACCAGGATCATTCTGGATGATGGAGAAAGACTTGTTCTGTCCTGTGGCCGGAGCGCCACGGTGAAGAGCAGCAGCCTTGAGGTGTCCATATCTGCCAATTCCAACATCACCGTGACCATACGAGGCACGATCAGTTTTGTCATCCTCATCCACCACTACAAGAACCCAGCCCCCTATCAGAAGGATCATCTGGGTTTCTACATCTCTAACAGTAAAGGCCTCTCTCCTGACTCCCACGGGCTACTGGGTATGTAACAGGTTCTCATGTTCGAGGTAGCTGGGGAAAAATGATCCTTCTAAAGAGTTTTAATGGATAGAAATGGGAAATCATGAACAAGGAAGTTGGGGGTTAAGTTTCTAGGTGAGATTTTTGCTTCTACTCAGAAGAGTGGACTCAGATTGCTATTGTGGATAGGCCCTTCGCAGCCACATACTGTAAGAATCTTCTAAACACAGATTGCTAAAAAAAACCCATAAACACTTATAAACAAACACGAAACAGCTATTCATGGAATTAATTATATCTTACTTTGCAGGTCAATTCTTGAAAGATGAAGTTAAACTCCTTCAGGAATCTCTAAACATGAGTAATCCGCTGGCTGATCAGAACAAAACTGAAGCAGTAAAGTCAAACCCTACAAATACCTTGAAAGTCAAGGGACGGCTTGTTCCTGTTGTGTGGAAACAGAGAAGGATCTACAATGGGCAGCAAGAAGTTGACTGCTGGTTTGCCAAAAACAATGCGGACAAACTGATCGACGGGAGCTATAGAGACTATTTGGCTTCTCATCCTTTTGACACAGGAACCAACAAATGGGTGATTTAATAGCCTTTGAGACTGTTCATAATATCACATTGCAGCAGCGTGTGTGACAGTCCCTTTCTGAAGCCTCTAGAACTAGGCAGCTTCTGAATATTTCTTTTTTTTTTTTTTTGGGTGCCGAAGAAACCAAGGTTTTTCTCCTTGGAAATCAGCTGTCTTCTTTTCATCCTGGATGAATAAGTCACTAAGTTCTTGAAGAAAAGGGGAGGGGGGAAGGGTTAAGGACACTATTAAGGGCATGATCGGTGCTCTCCCAATGGGAAGGGAAGGAGAAAGGGGCCAGCACTCAAATCTGACACGACAGAGAACTACTGGCCCTAAAATAAACCCATGCAGTGGTCTGTGCAATATCCCCAGGGGCACAAAGCTTGGTACACACCTAAAGAGTCAGCCTTGAGTGATACACGTCGCAAAGCCGTGGCTTGGAGCACCTGATTCAACCATATGTCCTGGGGAAAGGACAGAGAGAAAAAGCGAGGGGAGATATGGGTGGATATTCACCTACAGTGACCCATTAGCATCAAAGAGGTAACAAAGAAATTGAGAAGTTAAATCACTAAAACTCAAGAGAATCCTGCTTCCTTGGCCATTAGGATGGGGCCTGCATTAGCTACTGTCACAGCGTTCCCTAAAACACTACATTAATGAATGGCACAGACCATCATGGGTTTCATTGCTGCCTCAGACTACAAGCCTTGTGCACCTTGGGTCTTTAGCATTACCGTGAGTGTTGTCAGCTTTCATTCCATGAAGTAGAAATCACTTAAGTCTCATTTAAGTAACCTTTCAGGCTCACCAGATTCTTTCATCCTTAAGAGAAATATACGTTTCCACTGTTAGCTGCCACCTCCTTGAGCTGGAGTTTTGCTAAGCAGAGATTTCATTTCTCTAAAGATGAATCACAACCTGTGAGAGCTCATGACCTCGTGAAGCAGACAGCAACTTGAATTCAGACTAGACTTTCCTAGCTGCTTTTCTAAGGGAGAAAGTCTTAATTTGCTCCAAATCTTCAGAAAATTTTCAACCCCGTCTCCCTGGCTGCTTCTCTTTCCTTATACTGCAGGAATTTGTACACTAAGAATTTGGCAACAAAGACCTTAGAAAAGGACCTGCCAACCACCCCCACTGCAGGTGGTGCAAAGAAGCCTCCAAACCCAAATGACGAGGCTGTGGGCTATTTTAAAACGAAGCATCCCTGAATAATGCTATACATCAGCCACAGGGGAGTTTGCTTAGGAGAGAACTTGGCCAACAGCGGCTTCAACAATCCCAAAGATATTTACATGGAAAGGCCAAGTTGAGCTCATGGATACTTTGCCTTTCCAGGACTGAGAGGAGGAGGGTGGGGGTGGAAGTATCTTCAGCAGCTAAATTATATCCATGTGTTAGCAGAGAAATAAGGAGTTGCCAGAGACCTACAGAAATAGGTTCCCTCATCACCAATTTCTTTGCAAATTTAAATATTAAATCATATTGTTGTAGGAGGTCCATCTGCTGGAGCATGGGTGTTTTGTGGCTGCCTGGCCATCAAGATAGCACTAGCACTGCACCAGCAGCAGTTACCAGAGCAGGTAGCTAGCCCAGTTGCTTATTCACCCCATGCCTTGTGCAGAAGAGAGAAATAGCCAAAAGCAACTAACTAAATTTAATTGTGCTCTGGAAGGTCCCTATAGAAAGCCCAGCCAGCGCAAAATTCATGCCAAGGCTTGTGCTTTGGAATGAAACATGAAGCTAAAACTCTGCTTCGGGCCCAGCTTTCTTGGGAAACAGCCCTCTTGCAAGGGAGAGCAGAAAGCAAGACAGTCAATGTAAGTCTGAGTACCCTATAGCCAAAAAGGCTAAGGTTTGTTGATACGCACAGGAGCCAGGACCAAGAAAACAAGAGCTTTTGTGAAGTCTTGGTCCTCTTCCCAAGAACACAGTATTAAAGTCACCCAGTTTATTCTGAAATCAGCTCCTTTTCCACTAGCACAAGGTGAGTAGGATTGTTTCAGGGAATTTCTAGACAGTCCCAGGTTCTGCAGGTGTCTTCCTTTGCACTCTCCTTACTCCAAGGGATTTCCTTGAAACCTTCACTTTCCTCCCAAGTTTTGCTCTTCAATTGTATTAAGAGGATCAGTTGGCTCCCCTCTCATCTCTCCTGTATATACTCATAAAGACACACATATTGCTAATGCTTCAGGTGCATCATTGCTCCTCTTCCCCCAGCTGAGGAAACATTTCATTCAGGTGGAAAAAAAAAACCCACTTCCCAACCATGCAAAGCACCTAGAGCGATATACTCAAGTTCTCATAAAAGCTCCAGTTATCCATTTCACAATAAATATTTTACAGTGAATGCTGCAGTGAAGCTTTCATTTGCCAAAATTGAAATAATCTTTGGAGCTAAAGGTATATTTTATGCTGCCGCACAAGTTCATGTTACCACACAGCTGAAAGAACCAGTCTCAAGTCAGTGATAAATTGGGAGTTCTCAGTGATGTTCTTCAGTCTCTAAACACTTGGTATGAAGCAAACGTGTTAGCTGAGTGGGCTCTAGGGATGCATTCCCACTCCCAACTGGGAATTTAACCGGAGAGAGGACAGATGCAACTATTAAACACACCAGACAAGGGTCTGCTGCCCTGGGGACAGCAAGAGAAAGGTAGGTCTGAGACCATAAGCTTCAGTTTCTTCTGTCTTTAAGAGAAGATAATGACATTCCTGTGCCAGAAAAACGTGCTCCAGTCTTGGTCCATAAACATCTTCATGATAAGAGAGCTTCCAGGAACTGCACTACAACAAGTGCACACACAAGGACATAGAGGACATAGACATGCATTTGCTCCCATCTCACAAAGCATTTTGAAGTACTAGGCAGCAGTACAGCTAAAGGCTACAAGATGCTCAGATAGCTCAGGAATGAGGGCTGAGCAATCACTTTGGAGGACAACGGGAAAAAGAAAGCACTGCTAAGAGAGCAATACATGTCAGTGTTTAAGACAAGGGAGCAGGACCCCTGAACTCAGGGTTTCTGGAAGTAGAGTGAGGCTACCTCTTCCCCTGCAATGGCCTATTCTGAGCATCCTCACCAGCCAAAAAAAAAATAATAATAATAAAAAAAGCTGAGTTCTCTCTGATCACACAGGAGTTATTCCAGCCCTCATTAGCCCAGAACCCTGCCAGAGAAGCAGGCGTTGCATTGTGAAACCTATCCCCTCTACACAATATAAATCTAGAGCTGTGTGCTGTTTGTGCTAGCAAGCACTCTTGGAACAATTATGAGTTTTTGAGTTTTGAGCCTTTATTATTAGCAAGGAAGAATAAAAGTGATTTCTTTTCCAAACATAAGGCTGCACAGCTGTAAGCCAAGCTTGTCTAGTTCACTGAGGGGCATGTAAAACTTGGATTGGGATCTAACACTTGTAATTAAAACTTTGATATTGAAAGAAGAGGAAAAAAAAAAAAACTTCACACTTCTAACTTTGATGATTTTAGTCCTTTAAAAAATAACTTAAGTTGGAAAATCCAAACCATTTACTTCCTATTCCTAATTAAAGCAGATTTTCTTGTGGGGGAAAAAAGAGAAAGAACCCTTAAGAAAAAAAGCAAAGACTGTTTTGCAGTAAACAGGAGCATGTGTCTACAAGCTCACCTGGGTCTCTCCCTTCTGCTCAGTGGATTCTGACTCAGCCCAAGTGACAGTGCTTAGAGCAGGGCTTGTCTTGTTACTGCTGTATCTGTCTCGTGCACCGCTGGGCTGTGCACAGCTGCTCTCCCCAGAGAGCTGCAGAGTGTTTTGCATTCTTGCTTTGTATGTTAACAAGACAGCAAGCCCCAAGCCCCAAACCTCATTCCTAGAGTGGAAGATGCCTCGATCCAAGACATCCCACAGGTCTTCCCTTATGTCAGTCCCACCCCAAACCATTCCATGACGCCCAGAGTTTCAATGCTGGTTGACAGGGCTTCAGTTGACTCTTCGGATGCAGATTTTGGATGAGCTTACATTTGTTTTAGATGCAATAAGAGGGAAGGAGTCAACTTCCCCAGCAAAACAAGTTTATAAACTGGTAATTGAGATTAAGATCCACAGAAGCATCAGAAGAAGGTCCTTCTTCACCACAGATACCCCTAGCTGATACAACCAGCCTACAGAAAGTGAGTGCTGGCTCCACTATTCGTCAGGCTTTCTAGGAGAGGTCCTCCACAGAAAGACCAAAACAAGTTTATAAACTGGTAATTGGGATTAAGATTTCAGATTCCAGAGCAGAACAGTCATCTGAGATAAGAACTGACGCTCCACAGAAGCATCAGCAGAAGGTCCTCCTTCATCACACCCCTGACTGATACAACCAGTCCATAGAAAGTGAGTGCTGGCTTCACTCTTCCCCAGGCTTTCTAGGAGAGGTCCTCCATAGAAAGACAGCTTTGCCTTGCAAAGCACTGTCCAGGAGGGACTTAAGCAAATTCCCTCCCTCTCCCTTTATAGAGTTCAGTCTGTGCAAAACACAGTGAAGACATGACAAACACGAAGCAGTTCTAGGTCAAATATTTATTACATTCCCTATAAAACAGTAAAAAGCATCAGACCCAAAGTCAATCTTCCCAGTTCAAAACTCTTAAATATATATTAACCAACCAGTTCTGATCATTTGTGCATGTAATAGTGTCACAGTTCAATTAGTACAGGATAGATTTTTAATATAAAAAAGGGCATATTTAACCTTTGATTTCAGTCTAAGCCCTGAACAAAGTTACACCCAGCTGGCCAGCCAGAGGAAGCCTGTTTCCATCACCCTATCCAAAAACGTGCCTACGGATATTCAGTTATGGCTAGACCAGCAGATGTGGCCAAATGCTAAGCCTGGATAGGACACACAGCCACCAAAAGACACAACTGCAGAAGGACAGGTCAACTCCATTGACCCATGGGGATCAACTAGCACCTCCCACCCTGCCTTTTGAGGCCAGCTCAAGGATTACAGCCTTCCACACGCGTCCTGGTGTTGTCAGATCACCACCTGGTAGCTGGGCTGCCTCATCTTCTGGCTTGTTCCTTGGAATCCTGAAGTATCCTGGTCGCTTTCAGAGTGATCAAAATCCCCATCCGGTGAGAGCAACACCTAGGGAGGAGAACAGACAGATGCTGATTGAGAGCCTGTCAGACACAGCTGATGCTTCCTTAGCTGATGCTCCCTCAGCTTTTCTAATAGGAAAATACCTAAGCAGTGGCTCACTGAAGGGGTTGGACACTGATACCAGGGTTGGCTGCCAGATACAGGCCTCCCTGTCAGAGAAAGATGTCTTGAGATCAGCTTGTCCATCCCCTTCAGCTGCTCTCCAGCAAGACCTACATAAATCTTGGTGCTAGTATCACTCTCATGCCCTAAAAATCCCCTCAAAAGCAGAGCAGGAAGATGAAGACTGTTCACTGAGGGACAAGAGTCATGCCCAGACAGGCATGTTCAGACCTGCCTGCAGCCTCAGAGGTGTTCGAGAGTTACGCATCATTTTGCAAAAAGCTGTACTCAAACCAAAACCTTGTCCTGGGCCTCCAGCTGCTTTCTGCCTCCACAGCTCTGGAAAGGAAAAAACAAACCAACCAAACCAAAACACACAGGGGTAGGACCAAGCAAAGAGCTCAGGGGTGCTTCTTATCCTGACATCACCCTATTTCTATCTAACACAGCAGCTCCTGGCTCAAATCAAGTTTGGGAAGTTGAAGAACTCGCATCTCTCACCATTTCCTCTCCATGATCAGAGGCTGCCCCATTGCCTCTAGGAACACCTACGCTCCCAGGTGCTAACTTCAGACTTGCAGCTATTAACAGACTGTTTGGAGCTAAGTTGCTACCACCAGACCAGAGCATTTGCACGATGCAGACAGGATGCCTCCCAAAAATCCCCAAATACGGTTTGCCCCAGGGAAGATCTTCTGTTCAGAGCACCAGCCCCATAGGACTCTGCTGGGGTTCAGGGGCTGAATGGCCTCCTGGTTCACACCGATGGGCTGCCCATGGAGCATCCCTCTGCCCAAGCCATGGAGGTGCAAGGCCAGGGAACACATTTTCATTTTCACCCAGAGCTGTAACATATGTTGCTTAACTAGCCCCAAAGCTCACTGCTCTCCAGGGCAAAAATCTGGGGCATGGGGAATTAGTCTTATCAGTAGCTATCCCAGGACACTGCCATGAAGAAACACATATTTCATTTGTTAGCATTTAGGCAGCACTGCAGGGCTAGTAACCACAGCAACAAAAGACTAAATAGGGAAAAACAAACTGCAATGAATCAATGGCTTCAAAGAAGAGCCATAGGGGAAGTTTTCCTCCACGCCCTTGCACACACTCCAGCCCCTGTCTGATTTTATCATGCTCACAGCAGTACATATTCAAAGAGCAGCAGTTCAGATTAAAGCTTTTTTCCTCTATTTGTCTCAAGGAATTTAAATTAAAAATAATTTAAATACTGGAAGACTGTTCCTCTATTTAGCATCACAAATACCATATTGAACTTGAGGAAAGTCGCAGGTAATTACACATAACACTATAGACCATCAAATGAAGAGGCTGGAAGAAGGTAGCTTTAGGGTCAAGTGATCTGGAAGTTAAGGTGGGTTCAGCCTCAGAGTCAAATCCTCTTACAGCCACACGGAGCTGGTGGAGCAGGCTCAGAACATTGTACCTCCAGGCTGGTGCAGCTCTCACTTGGCCACCTTCACGGTGCCTTCAGCACCTCAGTGTCCTCCAGGGACCTTTCCACACTTCCATAGGGAACTTCACCATGACAAGGCACCTCATAAAAGCCACAGGATACACCCTCAGTACCACAGGCAAGTTTAGAAGCAACAAGGACACATAAGGTAGCCTTTCCTCGGGGGATGCTTGCACCTACAGATGGGCTGGTCCAGTGGCCAGCCAGCTGCCAGTCACCAGCTTTGCTGTGACACAAGCAAATGACCAGGACCCACCATGCCAAGTGGCTTTTTTCTAGCAAAAGGCCATCTTGAGTATTGTCAGTACAACTGGCACAAGAAGCTTCCCTTGNCTGGAAGAAGGCAGCTTTAGGGTCGAGTGATCTGGAAGTTAAGGTGGGTTCAGCCTCAGAGTCAAATCCTCTTACAGCCACACGGAGCTGGTGGAGCAGGCTCAGAACATTGTACCTCCAGGCTGGTACCTGCCATGCAGCTCTCATGAGGTCACTTGGCCACCTGTGTTCCACACTTCCATGAGGAACTTCACCATGGGAAGGCACCTCACCATTGTAACAGCCACAGGATACACCCTCAGAACCACAGGCCAGTTTAGAAGCAATAAGGTAGTCTTTCCCTGGGGGATGCTTGCCCTGCAGATGGGCTGGTCCAGTGGCCAGCCCAGCTGCCAGTCACCAGCTTTGCTGTGACAGTGACACAAGCAAATGACCAGGGCCCACCATGCCAAGTGGTTTTTCTTCTAGGAAAAGGCCATCTGAGGTATTGTCAGTACAACTGGCACAAGAAGCTTCTCTTGCAGATGTATCCAGGTCAGGGGTGCAGCTGGGAATGCACCACGGTTTCCCAGTCGCAGGACAAGGCACCACTGTCTCACTCAGCAGTCATGAAATCCTTCGTGCGTTCCCCTCCANGAGGCCAGTGACTTGCAAAACAGACCAGGGTCGCAGTGCAGAAACAAGGCTGCCCACGCACTCCCCTCCAGACGAGAGGAATAGGCTCCACGCTTGTTTATTGCTCCTTCCCCAGACTTATCAAGTAGTCAAGAGATCTGTGGTAGAGCAAGACTGAATGGAAAACTACAGCACAGGCAGAAGAAAGAAGCTCAGAGGCAAATTCCATCTCCAGCTGTGGAAAGCTGTTTGCCAACATCACCTGCCTGGAGCAGAGGCAGAACCACCACATCCTGCTTCTTGGCTTAGACACGTTCCCAAGGCAGTTAGTGGGACAGTGACCTTCCAGAGTCACTCAAGTGCCCGATCCCTACGCTCTAGTCATTTAAAACGAACTCAGCTAAGTCACAAATTAATCAAACTTGCTCTTAGAATATCACTTGATAATTAAAGCAAGCAGCAGAGGTATTGGCATTCAGCAGTATCTTCAGTCTAGAGATCTGCCAAGTCAACACAGTTCCTATGCAAGGAATTAGGATAGACTGAACATTGACTAAGGGCAAGACCCTTATAGCTTTCCTACAACCCTAAATTGGCCCATTTTCATCCTAATGGTTCTTCCAAGTACAGCTTCCAAGCTGCTATTAGGCAAAAAATTGCCATAATGCCAGTCTATGAAACAGCCAATCTTAAAGAGGAAGTGGGGGAAAAGCAGTAGCAACTCAACCCCCTCTCTGGAAAAAAAGGAAAAACAAAACCAGTTCAAAGAGTTCAACAAAACGCTAAAGAAAATCTGACTTGTTTTCCGAGTGGAGAAAACAAAGAAACCATTGATAAGATCCAAAGTCGGTGAGCACTTGCAAGAGGAAGGGAGAAGAGACTAGCAACATCCTGGCCTTGATCTGAAAATAAGGGCCACACGGATCAGCTCTTTCCTGCAGGCTGATCAGCACTCGAGCTGAATTGGCGCTCAGGAGTAGTCTCTTCCCATCCCACAGGAGGGCAAAAGAGGTAGCATGATTTATTAAAAAATCATAGCACAAGTTTGGGAAAGGAAAAAGTTAATACTTGCCTGGGAGGAAGGGTGAAATTCCTCCGGCAACAAGGGTGAATTCTCCCACCCCCTTGGGATTTCAGTATTAAAAAAAAAAATCTGAAAAATTCATCATCCGTTATAAACAAGAGCCTAGTTTAGCATCTGTGGCCCAACAGAAGAGCCCTAAAATCCCTGAGAAAGGGGCAATCCTGCCTTGCAGCTGTGGAATCAGCGAGCCATTCCAGTAGCAGCATCCAAGGCCAGGGCTTCAACAGGTTAACAGCAGGAATTCACTTCCTATCCTCCTTCCTCTCCTGCTCCGTCCCTGCTCCTTCTCCTAACGCGAACTGCTACCGCGAGTTGAAATAATGACACTTCTTATTGGTGAGATAGGCAGAGGGTTGAAATTCAAGCAGGCAGCGCGATGGGAAGCTGTTGGCGCCTGCTGCTAGACAGTCCTGATGAGCCCTGATAAACTGCTGGACACATTAGCCTCGGCCAGCCCCATGCACAGACACCTCTCAGCCACCCACCCTCCCTCCCCTCCAGTAGGGCAGGGAGGGGAGAAATTCTCCCATTTAAACAAATTATTGGCAACAAATACCACCCCCATCCCCCTTTTTTCAGCCTAGATTCCTGCCAATCTAGCTCTGAGACTTAGTTGGCAACACTGTTTTTAACTCCTAGCCTAAAATGTCAATTTAGGAAGCATTTATGAATTTATGAAGTTGCCTATGGCTACCCCAAGGCCCAATAGCAAGGGGCAGTGTTGGAAAAAAATATGTATCCCAGAAATAGGCAGTTTGCTTTTCTTCATTAGCTTCCTTCTCTGGCCCAGACCTGGTTAGTCTACCTTTGGTCCAGCACTAACCGCATGAGATCCAGAAGGAGAGTCCCAGCAGACAGCTCCAGTTCCCTAAATAGCTCCAGAGCAGTGACAGACAGATGAGCTGCGTGTTGAAGGCCTCAGCAAGACTTTGCTATCTAATGAAAGGAGTCAAGTACTTGAAAGACTGGAAAAGCTTTTGACTGTAAGAGCTGATCTCTGGGAGTTCCCTTTCCATTGCTTGAAAGAACCCGCCTCTGCACAGCTACGTGAGAACCAGATGCTCTCAGATGATCTAAAACTGGCACAGAGGCCACGAAAAGTTCACCTTTAGTGGAGGAGGGCAGAAGACCATCTCTTTCTACAGGAGATTGGTAACCAAGACATAATCTTGGTATCCACAGCAGATGCCTGGATGTTTACGTTACCGTTTATGAGACTAAGTGCTTCAAGCTTAGGTTAAGAGCTAGAAAGAAGCTGGAGCCTCAGTCAGAAGTGATATTTCCTTACACTCACTTCTGAGTGAGTTTCCAGAGTTAAGCTGTCACTAAATCCTAAATACGAGCCCTCAAGTTGCTCATGTAGATGCACAACTGTCAAGATATACACGGGGACCCTTCACTCAGACATCACCTTCCTTTCATCCCCAAATCATTGAATATTTCTCAAGGATGCCCCTGCCACACACACACAGCTCAGGAAACTCCCCGGGACACACTGTTCGCATGTCTGCAGATGCAGCCAAGCTACAGCTGTTTATGTGGAGGCCAGGCCAGGATGTGACTCACTTGTCTCACCAGCTGCTCACATTTGCCTGTCCCCACTCCAACTGGAAGGATTCCTCTAATGCCACAGCCCCATCAGCAGTGGCCATCTCCCCACTGCGCCTTTAAGCCACTTAAGCCATCATTCTTACACAAATCATCAAATACATAATTCAAGCTACTTTTCTGCACATAAGCAAACACAAGATGAGAGTTGCTGTTTGACAGATACATTCTGGCTTTGCAGTCAGCATCACGAGAGTACAGGACATGTCCTCAAAAAAAAAAAAAAAAAAATCACAAAAACTATTCCTGTTCAGCTTAAATTCCTCTGCAAAAGCTACTTCAGAAGCCAGCGTGCAACTGCTAGAGTCTGTTTTATCTTAGCAGATCTTGCCAGCGAGCTGCGGGATATTTTAAGTCACACACGGAGTGCTGTGAAATTGAGCCTAGGAGTCAGAGGAAGGAAGCAAACTCAGAGTCACAGATTAAGTAGCTAAACTAACCCCAAACCTGAAGTGCAGCCCCTACAAGCCTGATGAACTGTGCATACTTATCAGTGAGAATAAAGTCTTCTGGCAATGGGTTATTTTTCCCCACTGCAGCCTTTAAGTGTCAAGTTAAAGCTACAGAAAATACAATTCCTACAGTTAATCTGAGAAGTTTAAAAACAGTGACAAAATAGGTTTCCCATCTGGACCAAACAAGGAAAGAGGATGCCACCACTCACTATAGAGAAAGCACAACTTTGAGTAACAGTGCTGAAGTAGCCACCAGCTTAAGCCTGCCATTCAAATAAGCCCATATGTGTTTGTGCAAAGCTAATTTAGAGCTATAATCCAGAAACACCACGTAGGCTGTGATACTGTCCCTTGTTAGAGTCAGATTTCTTCAGTAAGTACTCCTATATTGACCTCAGTTGCAAACGTGGGAAGTTCTGTCCCAACAGGATCACCACTTATTTTTGAAGCATTGCTTAAAATGATCCTATCATGATGCTATATTGAATGGTTTTGGTAAGTGTATATATAGGCAAAGCATAAAAGCCAAACCACTGGCCTTGTGTGCAGGGCATCTTTGGCCTTACCTGAGCTTCTTCTGTTCTCCTGGCTCGTGGGGTTTCTATGGATCCATTGATGTCCAGGGTATCCTTCTGCTTGTATTTCCTCATGATCAAGCTGTCCACAACCCAGAACATTATGGCCTTGGGAGGCAAAAAGGATTTACGTGAGTAGACTGCAGAGACCAAAATACAACGCAATATACAATATAATTCAGGTATTTCTGCTCCAAGTCTTTAGGCTTGAGCAACCTGTGTCAGGTGGGCACATGACAGTTGGACCAGGCAAATTCCTTGGTTTTTTTCCAAAGGAAATCATATAAATTCTATCCTCTGACAAAAAAGCATGGCCTGCAGACATGTGAACCAGCCTCCTGCCCATGGTTCACACATTCTACCTGCACTAGTCATGGCTCAGGTCACTGAGTTTGCTTTCAAATAAGGAGGTATAGCATGTGAGGGGAAGAAATTACTCATTCACTCTAGCAGAGGCAAAAAAAAAGTTAATATTCTGCCAGTGCTCCATAGGAAAAAATTACAATCAGAGTAGCAAAAAAAGTGTGAATTCACTCCTTGTCCTCAGTGAATATCAGTGTTAATACCTTGTTCTCATTTTTCATCTTAGCAGCAACTGAGTTGTACGTGAAGGATTACTCAATCAGGGGAAGCAGAAAAACCCTGAGCTTTCAAGAACCTTCACCAAACAAGTTGAGAGAGTCAGATTTGGGCAACCTGAACAACTTTGTGCAGTTTCATACTTAGTCTAGCTAAAAAACTTATACAGCATGATCAGATGTGAGCAGCAGTGCTGTCTACTCATCTCTAAGCATTGGGCTTCTACTTTTCACCTGCTTTGACTGCCGCTATGGCAAGAGTTTCAATATATCCATTCAAGTGCCGAGAAGTCTTTCCAAGTTCTAAAGGTAAAATTGCAGCTTCTAGCTATTCAACTGGTTAAAGAGCACATCCAGTAGAAGGTTCAGACCCTGACAATCACCTATCACCCTTCAATCAGTTGAAGTCCCCTATTTT
This sequence comes from Crypturellus undulatus, assembly GCA_013389825.1. Lineage (NCBI taxonomy): Eukaryota > Metazoa > Chordata > Aves > Tinamiformes > Tinamidae > Crypturellus > Crypturellus undulatus. The sequence goes on along the minus strand of VWPW01022051.1, from coordinate 13,322 downwards.
ACCAGCACTTTGTATCCACATTGGCCCTATTAAAGTCTTATGATGGTTATTGTAAAGCAATCTGACACAACCCTACTAAGTACAAGAGACCCCTTTGAATGGTGCCATGGCTTTTATTGAAGTGACAAGTTCCCAGGACAGCCAGGTTACTACTATATAGTGGAAATTCAGCCTCGGCACAGGCATTTTTGGTCATTCTTTGTCATGGGCTATTTTCTAAGGGTATTCTATACCGTAAAGGAGGGGTTATTTAATAAGGCTGGAGTTCAAGCAGGCTGTATTTAAAACACAGACTCAGTCATTACTCTGCTCTTATGGACTTTTTGCTTGGCAAATACCACAAAAAAAGGCAAAATTGTTTTTCCCTCCTCAGCTATAGAGCAAAATTAAAAAAAAATGCTTGACGAAGAATCCACTGTCAACAGATAATGGAACAAACAGGACAGACTTTTGCCCTTAAGTTCCCCAAGTTACACCTTCACCTCCATTTCATCCCTCTTCCCATGTGCATGCACATCCCTCCCCTTAGAAAGGGCTGATCTCCAAGCACAGTCCAGCACTTAGAGACCCCACTTACATTGACTACAAAAGGCACAACAAGCATCACCAGTACCAGCTCCAGCTGGGGGTTTGGGATGTAGTCCAGGAGAATCTCCTGAAGCTGCAGAGGAAACAGCATTTACAAGTGTTACTTGAACAACTGTGTAGGTTCTTTGTAGCAAACTACCTGCCTTCATATACTGGCCAGCTCCTAGTTAAGGCTCTGCAGCATTTTCTTTAGCCCAGATGTTCAAAAGTGACAAGGGTTATCCTTTAGTTCAGCTGCTAAACATCCAATTTTCTACAGAACGAAGCATTGCTAGTTTAATTATCCATGATGACAACTGGTGGGATTTTCCTTGGCTTCTTGGAGCAAAATACAGACACCAACCACACACGAGGTGCACTGAAGTGAAGCCAGCAGCATTTCTGGATCTTGCAGTGTGCTGCTGAACAATATGTTCACATACCACTACATGCAAATAGTCACGTTCATTTTCTAAGTCTGACCATTGCAATCTACTGTGTCTGAAAGCCCCAGGGCCTAAGTGCTTCCAGATTGCAGCAAATAACTCAGCCAAATTACAGCCTGCACCAAATTTAAGAGCACTTAACACCAAAATGACCCCCAGTGACTCCCAGAACAGGGAAGGCAGAGTGGAAATATGTAGATAAGCCTCAGACCAAGAGATCTCAGCTGCCAGCCCAAGTCATTTCATCTTTTCAAGGATGGAAAAAGAAATTCTTATTAATTTGTCTAATTAGCTAGAATGTGCCAAAGGCCAAGCTATTATAAAAACACATATTTTGCCAAATCTAAATAATTGCTAACAATCAAAGAATTGTCTACAAGTCACAAGGATTAAAGGTGGTGATTTGTGATGACAGGAACCATCAATAGGGCCAGGAAGATTAGCAGTAAGTCACAGTGGCGGTGGCTAGAACTAGACCTAAGGAACTTACCTTGGTCCAACCTGGGATAAGCAGGACCAGACTTATCACAGTCTTCTCAAAAACCATTATCAGCAAATAGAGAATACACTGGCCAATCCAGGCAGCAGCTTGTGGTGGATCACCTGGAAAACAAGACATTCAGCCTGATATAGGGCAAATCCTCATGCTTAACATCTGGGCTGAGTAGAGGGACAGGAGAAACAATCCCAGTCTAGAACTTTTAGAGTAAGACTCAGAGCAGAAAGAGTTGAAATAGTGGAGTTTTTCTATGTATAGCCATAGGAGCACATCTCAGGTGGAAAATTAGACAGGGGGGAGATCCCTGAGATACCATTACTCTGCTGAAGACCAAAACATACTTAGATCTAAATACTTTCCAGTAAGAACTGATCTACTACAACAACCTTTTTTGCTAGCCACTGTTTGCTCTCCATCCACACCAAGTAAGTTTGACTCGTACTAGTGAAGCTTCTTCAGCAGACTTGTCCCTTATTTGTTACAGATTTTGTACCTTTACAAATTGATGAAAAGGAATAAAGAGAAAAGATGTACCCAACCTCCAACCCTGCTCCTTGTTTCACCAGTCTGCCTCTGAAAGCCACCAAAAGCAGAAACCACTAGAAGGCTGGTGGACTTGCAATACGGCATCCTCTCTCCCAGTGTCTGTCCTTCCTAGAAGGGTCAATTTTGTAGAGCACAGGCATGTCCTACACGGTATACCAGCGTGCTCCTCTACACCACTTGCATTTGGCAGTTCATGTCTACCCTCACCTCCCTTTGCAGCTCCCATCTCCAATATCCCAGTCCTTTTACTAGGAAGCTTTCATTTCTATTTGTGTCATCTCAGTGTATTGTTACTAGCTGTCTCTTAGCCTAACTTAGAGTTTTACCTAGCAAAAGAAAAGGAAACAGCCTAGTTTTATAGATTACTTTTTCATACGTGTTTGCTTATGACTATCTGTCTGGCAGACCAAATTTCAACTTCAGAGACTAGAGACTTCATTTCTCTTCAAAAGCCTTCAAAGGCAAGTCCTTCACTCTGGCAACCCCTTTTCATGGAGACAAGGGGACCTTTCAGGCACCACCATGTCCTTTTTTGCCATAGAATTAGGCTGCAAAAAAGTCTTTTATATTAAAACAAACCCCATAGTGATTCCCAAGGCAAAGCACTGTTAGACTGATCCTCCTCCAGAGAGAGGCCAGCCAGGATCCTGTACCAGTATGAAACCTTCCAAGCCCCCATCTCAACTCAAAAAGCACAGGCTTTCAGCCCTAGACAGAATTAATCTTTTTCTGCTGATGGAGGGAGCAGTTGGTTATGTGATACTTATTGTCTGAGCAAGAGACAGGGGCTCCACCGCCCCGGGTTTTAGAGCAATCCACTCAAAGAATCAATGCTAATTAAATATGAATGCTTCCAATGGGGTACTTATGAAGTAATAATTAAAAGCATATTTGTATTGCTAGCAATGATAATGGTGCTGTATCTATTACACGTGCTTGCTTCAGCTTTCTGTAAGGCTCCTACCAGCTGGTTATCATCTTCCCAGGCTCATCAGAATATCTCAGGTCTGCAAAAGCGAGCTACAGGATCTGGCTTACAAAAAGACTTAACATTTCCTCTTACTACTTAAACAGATAACCCCAGGCAACACTTGCTTCCAGGGCAATCAGGCCAGAATTTGGGACTGCATCTGTGTAAGGAAATACTTTGGGAGGCCAACACTTGGCTCCTTTGACAGATTGGAGCAGACTAGGAGGTCTCTGTCTCCCTTTTATCGGCACAGCTTTGCTGAAGCATTGCAAAGAGGAGAGCAACAGCTTGCAAAAGTTGGTCTAAATCACTGTGCAAAACTCCAGCCCCAGAATCCAGCTGTGTGCATCAAGATTTGATCAACCACAACCAGCAGGGCACGTAACAGATTTTAGAAAACATGCATTGCTGCTACTTGGCAAGCAAGTGCTTAATGGGTGGTCAGTGTTACTAGGTGGTTGGCTATAAAGGCTGGTGTCAAAGATCAGAGGGTTTTGCTGCTCCTGAAGCACAGACTCAGGCACACAGTCCTAACCCAATGCCCCATTGCCTTCAGGGCAAGTGGAGCATATTGGGGCTTCGTGCCCAAAACTCAAGGTTACCCAATCCCCTGAAGAGCCCCAGGTTCCCACTGCCTGTCACAGCTCCAAGTACAAACAGAAAAGGAAAACAAATAGATCCTTCCTCTCTTTCCTGCATTTGAACTCTCTTCCTCTCCCTGTGTTGTCAGCTGCTCTGCTTTGTCCCCCGTGGAGAAGCAGGACCAATATCTACACCACCCTTTGCAGGTCAGTTTGGCCCCTCCATGATCCCAACAGCACTTGGAAAATATTCCCCTCCACAATATCAGCTTGCCTAAACAGAAGCTGCAGCAAATTTGAACTCATTCCTTATCACAAGTGACTACAGCTCTGAAGTTCAGCACACGGCGCTCTAGGCAGGCTAAATGAAATGATACACCTATATAACAAGAACAGACCTATGCATTTTACTAGCCAAATATTCACATTTCTCCTCCTGTTCCTTTCTGCATCACAAAGAAAACGCTGTGACTCTCCACAATTAAAAGGGCATAATCACTTCTCACATGCCCACATTGGAATAAAATGGGAATAGACCCATGGGTCTGTGGAGAGGACAAGTCTGTCCACCTGCTCCATTGCCAGCTACTGCAGCTTCAAGTTGCCTGTGTTTTGTAACTTTTTCCTTCTTTTTATGCTTTGAGCTTTGTTTTCAGACTATGCAAAGATACAATTCTGCACAGGAATCTGTTCTGGAACACAAAATTTAGCAGGGCTTTATTTCCAGCCCCTGGCAGGAAGATCAGAGGGTTCTCTTCAGTTATTTTTTACTGCCTCTTGTGCCCCCGAGGACAGGAGGCTGCCTGGTACCAAAATAACTCTAGACTGAGGAATATCAAACAGCAGCATTGCCCAAGGGGCCACAAGGATGAGTTGAGCTTGTTTCCTTCTCACTGTCCTTTACCTTGGTGGACTTGATGTCATCCAAGGGTCACTGGTTCACCTCAGTGACTCAAATCCAGCTCACAAATCCAACTTGCCACTGACTAATGCCGACAGCATACTAGTAGTCACCTTTGTTTAGTGCAGGCCCTGAAGAAGTCAGAAGACAGGAGTCAGATCTCCTCCTTCTGAGGTTAGGAAGCAGTGTGAAAACTCAAACTGACTTCAGCCACCTCAGCCCCTTATTTCAGGGCTGGCTTCCAACAGATTTGAGATGGCCCATGGCACTCTTAGACCTCAATCTTAATTGAACCAAATGCTGCCTAGAAGTATCCAGCTCCCTGAAAGAGAAAGGATTGATCTCATCAAGCATTTCAGTTTGATAAGTTCAAGTAAGTGCCTACAAGGCTGCTTCCTCCAAACAAAATAGCCATATAAGAAAATAAGCAAATTCCATGGAGGCCAAAACTCAGTAGATATGGATTCTTCTCTTAACTGTGGCCAAAGCTTCATATTCCTGACAAAAGAGAGGAACAGGTCCAAAGGATCTTCTTTGCTTCCGCAACACACCTCTTGCTTGGAGAAGCCATGTGCCAATCTGAGCAGTTTCCCAAAGCAAAGGCTTCTAGTGAAAAGTAATCCAGGACCTATCAGCTCTACATACCAGTTCTACTGCAAAAGTAATCCCTTAAGCTAAAGGAATACTTTGCTTAACCCTTCCCATGGCTCTCACACTATGACAGAGCACACATGCATCCCTCAGCCTTCACCCCAAAGGATGCAAGCACTGCATTAGTCTGTTCTCCTTCAGGAGGATCCACACCACCAGCTTGGTTTTCTCTGCACTTGTCCCTCTCTGAGTCAGACTTGTGGTCCAGAGTTCAAAGCCATGTCCCAAAGTTGAGCTTGCCAGCACTCATCACTGGCAATATCCCCTCAATGCAAATCCAGGATCACTGGTGCCTGCAACCACCTCACACGCAAACACTCGTGTCTCACATATTCCAGTTGCGTGTGGGAGTCCAATTGCTTGCAGAGCCCAAAGCCAGCAAAAGCAGCACTGCTGGAGGTATTTGAGTTGTTACCACACAACAGGATTAATTTTAATCCCAGCTGCATAATGTCCCAAGCTGTCAGCAAAACCCACATGCTACTGCCAGACAACTTTATTTACTGCCTTTCAGGGACTATATGTGCCCTGAGCAGGTAGGAAAGAATTTAACCACAGCCAGAGCAGAAGGCACAGGTTAATTCTTCCTGAAGGAAGAATAAACACTTGAAAGCATTTAAAGTGGCACAAGGTGACATGGTAGGGGTAGAAATAAGGCACTAGAAGCTCTTAAGAGCTATTTAAATTATACCTCTAAAATAAGAGATCAAATCACCAGTGCTAGCTTCTACCTACAAAGCAAGGTAAGCAATAGCAGTATAGCATGCTAATTCCACCAAAGTACACAATAAGGCAAGACTGGATTTTCAGAAAACGAGACCTGAGCAGCAGTTGTGCCAGTTTTACGCAGGATAACTTGCTGTCAGCACAGTCAGATGTGCCCAGTTGTTTGTGCTGACATCCAAGGCTGCCTCTGGTATATCCTGTACCTAAACTGAGGATGAACATGCAGCTGAATCGGTCCCCACAGTTTGTGGTGTTATGCTATTGCTCTCGGGCTTTCATCCATGGAGGCACTTCTGTTGCAGTGGTGTGAACATCACCACCCCATCAGCAAGTTTCAGAATTGTACAATCCTCAGAGCAAGGTACCTGACCATGCACTTGCTGCTTGATGAGGATACTCAGCCTTTTCCTTATTCTCTCTCTCCTCCTGGTCCCCACAGTAGAGATAAAGCAAGCAGAGGACAAGACATCCCCTCAGGTTAGTGCCATTTTTAGTAGTATTTCCTCCAGCATTAGCAGCCAGCTCCTTTGGCTGCTTCAGGACGTGGGAATATTTGTTATGGAAAATTTGTACAATACCACAACAGGGCCAAGAGCAGCCTACACAGATCCTCAGTTAAACTCAGTAGCTGGCACAAGTCATACTCTTTAACTAAATCTGAACAGCAGAGTTCACCAGGTCACTGCACAGAATTCAGAGGCCTCCAACCAACATGCCTTTCCATTTCCAGACAGCAAACTAGCAGGACACATCAAACTTACATTACTCAGGGGCTACTACAACTACAGCACAGTGTATACAAGTAGCCTGACCTGCACTGGAGAGGCATTTTCAGTCAAGAACACCCACTCTTCCCTATCATTCCCTTAATAGTTCTCTCCAGAATTTTGCTCACACACAGCAGAGCATCTCTTAGTGTGAATTCATGCCATTCACTTACCTCTAAAGTATTACTTTGAAAATACACTAGCTTTAAATCTATTTGACCTTTTTTAATTAAAGTGAGTATGTCAGACATGTCAGCCCCCACCATTTGCTTCTCAGAAAGATGGTTTGNTTCCCTTAATACTTCTCTCCAGAATTTTGCTCACGCACAGCAGAGCATCTCTTAGTGTGAATTCATACCATTCACTTACTTCTAAAGTATTACTTTCAAAATATACTAGCTTTAAATCTATTTGACCTTTTAATTAAAATGAGTATATGTCAGACATGTCAGCTTTCCTTCTCAAAAGGATGGTTTGAAGGCAAGTTCTGGAGAAGAGATCCTGCCTCAACAAATTACAGAAGCTGAGACCTGACATCATCCTCTGCACATCCTCATCTCTCTTTGGTCACCTTGGTGGTGACCAGACAGGACCATGCTGATACAGTTGCATTTGCAGTGCCAGGATACCACAGTCAATAAGGGATTTTTCCCCATACGGAAAAGTCAATTGTCAGGGGACAGGAATGAGAAGGCGGCTTCAAGCTGAACCAGACTGTTGTCTGCAGGCTCCAGCTCATACTGGACCCTGCTCAGTCCATGGAAATCCAGCAGCATTCCCAAGACCTTGTGTATCTATTCCTAAGTTTCTTGCAGCATGAAGACCAACTTGAGCTCTGCTCCATTCTCATCCCTGCAGAGGAAGGAGAGTACCTATGGCATAGCCTGCTGCTATCCTGATAAAGCAATGGTACCAACAGCCTTCGTTGAGCTTGGTGGCCCAGCTAGTACTTCAGATAAGGCAACCAACATTCTCCAAAGCCAATTCAAACCAAGGTGAAGACTAAACCTCTCCAATCTTTAATCCTGGGAGGCAGGTATCTCCAGAAGAGATGCAGCCTTTACTAATGCAGATTCATATACCTGAAGGTATTCAAAACTGAAAAGAGAAGCAATCGAGTTTGTATTCCTCTATCTTTGCCTACCAACACAAGTGTTTGGCTTTCTGCTGACTAAAAACAGTCTTTCCCGACTACAACAGTCTTTGCTAAGACATTAGACACAAGCAGCAGTTGACTTGAGAAAAATCTATTATCTCCAAGCTTCAAAAAAATGGAAGCCATATATGAACAGCAACTTCTAGAAAACTGGTTGCTTAGAAGAGTTATTACTTTTCCCCTGCAGCTCAGAGGCTAATTTACAGATACACCAGTCAAGCAACTGATTGCTCTTACCAGTGCAAAATTTTGAACAAGGTTGTAGTTCTTTCTAGCCTGATACAATCCAAGTGGCTCTCCAATATGGTTTCCTGAAGGATCTTATCCAACAGCCCCACAAACACAGACCTCTGTACAAAGGAAGAGGAAGCTCTCAAGCAGCTTTTGGAAAAAAGAGTACTAACACTTGGCTTAAAATAGATATTCAGCTGATGGCTGCTTGGCTCGAAGTTGCCATGAAACCATCTTCCTAAGTGCTAGAAGGGAACAAGACTGATGCAGAGGTATCTTTTCCAATCTTTCACTTAAATGGCATAAATTTAAATGCTTTCCCTTCCCTCCTCTTTGCTTCTCTATTAATCCAGCTACTGCACTCACTTAGGGAAGAGTTTCACATGACCTTGGAAGCAGGCAAACCAAATGCAGCCTAGATGCAGAAGCAGGTTAATACTGGTTATACTGGAGAGAAAAGAGGAGAGAAAAAAAAAAAAAGACACACAACTGTTCCTTGTTCAAATGTTTGAAGAAGTTTTGTGCTTTCCTGCTATTCTGCTCTTCTTCCTCTGCAAGAAGGGCTTTTATTTGTTGGGATACTTGAAGAAGTCAAGGGAAAGTCTGGTACAGCAATAGCACGGGAAATGAATCAATAGTTCTGGAGCTGCATCAGACTGTAGCAAAAGTTTACTAGCATCTTCTAGCATGGTGACTGCTGTGGAAGTAATCTAACTAGATGAGGATACCAGAGTTCGGCTCCCCCAGCTCTGCAGCAGCATCGCTCTTGATGGGCTACTTGACTCATATCTAACTTTTCCATTGCAGTCCCTTTGGTCCAAAACCTGCATCAAGAGCAGGGTGGATGACATATTTAAGACCTTATTCAAGGGTTGAATTTCAACAAGAGTTGCTAATGAATACAAGATTTCCTCAGAGTTGTTTCTGTAGTCCAAGCCAACCTTCAAGAGGGGAAAGCTACAGCTCAACAGAAGTTCATTGCTGCTGTGCAAGGTTAAGGCCATCAATACATGTTAACACTTTTTTGCTTCTGTTCAACTGCAGACGTGGCATTTGAAGCTGAAGCAGGAATTAGAGTTGTTCTTGCTCAAAAAGGGAAAATACCAGTCGCTGAACTAAGAATACTTGGATTCCTTTATTGCCTCATCTGAAAAATGTTAGTGCTCTGTTCTTAGCTCCTCAACTGTAAAAAAGCTACTTGAGGCACTTCATCCAGTGCCGAAACTCATTTACCTGGGTGCAGCACATGGCATAGGTTGGAATTCAGCATGTAACCTGATTTAAATCTCATAAGTCAGGGGGACCTCATGGTAATCCCATTCTTTTCTGGGCTTCACCTGGTCAGTTATTAAACCAGATACAAAAAATAAGGAAATGAGGCTACCTTCAGGAAAACAAGCAAGTTACTTGTACTAATGGATGCATCTAAATTAATCTAATTTTTTATTTTTAAATCTAAATTTAATTTAATTTTTTTTTATTTTTAAATTAGATGCAATATAAAATAGCAGAAAGGCTAACTTGCTTCTTCTACACCCCCGAGAAGCAAGGTTCTTGAAGCCGGCTCTCCTCTTTCTGAAGAGAAGTGCTACCCTCTAGTGGGTCTATCTTGAAAAGGCTTTTGAAACATGTATTTCCTCACCTCCTCTCAAAACAGAAATTGGAGTTGCCAGACCCAGAAATACTTGTAATTAGTATGTAGCATCAGTTAAGGAAATTATAAGTCTCCAAAACCGAGTTAACAAACGACAAGCCATATGTTACTCACACCTACCATAGCTCGAAGCAAATGCAGCAGCAACTGCAGGTCTTCAACCAAGAGGCTACCCTAAAAACCCCTTAACATTATCGTACACGTGCTCCAGGGATACAGTATTTTCTCAGAGAAGCATCCAGCCTGCCTCCACCACCTGCTATACCCAGGTTTGCTTGGAAAGGCAGCAGGCACAGATATTTGCAACCTAGGGATGCCCCAGCATCACTACAACACTTCATTAGCTCCTTGGAGAGAAACAAACTGAGAACTAAGAACAAGTGAGGGACATTTTTGCAGAGATAGAGAGAGAGGGAGAGAGAGGGAGAGAGAGAAGGAAAACGCAGTAGAGACGTTTGATACCTACCATATTCTCCAAAGACCAGGTACGTGTACTTCTGACGTTGCACAACCCAGGAGACAACATTCACACCAAGCCAGATCAGCAGCATCCCCAGCGTGGCATCAAGGATGAAATTAATGAGATAACTAAATGCAGAGGAAAAAGCTACTCTGTAAAATTTTGAAATACAGGCTTTAGTTGTGGTTTTAAATTGATACAAAACAATCAAGACCTACGTCAACATGGGAAGCCATCAAAAAACAGAAACACAATAAAACAAAAAAAACCTCAAATTCTCCACTGAAAGTAGAATTAAGTTCTCCATAATATGGCTACGGGGTAAATCTAACAGCAGCAATTTTTCAGTTTAAGAGTCCATTAAGCAGAAAAGGGATAAAGGTGCCAGAGCTCAGGAGACCTTTAGGGACCTTCTAAGCACAGGACTTTAATACAGTGTTATAGTAAACTCCTGAGAGAGCATCTTCAACTCAAAGCTCGCCAAAAACCATACATCTGTTCTTGGAGTCTTTCTGCTAGATCTGGCCAGATTTCTAGAGTGTGGAGAAAACGCCAAGCAGTTACAAAAATGAACAGAAACTTCTCCTTTTCCAGGAACTGATAGGACTTAAGAATAAAGGCCCTGAGAATAATCATCTGCTTTTAATACCCACTTTGAAAAGAGGACTTAAAGTTTTTCTATAACCTAAGGCTCAGAAGAGCTTACTGAAGTGTTCAGCTGCTGAAACTGGAGTACTCCAATACAAACAAGGCTCGTGGTGGTTTGTCTTGGGAAGAGCACATAGACCAAGAGCCTCAAAGTCCAGGGACAGATTTAAACTGCCTAGTTCAGAATCAAGAAGCAGAGGAAAAAGGCAAAAAAATTTTCACATACACACAAGAATAAAACTGAAGGACACTGCACAAGCTCAGAGGATTTTATTTTGTTTTAAAATGTTGTCTGTTTAAAAACAATCGTGACGAATCCATTTGTAGGCTATATTTAGCCCCAGGCAACCTTGTGAATGTTTAAAGAAACACATCTCTGTGCAGCACTTCAATATACACAAAGGAGGAAGCGAGTCTGAAGATTTTAAATAGTGTTTTAAGGACTGAAAAGTTATTCAAATGAGAGTGAACTTTGCAACTAAGTTTGTAGTTACAAGGCAGCTGGTTTGAAAAAGATGATTTTGATTAGATCAGACCAGAATACTGCAAAAACAAGATAATTTAGATCCTAATAAGCTCATCATTTATCTCCACCTAGTACTTTGAATGCTTCAGTTTCTACCATATATCACACTGTCCAGTAGGGTTTGGTCCCCTTTCTATGGATTCAAGGCATCATCAGCACAAGCACCTTGAATACTTACAGAGAACAAGGGTCCTCTTCAGTGAGATCAGACAGAAAAACATTAGCAAAGTGGATGAAGAGTGCACCTATTGCTTGCTTGGAGGTGTCATAAAACCTGAAGATAAAAGTTTAAAAAAAAGGCAACAAATTTGGTATTGGAATATTATCATCAGCCACCTAAGTGAAGTCACCAAGTTGATGTACTTTCCTACAAGATATTTGTGATTCTCAAGTCATGCTTGGTGAAAAGGGATAGTTTGGCAGATTCAAGTAGTTTAGAGAAGGAAACAAACAAACTTCAGCACTTTAGTCTTGCAGATCTGCATCTGAGGCTTCCTTACTTTGAGTTATTTAGGAGACAGGCCAGATGAGGCTATGCCAGCAGGTTGGAGGGGACCAAACCTGGCAGTTCAGGTCACCTGCAGCAAAACTAGCCTGACTGAGGAAACTAGACAGGCTTTTTTACTTCTAGGGATTAGCAGCTAAGTTTCCTTGGGAAGGGACAAAACATTTTCATTTACTAACTCAGCATGGTATATTCAGAGAGCTGTGGTATCCAGGAAAACAATAATATCAATTAATGTGTTTAAGATCCATATTCAAAATCTTACCATATCCTCCAGGGACGTCTCTCTTCCTTTGGTTCCTTAAATCGCTTTACTACAAAGAAACAAATGGAGAGGTTAGGTTAACCAGTAGACTGAGAGACATCTATGCTGTCTGTGCTGATCTCCACCACAGAAGCAGTCAAATCTGGAGGACTCTCAGCACTCATCAGTCCAAGGCTAAGCTGAACCAAAGGATGTGGCTTCTAATTAAGCAAAGAATGGCACCCATAAGCCAGAAAGACAAACATGAGAGTTATTTTTTGAGCTAGGCACATACTTGCCACCTTCAGGCCACTTCCAGCACTGTAAAATGAGTTGTTGAAGTCCATCCCTACCCACCAGCACTGCCAATTCCGCAGTCAAACTGAAATCATGGTTGTGACAGTCATGGCATTGCCCAAGAGTCCCTTCAAAACGCAGGATCCTGATAAAGCCATCTCCTAGCCACAGCTACCTGGACAACACGACCTTCAGGAAGCAGGACCTGGCGCACCCCTCTAGCATAAAGGTACCAATGGCAGACATTAAAGCATTACAAGCTAAATGCAGTGTTAAAACACTGCTCGGTTAACACACAGGGTGTTGTGTAACCGGCTGCTGCTGTAAGGAGCTTGTGAAGCAGCAGGTGGAAGTGCTGATGAGAGGCTAACCTGTAAAAACAGACCTTCGCCACAATAGCAGGAGTATAACAGAAATAAGAGATGAGTTAAGTCTATCTGCAGTGGAATGACATCAAGTTTCTGAAGCTTCAAGCATAAAACTCGACCAACCTCAAGCTGACAGAAGCAGACCCGCAAGTATACCCAGGCCAGCACCTTATTCAGCCAGAATGGGACAGAAAGTCCATCTTTATCACCCCAATCCTACCATAGTGCATCTCAAGTCAGAAAGCTTCCTGCTAGGCACAGCCTGAGAGATATGGCTCTGATGACACCCACCATCAGCCCCAAGAGATATTTCAAGCAATTCTTCAATAAGTTTGGAAGGGAGGGCATCTTGTAGTCCTTCAGATGTCCTTATCCACACAAGTCCTCCAGTGCTGGCTATCACAATTGCTGCTCTGGGCTTTTTCCAGTTACTACCTGGAGAAAAAAATGTTTCTTTTTTTGCTCAGTTCTCTTCGTGAGCTTTGCAAAAATGTTTCAGCAGATTCAGTTAACTTGTCCTAGAGAACTGACAGAGTATCAGTGCTTTCCCTGTATTCAAACAGCTTTTACACATGCAAA
>VWPW01022048.1:1152-12565 GCA_013389825.1 Crypturellus undulatus | reverse complement strand
AGTAATTAAAGAAACTTATCTGCTTCTAAAAAAAGTTACTCTATTGTAGTTAACACTTAGACACATAGTTTCAGAACTCAATTTTGTAAGCATTAAGCTGTAGGAAGAACTACAAAATTCCAGGAATCAGAGCAGTAATCATTTTCAAATATTTAAAACCTCTTTTATGTAAGAGAAGCCTTATCTTGCTTCCTGTTGAACCAAAGCATAATGATTTTCAGAATATTGAGTAAAACAAAGCCCACTCGGAATAAATGATTTATCTGTATTACTTGACATTTTCTCTAATATCACATTTTATTCTACATTTTTCACTAGTTATTCTTCTGCTAGATTAAGTTTTAAGTTGTTGATTTTTGTAAAGCCAGAGACTCCTCTGAAGGGTCCAGACTTGATTTCCTGATTTGAAAGGATAAAGAAACGTCCTATTGCTCAGAAAAATTAAATATTTAGGGGAGGAAAGAATTAATAAGAGCACAGAAGGAAAGACACTATTGAGGGTTTTCAGGATTTTTTCCACTTTGCACATATAAGGGGTATGGAAATCTCTTAAGTGTTCACAGAAAATTTTTCATTTGTTTTCATGTCATTCCTAGGTTGTGCATTTCTGCCTTTACTGAATACAAAATTTCAGCTTTATTATTAATATACAAACATGTATATACCCAAACAGGCTACCTTCCTTGGGAGAAAAAGCTCAGCTCACACAGGCCGAGATAGATGCATGACTATATGCATATATACAAAAGTGACCTTAGAAAAAAATCTTGTAATTAGCAAGTGAAGACTCTTTCTGTCAATTGCTTTCCTCCCCCGCCCCCAATGGATGAGACAGTAGGGGGAAAATGAAGTTTCCATGATCCTAGGAAAGTACAGCTTGTGGGAATGAAAATGCACTAGACATACTGACACATTGGGCAAAGCAGCTCTCAGCAGCTGTGCAATTGTAAGGCAAAAGAACAATTTCATCAGAGATATAATGAGATTTAATTTGCACTATACCGAAAACATGGACTGAGGTTGAGTACAGGTGTTAAGTTCTTATATGGAATCTATCCATCCCAGAAAGAAGCTTCTAAAAACACAGCTGAAGAAAATTAATCACAGCTTTATCAGCATATTGAGTGGTAAACACTGCTACAAAATGTTAATGATGATTATATGCCATTCTCACCCACACCTATTGCCAAAATTAGGGACCCAAAGCTACAGCAGTGAGGACAAGTAGATTAAAGATTGTTCCGAGCAGACAATAATCCAGATTTGCATCAGGGAGCCTGTGTCTCAAATTACTCACTGACCATGGGTGAAGTGCTCTCCTAGCAGTTACTGAAGTCTGATATATAATGAATTTAAATTCATTTAATTTATTCATTTCAATTTAAGGGGCTCTTTGTATTACTGATGATGATTATCAAGAGGAAAAAAGGGCAGCTAGTATGAACTTTCATCCACATTACTATAGTGTCATGAGCTAAAACAGCCATGATAACAGCTCTCATCTCAGTTGAGGCTGAGGGGGAAGGGGAGCGATGTCCATGCAGCTCACTGGATCCAGTCACTGCAGCTGTTACCCTTTAGTTTGTTAAGTACTGGGGAACAAGCATCATCTCCTTTTACTACCTGACTTGCAAGTAATCTCACCAGAAAGGCCTGATTACTAAAAGAAGCTCCCTGCTGTTACAGAACTAAACATTGTTAGCTGATGGTTTATATCAGTTCATGTGGAGACTGGACAAATTCAAAAGGAATGAAATATATTAAAAGTTATTATATTCACTGAAGCCTTCCTTGGCTCAGGAAGTTCCTGAGCTACAGTGGCTGGTAGGAAAGCACTCAGGGCAAATACCACTATTTGCTTGATCTGTTCCCTATACTCTTTAAGCAGCCATTTTGACAACTGTTGGAAATGGGACACCAAGATAGACAGACCTCAGCTATGACTAGCATTATTCTTGATGTAATATTGACTACTGAAGATAGCTCTGTGTAAAAAAAAAAAAAAAAAAAAAAAAAAAAAAAAAAAAAAAAAAAAAAAAAACCACCCAAACCATNGCATAAGCTTTTCAGCTCCAGAAGTATTTCTGTGAGGAGCTCATCTTAAAAGCTCAAATGCATATGCATGGAGTTAAGAGGAAGTCTTGGCCCCGTGCACCTCAAGCTTCCCGCTTCCTAGCATGCAGGCCTGTCCTCTGACCAGCTCCTGCAGTGGCAATAGGGCCCCTGCACTAAACAGGTTGTAGGCCTGAGGGCAATTGGCAGCAAAGGGAGGGCAGCAAAGCAAGGAAGGAGCAGCTCTATGAGGCTGGCCACTTCCAAGCAGAGAAGCTGCAGGACACACCAGTGTACTGCCAGGGCATGAAATTCACAGCTGGCCACTGGGATAACATAAGGCAGGAGCCAGAGGTACAAGTCTCATTCAGGTGGTCTGAGTGTTTTTGAAAGTTTTTGGAAGGACAGTTCTTCTAAGAAAATGTTACTAGGCTGGGTCTCAGTTTTGATTTCTAGTCCTATATTTTTACTGGGAGCAGGAGAGGAAGAGATCATTCCATCCAAGAACAAGTATGTACAAGCTGACCTTAATACTAGAATCTAGATAAAATCCCTGCCTTGTATCCAAGAGAAAGTCAGATAACCATAACCACTCTTCCAACCTTAATTTATCAGCTGAAGGAAAAATAGTTGAACAGTACTTGCTTCACATTTTTCTGCTCCCTTTTCTGCTTTTATTTCCTGAAACATATTTGGCTAAATATTTATATATTTTAAAATCTGACAGGGTCACTGTTAGACTTGAGGGGCAGTTTCCCAAGACAGAAGACCCACAGCTGAAGAGCTCCTGACCACATCCTTATAGCAGCACTGCTGCTTCTCCCTTTCTTTCCCCCCCCCCATTAACCCAGCAAGGGGAAGAGGGGAAGGAAAATCCACCCTCCACCTCCAATTTTGTACCAGGCTAGGGAATTTCATTGGCTTATCTTGGTTCAGATGAGCAAGACAAGTTCCTTCAGTCAACAGCAAGCTAAACTGCTCTTAGTGATCCTTACCAGAACACCATCTCTGCTGCTTTTGTGCCTTCTCATAGGGCACTATCTGAAAGCCAAGACACTCTAGAACGCAGCATGAGGAAACTGCTTTAACGGATGGCCCCTCCTCCCACTTCCCCATCCCCATTGAAATGAAATGCAATGAAGAAAAGTGTAACTTACAACAGTTATACAGAAAGGAACAATTATTCCTGCTAACAACTTATAAGAAATGGTGTCCTCTTTGTATGGATAACGGATGGAGTCACCACTACAGAAAACTCCTCTCTGGAAGGGGATACGTCTTGAATTGAGAATTGCAGAAGGCAAGCCAGCTAGCAAAAAGGAATAAAAAAATACATTACAGAAGTAATATTTAGACTCTAATGAAGATTACACCTCCACATTTTCAAAGAGCAATGCATTAAGAGAAGACATGCAGCAATTCAGAAGGGAATGCACTTTATTTTTCCAAAGGCTGCCCTTCTTGTCTTCGCAGCTCTCAAGGTTGCTGAATCTCATCCTTGCATGGGGAAGGAGAGCAGGGCAGAAGCACTCTTGTGGATGTGGTCCATTAAGTAGGAAAGCAGCCTGGAGCCACAAGTGGGTAGAATGTTCAGGGACAGCCAGGAAGTTGCTCAGGCTGCTGCTACTGCCACATGGGCCCATTACTCCTGTGCGGTGCAGGGAGCAGCAGCTGCCTCTCTGGCCAGTGTTAGGATCAGGAGAGAATAAACTGCATTTCACCAGAGCATAAAGGGGAGTGTTCAGGAAGTGTGAATGTAGAGGTGGTTCAGAAAGAGATACAGGAAAGAAGGACACGCCCAGCCAAGCACACACACACACACACACACACACACACACACACACACACACACAATGCCCCAATTGCCACACACACCAGGTAGCTCCTTGGAACAATGTGGTCACTGCGCATGCCCTGCAACCTTAGGACACACGTTTTATTGAGGAAGCCTGTGGCTCATTTTAAGCTCTACAGAGCACATAAGGTTAAGGTGCACTGCAGTTCATGCTGTTGTACCTCAGCCCTGCAGCACTAACTCAAGGAAGTAAGCTGAACAGCAAAGTTAAAGCAGTTCAAAATAGGATACAAATTCCTACAAACAAGCAGAGCTGCATTTTTAAACCCTGCATTCTCTGCTGCTGAAGATTTTGTAGACTGCTGCTTGTGTACAGGGATGTAAAGAACATGGGAAAGGAAGAAAGAGATAGCGTTCAAAAAGAATGTTCTTTAATTTCAGAATTATTATAGAACACCATACAGCTGAATTAACGTAATTCAAGTGATTAAGAGCAATTAATTTTGAGCTTTAAGTTCAGCACCATCACTTAAAAAACACATAACTATTTAGGCACAGCCAAGAGTCATGAACTGCACCCAAAAATTCTGCTCCCCCTTGGACCTGATACTGTGTTGGGAGACGCGGGTTTAGGTTTGGATGATGCTGTATTAAGAACACCATTCTCATAATATCAGGTATGGATGTACGGGGGGGGGGGGGTACCCCGACCCATATGTGACCCCGGGCTTGGAGCATGCTCAGTCAGGCCGGCAGGCCTGACTGAGCAACTCATAACACATACCTGGAAGGCTCCAGAAACCTGGGGGGGAGCCAGGATTACGCTCGGGAGCGTTGTCGTGTGGGCCAGGCCTGAAGGCCTGCCAGCCTAGTGCCAGCAACCTGTGACAATACTGTTCAAAGACTTGCTACAAATTTTGTTCCTTATATCATACAAAAGTGATCGTGTAACCAGAGCTTC
Source organism: Crypturellus undulatus (assembly GCA_013389825.1). Lineage (NCBI taxonomy): Eukaryota > Metazoa > Chordata > Aves > Tinamiformes > Tinamidae > Crypturellus > Crypturellus undulatus. Next base: position 7,757 of record VWPW01022048.1, on the reverse strand, counting down.
AGCCCTAGGCAAGGAAGAACAAATGACAAACTAATAAAGCTCCTGTGGTAAAAGCTTTCATGAAGTGGTCTCTTATGAAGGAAGCAGCACTGATCCACAACCAAATGGCTAAGAGTTTTTGAGAGTGCCCAAGTATTCCAGCTAAGCACCTTGCATAAGGGATCAAATATGTTCTGTGACAAAGTCAGTAGCACCAGGCCCTGCCACAGGCACATTACTGGCTCTGCATCACACACCGTAAAGATATATGCACTTTGGCTTATTCTTCATCTCCTCCCACCTTCACCTGATTGTTTTAGGGTTTTTGTTTGTTTGGGCGCTGAAATAAGTTGGAAATGAATTATGAAAGAATTCATTTTATCTCATTTACTCTATTTGAAATCAAAACCACTTTGCTCTAAACTCAAAGGGAAAAAAAAAAAAAAAAACCCACCACACACACACACACTATTTACAGGCTCACTGTCCAGTATACCTTTGACTTTGAATGCTTTACTGTTCTGTTATCTTCTCCACCTATTTTTCAACATTTTTAGTATTTGAGAACTGTTCTTTCTCTTCCTAATATAACCCTTTTTAGATCAAAAGACAGTATCTTTGTATCATCTGAGCTAAAAGCCCTATACTGCTGGCTACTTCTTTGAGCAATAAAGTAGATTATAACCTGTTTCTAGAGGAGAATCATGGCCTCACTGCCTGAGAAGCATCTTCATCTAGTTATTCTTCCACAGACTACACTACTCAGGGTCTATCAAAAACTATGAACAACATGGTTAAAGAACTTACTTCCAGAGTGAAATGTCAGGTAGTTTTGAATATAAACATACACTATATATAGTTTATAAACTATAAACATAAGGAAGGATTCTGACCTTCCTCATGGAATACAACTCTAAAGAAGTATAATTGAGGAAAAAATAAAGTATCATGCCATCACTTGTGTCTAGAGGGCATGAAACAGCACAGGGTATGAAAGTACAGCATGCATTTGTTCAAGAGAGCGTGGAGGAAAATAGGAAGTCTATAGCTCAAGATCACCCACTTGATTGGTATTATTCCAAAGACTAAGATGACCTTAGAAACAGTTGGCAGAAGTCAAACAGCAAACTTGAATATGTCAGTTGCAAAACTGAGTACAGCATGATGAATGTGATTTAGGTTAGAAAGCATGATTTCATTAAGGCACTCTGGCAAATTCTAGATATCTACACAGCTGGAAATGTAACAGCTCATTCAAAGAAGCTTCAATACAAGCTTTTATTAAGTAGTCTTACACAGCTAAACTAATTGTTCATTTTCCCCCAAGTGCTTTACAGATTTAAAGAGCAGTTTTACCTGTCACTTCTTGCCTTACTTGCACAGGACACTTCAGTACTGAAAGACCATCATATGCATCCTTAAAATAAAAACTTTAATTTCTAGAACATCTGAACTACATCATTTCTTATTTACCATTTACTCAATCCAAGGAAACTTGCAGTCAGAAAGGCCATCAACTCAGTCCTGGCTTTCTGATGAAAAAAATCCTGGAGGTAAATGCCTGACATCCCTCAGAACATGTATCATACAGCACATATAATTTACTACTCTTAAATGCATATAGCTCGGTTTGGTAAGCAGGGAGTGTACAAGGGAAAGAAAAAAGTCACATGGAGCAGCAGCAATTTCTACAGTTTCTGGTAAGCAGAGGCATAAGGGAAACTTGCAGTGTGTTCAAGTCCTCATCTCCCCACAGGATAAGACCAGCAGGGAGACGGGACAAACAGCTTTGCTTTTTTGTTAAGTGGGAAAAGTGCAAGTAAAACTACTGAGATAATGATGAAAGATGCAAAACCTCCAATCATGGGGGCAACTCTAACTTCACACTTAGCACATTACTTATTTTTCACCCTGAGATAATAATTTCAAGAGGGCAGCAATGTAGCAGATTTCCTATGATACCTCCTACAAATTAGGGCTAGATATCACTAGAGGAGGGGGGGGGGGGGGGAAATCTCAGATTGTACTTGTCTTCATAATGGTACAATTATTGTTAAACTCCCCCAAAGCATTTGGAGAAAAAGTCTTAACAGCAGTACAGAGATTTTACACTTTCTAGCCTTCTAGCCAGAAGACTTAGTCACATAAACCAAAATAGTTTAAGAGCAACAAGGATATACAACACCTGATTAGTAAACATTAGTCACACTTTGCCCCCTATAAATTAGAAAGATTTTTTTTTTTCTCCAAATAGGCATATTCCCCTAAACAAGCTGCAATATCAGAGGGCAAAACCTGGTACATTAAAAAGAACCAGATGTGTACAAACAAGCATTAAAAATAAACCAACCACAGCATTAAATAATGGCTGAATAAAAGCAGTGTCATCAAAGCCTTGGTATTAAGTACTTCCCCTATGATAACAACAACAAACATCCCTGATGGGAATCCCAACATGGGTTCACTTGGGATTAAGTGAACTGTAACAAGGTGAAGTGGCCTAAAGGGATGACGAGAACAGGTATGTGTGGAATAATGGCCTGGAAAGGGGAAGCTTAGAGAAAACCTAGGGCCTAACAGAAGTTTTGGCATTCCAGAAGCTTGCTTGGGGTGATGATAGACAGTTGCCACTTCCAGGATGGCTGGTACGCACAGACTCTGCTCCTCCACGGGTCCCTGGGCAGCACAATCTGCCCTCCTCACAGCTGCAAAGGGGAGTAACAGGGGATGGAGTGGAGTGAAGACACCACAGCCAAACTCTGTTGCACTCCCTGTGCTGGGCCGCTGATAAGCCCCACAGTAGCTGTCCAACGGGAGATATACAATAACATGTCCGGTGCTGAGCCAGCAAGGGTGGCAAATCACTCCTTTTGGATGAACTTTGCTTGAACTTTGCTCATTCTAAGCTCATTATAATGCCAACACACACCTCCACCCCCAAAGTTACCCGCCTCCGAGGTACGACCACGCCTCACTGAGCATGCGCTCTAGATTGTCGATTGACTGCACCTTTAAATGAAAGCAAGAAACTTTTTCCCCAATCAATAACAATATTAAGTATGACTAGAGTCACTCAAGCTCCACTTGCATGTAAAGAAAGGTATAAAAGGTGAACTAAGGATGAGAAGCCGGGGGGAAGAAACCATTCTAACTCCTGGGTCAGTCAATGGGCTGATCCCCCTTTCCTCCCCTCGGGTCCGGATGCCGCCTGAGGAGACTCGAGACTGAGCCCTCTCCCATCTTCTGCGATGAGGGATGATTGCACATTTGTGCATTAGAGTCGACAGAGTCGAGCTTATAGTTTATCACACTATTTGGGAACTCAATTCACTCCTAGGAAGGCAATTGGACCTACAGTCCACAGACTGTGGATCCGATACTGATTTGATATCTCTCCCCGCCCCAGAGTCATGGACATGGAAGTTAAACTCCTCTGATGAGCTGGAAACTTGTCAGTTCAAAGATAGGAAATAAACTATTTCCCCCATCTATGGCAGTTGTACAGTAATAACAGGTCCATTAGATAAATCATTTTCAGAGGCATCAATATTTTTAACCAGCTTAAGAACACAAGCCACTGACAAGAATTTCTTCCAAAATGGCATTCACCAGAATACACAAACACATTCAAGTTTGACCTCATCTGTCAAACACAAAACACGAAAGGACTGCTAAGGTACTTTCTTATCTAGGAATGTAGGAACTAGAAAAAAAAATGAGCTTTGTAGTTTAGAACAGAAGGGTTGTAAATGACCTAACTACATCGTCAGCAAGCACCAGAAAGAAAAGCAATACTTGCCCAACAGGTACAGGTACAGTTGTTAGATGAAGCTATTCCTAACGACATACAGGAGCCTCTGAAACAACCTTCTGGTCAGAGTACAGGAGGTAGAAATGTACTTTCATTCATTAATGAAGCCACAGTTGAAATAAAAAGTATAGTACGCTTTTCCAATAGCCTGATTCATCCAGTCTAATGCATTAGACTTCCTCACAAGCTGCTGCAGTTTCTGACTGATTATATTTTAGTTTTTCTGCAAATACCAAATACAGCCCTGGTCTATTTCTTTCCTAGCTCCTAACCTCTATTAGGTTTCTTCATCATCCCTGGGCATGGCACTAAAAGCTGCCCATAAAATACCATAACCTGTGTGGTTAAGCATGACCTTAGAGCCATAGCTGCTAATGTCCCCACAAAAGGCATCACTTGACATTCATCTATATTGAATGTCACTTGCCATGTCCAGTCTCAGCCATATCAGGTTCTCTGCAATCTTAGGAACCATCCTTTATCTTTACTAGCTTTGCTACCTCACTGTACACTCTCACCCAGGGCATTTGGGATTATACTGAATAGCATATACTCCTTTGAACCTTTACTTGCTACGTTCCTCTCCCACGAGAGCTAGGAAGCTTTACCTCTTATATGTTTAAATGGGCAATTGACACAAAGATTCTCCCTCTACTTCCATGATGCTAATTCCTAGCATTTTAATAAGATAATCATTTGAAGCTAGAAAACTAAATAATGAGGGTTTTTCTTTTAGTGTTATTTTAGTCTGGAGACTCCTTCCTCCTCCTGGTCTCATTTCCCCACCATTAGTGGTCAGCCACCAACACAGACATTCATTCTAGGAGAAAATAAGTATATTAGATTAGGAGGAGGGAATTGGTGAGTACTAGGAAACACTTGATGTGTTTTGTACAAGAGCTTTATACATCTATGCTCAAACACTAGGAAGTAATCTTTTTACCAGAGTTCAGAAATGTATGTTTAAAGACTTTTTTGCCTTTCTCTTAGCTCTCCAAAAAGTCATCATTTTCATTTATCCAATGCCAGCTTCATTTCCCAAAACAGTCTCTCTGCATAGGCATTCTCCTGATTAAGGATGAACAGAAAAATTATCTGGTGACCCAGAGGAAAGGAAAGCAAGAAGGCAGCACTGGAAAGATCCTTTTTCCCTTCCTTCCTTCACCTGTTCTTCCCAATGCCCATCCAGGGCTTGTGACACAGTCCTTACCCCTGCCCTTTCCCCAGAGCCCCTTGACTCAAGTCCAAAATGTCATCATTATTAGCAACCATTATTATTAGGAACCATTATTAGCAACTGGGTCAGAGACTTGAGAAAGGGAGGAACTCACACCTCTGACTGCTCCTCCGCTTAAAATAAAACAAAACAAACAAACAAACAAAAAAAAACACAACAACAAACAAACAACACACCACACACACACACCTTTAAACATTTATGTTGCAATTCCCTCTCCATTTCCCCCCAGCTGCTTTTTATGCTTCATGTACTATGCTAAGTAATCCCTTCAAAACTAATTCAAAGTCCCTGTGACAGTTTGTCCTCTTAGAGTTACTGAGCTTCAATTGGCTTTTTAAAAGCCTTTGTTCTAAGTCCCTGCCACTGTCAGGCTGCCAACTGTTCTACTCAGTTTCTTATCCTACACTCTTCATCACTGTATTAGTAAGTACATCCAAAGGCTTGAGAGGGAAAAAAAAAAAAATCCAGCAACCAAGTTCAGACTTTTACAGTTTATTTGAAAAGAAACAAAATTGCAGGCAGCAATCTGGTTATTACCTAGTAAGGGCTATTTGTATTACAGTTATAAAACTGGAATCTGTGCTTCTCAGTCTTTTTGCTCATCTGATTTGATTTCAAATCATTCAACACACTCTTGCTGTGGAACAGAGTGAAGCCAGCCCAGAAAACTGGACGCAGCTCAGCACGGGTAGCAGTTTTCAGCCCCACAGCACTGGTCTCAGCCCAGAGTTATTCATCAGTTTAACCAAAGTGTACCAGCCCTTTACAATAACTCCCCCCCCCCGCCCCACACACACACAGGATAAATATAATTATTATGCTGGCTTTAAACAGAGTGGGGGTCAAACAAACTTATAGTTTACTCCTTATTACAAAAGGCTGGGTTCTCAAAGCTGATGCTCATCAGTATTAGTACAAGTCAGCAAATTAATGTCCAGTAGATGAATTCTGTAGTCTGGTATGGGATCAACACTGCCCAAAATTGAAATTAGAACTACCAACTAGGGACAATAAAGTTATTGCATGACTGCAAACAGTGAGGCACATATCAATCAATACAACAGCCTTAAACAGGCTTCATGACTGTCCCCTGTTTTATCAGTCTTCACCAAAGCAGCAGCTATCTTTGTCACTCAAAGGTCTGAATTAGCCCAATAGGTACCTGCCTCCTTAAAAGCAGCTAACTTTTGCAAAACCTGATCCTGCTTGTAAAACAGAGCATTAAGGGGGGGGGGGGGGGGGCGGAAAGTGTCAGAGAAAACAGTAGATGGTCTCCCAAGTACTACCATTCTTATTACTATTATTAGGAAGAGCTACAATCAGAATGTTTATACATGCAGTAAAGAGACACATTCCTGTGAGCATCGAGCCTAACACATAATAGGTAAAGGAGAAGATGACATGACTACCTAAATGTATTTTTGAATGTCTTATGTCTTCATGGTGGAAAAAGTCTACATATAGCCTAGTGATTCCTTTTAACAATTTTTTTTAGCGATTCCCCTTTTTTGGCAACTCAAGTTGCAACCTATAAGAACATTACCCCACTATCTGCAATGAATTAAGGATGCAATC
>VWPW01022042.1:0-88135 GCA_013389825.1 Crypturellus undulatus | reverse complement strand
CAGCGCAGCGGGGAGCTCGGCTCGGCGCGGCGGGCCGGGGCGCACGGCGCTACCTGAGCCCCCGGCGGCGCTGCGCGGCGCGTTTCGCTCGGGTCTTCGCCGCCGCCGCCGGGGCAGATGCATACAAATGCATTGGGGAGCGGAGAGCGCAAGGACTGGCAGCATCTCCCCCGCGGCGCGCACGTAAGCGGGGACTGCGGGCAGGGGACGGGGCGCGGGGAGCAGCCGGGGCGTTTAGCGTGCGGGGCGTTTAGCGTGCGTGCGGGAGCCGCGGCTGGCAAGGGCGCTCGGGGGGCGCACAGCCCCGACGGGCAGGGGGTGCCCGGGTCTTCAGGGCAGCTCCAGCCTCTGGCGACGCCTTCGCGGCCGGCGGCGGCTCCGCACGGGGGCAGCGGCTCGCGGAGCTGCTCCTGGTGCCGCTCCCCGCAGCCCTCCCGAGCATCCCCCAGCCTCGAGCCCGGGCTCTCGCTTCACTTAGCGCGTCCCGGGAAGCGCCACGCGAGCGCAGAGCAGGCGTCGCTGCGGGGGCGCTTGGCGCAAGGCGGTGGCAAAGCCTGCGCGCGGAGCTGTGCTTGCGCCTGGTAACCTGCGCAGCAGAGGTGCCCCGAGTCCACCTGCTTCCACCGCTGACACGGGGTCTGTAAAGTATGATAAGCCACAGTGCAAACGCAGAGCTCTCTAGTCTGTGTGAAAGCATACTAGGCAGCAAAGCGCGTGGTGAGTTTTTGTTTTTCCCCTCCCCTAGTTGTAATGACATATTGAAGAGGTTATGCGTGAGTTACGCATGTCCTCTGTAAAGCGTTCCTGCTCTGCTGGCTGTGGCACGTTGCTGGGAGCTCTGCAGGGGCCGTGCTGAGGCTCGTGAACCTGCTGTGTACTCTGGGTGCGTGAGTGTGCCCAGCTGCTATGTGTGCACCTGGGGGCAGCCTTCCCAGGAGTTCCCTTTTCCTAATCCCTGCTTCTCGGGGGGAGAAGCTTCTCCAGGGGGTTAATCAGGCGTGAGCTGAAGGGCTTTATTCAGTTTTTGTAAAGGGATGTTGCTGATAGAGAAGCACAAATCCAGTGGTTGTGGAGTAGTACAGTAGCAAAGATGCAGTTTACCTATATCTATTGCCCAGATATATGACAAGTTTTGAAGCTATCTGTATAATTCCAAATAGAGCTGATTTTGCTTATGTGTTTTACACAAATAGTCACAGAGGAATTAGTCAAAAAAGAGTAGACTTGTGTCTGACATTTGACAAGAGAGAGTGACCTGGCTGTTGAGAAGCAGAAGCCTTCATGGAAGGATCAGGTTTCCTTAAACCAGGCAATTTCTTGCAACCCAGAAAACATTTAAGTCAATAGTGGGAGGCTTGTAGCCATAGCATGCTAAAGATTATCAGAAAGATAAGCACTACTTTAATGATAGAGGAGTTCAAGTGCACTTCATAGTTGCTTCCTCTATGCAGTTTTATGTAGCTGCTCTCAGCTTGTGCACGCATGTGGACCTGGGAGAGAGGACGTGATGAAGGAAGGGACATGGCCAGGGGATACTGCTGGTGGCTGAGTTTGAGCCTGCATGAGAGCGCAGAGCAAGAGCTGGCTCTGAGGTGGCTTCTGACTTAAGTGTAGTAGTCTGCACCAAGAAGAGAGGGTTTGCATGAGCAGATTTCATTCATTTCATTTCTTTTTTGTTTGTTTTGTTTTGTCTTCTCCCTGGCCATGGAGAGCTCTCTTGTACAACTTTAATGTTGCACATGGTGTCGCTTGCAAAAACTTGACCTGTTATTGTGGGAAAAGGTAGGAGGAAAAATGACTTTTCCCACGCATTAGGGGACCTGCTGCCCTCAGCTTGTCTCTGGTCTGTTTTTTCCCTTAGCTGATCCTCATCTGTTCTTGACATTAGCTGGAGAGCGCCATGCAAGGCGGACCTTTGTCTTTACCTCACAGTTAATGTTTCTGTATATCCAGTTACATCTGTGCAATTTGGGCCCTGGCCGTGTCCTCAGTCCCTGCAGTGCTGTTGAGTGGTGGCAGAGGCGGTAGCTGGCACACGTGCTGCCCTTGGCTGCCTGGGTGCTGCATATGTCGTGGTCTTGAGCCGACTCACCTTTGCATTTTGTGGTCTAGGGTCCTTGGAGCATCCTGACTTTGCAGTTCAATTAAAATACTTCATGCTATTTTTAATTGAGAATCCATTTTGTGTCCATGAAAGTCAACTAAAAAAGAGTGTTTCTGAAGTTTTGGCTCATAGGATGCAATGCATGGACCTTGTTATAATCGTTATCTGCTGTCCATATGCTCTGCCACCCCTGTCCCTGAGATCCCTGTCAGAAGAAACGATGATCTTCCGTGACACAAACTACTGACCTGGGTGCTCTTGTGTGGCACAGAAACTATTGACCTGTGAAGTTGGTCCCGAACTTGAGTTCAGGTCTTCGGATGGACCGAAGTGTTCGCCCAGTGCCTGGCTGCTTGTTTGAGCAACAGTTACTATGAGGTCTTTCTGCAGAGTGGCGAGATTGCTCCAGCAGACGTTTTGAGGCTGTGCAGTTTGGGGAAAACGTGGGGAGGAGAGTGCCATGGGGCTGCAGGGCAGCAGAGGAATGTGCTCTTGCTAGGGGTGTCTGTGAGGCTGGCAGCCTTTTATCTGCTGGAGTCCGAGACAGAGCAACGTTGGGTACTTTTGAATATCTCATGTGTGATAGTATGATAGTGGGCTACGGTTAGTCCAGTTTTGTAACTTTATAAAACTTTTCTTTGTGCTCAATCATTTGAAATGCTGCTCAAATACCAGTGTTCAGCTTGGGCTGAACAGCAGTATGGCCACTTCTGATGTCCAGGTTACTGATGGGTGAGCAGGGAAGAGGGCAGCAGAGAGGTCTGCCTTCCAGAGAGCATGGGGTTTCCTTTTGTTTTGTTTCATTTCATTGTCTTTTGAGACAAAACAGCCCAGGGAAGTGGTGGTTTGTTGGGTCTGCTCCCAGCACCTACCCCAGGTGTCAGCCGGGAGCGGAGGGCAGTGCCCAGGAGGGTCTGCACCAGGGCAGCTGGGAGCAGCCAGAGCTGGTGTATGAGCTCTTGGAAAGACTATTAAGATCTTCATTAAATATTGCTTTTCTTTCTTAATTATAGAGAATTTCTTGCCACTGTAGCATTAGTAATACAAGATTATTGTTATTATTTTTTTATACCTTGACTTTAGAGCTGAACATGACCTTGAAATGAATGCTTAGTGGAAAAAGCCTGCCTGCTGGTTGAACATCCCTATACAAAATTGTGACTTTTTTCTTTTTGCCCTTATTTTTGGCATGCAAGTGTAATTAATAGAGTAACTGGGCTGAATTGCCCAGTTTTAGAAGTGTCTAGTTGCATCTCTATTGCTTCCAAGTGTGTGTGTGTGTGGGTTATGCTGTTGTTTGTTATCCACCCCCGATAGTCGAGAGCTCTCTGGCATGGCCCAACAAACACGTTTCTTGTGTCTAGTGTTTAATATTGTGAAAAATTAATGAAGTTATATGTGTCAATGAGCCTGGAGTTTGGAGATAAATGGCTTAAGGAGCTGGGTTTGTAGCAACTTGGAATGGTTGAGTTAATTAGTATCACCTTATAGAAGTATTTCTTCTTAACACTAAATAGATGTAGGTTGCTGCTATTAGTACTTAAACAAGTTTCTGCATCTGGATGATCAATGGTACAACCTCAACAGAAAATGTGTTTCTAAATTATTAAAGGATTAAGTCAATGATAAGAGCATGTGATTAGTTGCTAATCTGGTTAATATGAAAATAGAGTTAAAAAATAGCAGACATTCTGTTTTTGACCACAGTAAAAGCAAATTCTTTCCCTCTGCCGAAGCCAATGATCTAGCATTATGGATGTCTGCATTAAAAGCAGATTCCAAGCACATGGTCTATATGGATTTTTTTTTTTATTAGTTTCAATCACTGAACTGGCAGTACCTTTCAACACAGGCTCTTTCTACCTGAGCGTGAGCTTTTAAGTCACATTGTCGTTATTCTTATTTTTAATACTTTTAATATCATACAAAAAAGTGTTTTCCAATATTTTAATCTGTGGTAAAATGATACAGTATGGTGATAAGGCTGATCATAGCTACATTGGAGGGAAAAGTATATAATGTCTCTGTGGGTGATAACTTGTCATATGTTTTCTGGTTTTACAGAAGAAATAGGGCTTTAAATTTTACTATATAGCAGTATTCCTATTTAGAGATAGCAGCACCAAAATATTTGAAAATGGTAACAGGTACTTTATTAATAGCTGCCAGTGTAAAATGCAAGTATTGCATATGAATATCCATAGATATATGTAATCCTTAATCTTTGTATAAAACGCCTTCCCAGCATCAGTGGAAAGTTTTACAATGCGAGGGCCTGATGGCTTGGGTCCACAAGTTGCTAACATCAGTGGTGTCTTTTTCCATTGACTTTCGCCTTTGAACTGGGCATGCTTAATCTTGCAGCTGTGAAATTTCTGACATTTTCTTATATGTCCTTTTCTTTTTTCCTCCTTTTAGGAAAACATTCCTCCTTTTTATTGCAATATGTATAGCTGTGGGTGTTGCACAACTACCTGAACAAGGTGAGAATCCTTTCTTAAACCAAAATATTTGGGTAATCTGTTTCTAGATAAAAAAGCGTATATGGCTGTTGTTACTCAAACTTACATTTGGTTCCTTAATTTTAACTAACCAAAATTCAGATAGAATATGATGAGAACATAAGTTTAAATTAACCAATTTGGAAAAGATGACCTTTTGAAAATTACTCAGACTTTCTGTCTGTGAAATTGCTTACATATTTACACAAACTCCTCATAAAAGAGAAGTCTTGTGCAGTGAGAAGGCTTTGATTGTGTCTTCCCTGCAAGTGGGAGTTCTTGGGGGTGGCAAGCTATGACTAAGTTACCTTTGCACTTCTCGGGGCTTTGGGAGCGAGCCACTGTGTATAATAAAGGCTTAGTCTAGGCTGGCATCATTAATGCAAAAAGTGGAAATTGTACATTCATTCGGGTCCTCATTCAGATGCGGATGTTGGTGAGGAAATAGGGTTGTGTCTTGTTTTTTGTCTGCCAGCTATGACGACTCTGCCAGATGTGCTGTTTACATCAGACAGCTGTGGAATATTATCATCACAGACTGATGGAGGCTTATGTGTCACTTAATTTTATCTCCCAGGATAGTGGCAACATCAATTTTTCTTCCATATCCCTTGGCCATACAGGTGAAGCAAGAAGTAGCTTGTCCTTGGCTGATAAGTGTGCTAGCTGCAAACTCTCAAGTGAATCTAATGGATGGGTGGCAAGGTTAAGACAGGACTCATTTCTGATCCCATTTTGCTATAGCCTTATTGAGATTACTTGGGATCCTGTGATCATTAAGTCTCATCAGTGCTTTTCCCATCTTACTCCATGCTTGCTTAAGGAGTGTAGTTTTCTCTATTTTTTTTTTATTTGGATGGGGAGATGGTGTATTTTTTCCCTTTACCCACGTAAACTTTATTTCCGTTCATTGTTTACTGTTTGCCTGGCAAGACTGTTGGCTGACTTTTTCCATTCAGCTCTATGGGGAGCATAAGCTTTTGTGATGGTGGGAATTCCCTGCTATTTCCAACAGCTATATCAATCCCTACATCAGAGGAGGGATAAATCCTGTTGTCTTGCCGGACCAGGGCAGCATGCGCAGATGCGTGCTGCCTTCCCGCACAGGCAGGGACAGAGAGAGACTGATGTAAGGAGGCAGTTCAGGCTTTCCCAGTGTAGCAGGAGAGGTTTGTTATTATGAAGCAATACATGTGACTTTCATTTGTGTCTACATTTATTTTTCTGATGGGGTGGAGGTGTGGTGGGTGGTCTGACTTGGGAACTGTGAAGGGATTAGTGCAGTAATTAGCACTAATAAGCAGTAATTGCTTAATCTCAAATACTCCTTATTACTGTAAGGCATAGCTGGATGTTGTTGATTATGGTGCTGATTGCTGCAGCAGGATTTATAGTTGGTGCCTCCTAAAATCGGGGTCTAAGCTGAGGGAATTTTTGGAGAAGCCTGAGCTGCTGAGAGAAAGGTGGCGTCGCTGCAGACCCAGGGCCTTGGTGGCTGCGCTCGGGAGGGTAGGCGGGATGTGCTTAGCGGGATGCTGCTCCTGCATTTGGAGCTGCTTGGCTCCTGGTTTGGAGCTGCCTGGCCCCTCATCTGAGATGCTCGGCACTTGTTACAACATGTGTGCCCAGCAGAAGAGCACGTCCACGTGTAGAGGTTTGTAGAAATAGGGTAAATCCTCCAAAAAGACAGAGCGAAGGACACAGCATCCTTCTGCTGCAGTGTGTTCAGGAATGCATAGCCTTCTCCTAACTCTGAAGCCCAGTCTAGTCTTGGCTTAAGTAACAGCCACAACATGGTTCATTTGACTTTTTTTTTTTTCTTTTTTTTTTTTTCCCCTTCTGTTGTCAGCTGGTGAAAGAGGCTGCCTGCTTCTCTTACTGCTCTTACTCAACAGCAGTCCCAAACAGCCGTATCAGAAGCCTTACTGAGCGGAAATGCACGCCCATGCGGACATCCCATGCGCTATTTAGATTCTTTTCAAGTGCTTGATTGGGATTAAAATGATACACTGAGTCTCAAAACAGCTTCCTGTCTCCTTACATACAGATTTATTTGCTGAGTGCATAAACAAGGCTGCAAGAAGTAATTCGGAGAACAGCAGACCAAGGAAACCTTGTATCTAAGCCTTTTGTATCTCCTGGTTTGATTCTCTGTGTCTGTATCTGACACCGCACTCTAATATCAATTTTAGTGTAAAGTGTCAAAAAATATTATTAAAAATGGTGGGACTGTGCCCCATGCGTATACATGACTTATTTGCTTTGGAAACCCATGCACAGACAATGTGGTTTGCTGGCAAAGCTTTTTGCTTTAGAGGATCCAAAAACAGGGAGTTATGAAAAAGTGATTTAACATGTACACCTGCCAAAACTCAGTCAAAAATTTCTACTTAGAGAATTTTGCAGATGACCTGTAGATTTCAAAATCATTGAGGAAAGAAGTACAAGGAAAGGAACCTGTTTTCTCAAAAATTAAAAAGTCATTCAGAAAAAGAAGCTCTTAAAAATAAATAAAAAGTCAAAACAACTCAAGTCTTCCCTCAGCTTGTGCACCTAACAGATCCAGCGGTAGCAGTACTCCCTCATGCTGCTTGGAGTCTTTCCAGGCACAGGATACTGCCCACTAGGAATTTGTTGATGCTTAGGGTGTTTTTAAAGCTTTCTTGGCACTTGAATTTTGAAGATGGAGAGGAAAAATGAGAGAGTATTCTGCCAAATACACAGATGCTAGCTATCATAATTAATATTGCTTCCCTCCTGAGCTGAGGAGACAACTTGTGCGTGTTTTAGCTGAGGAGCTATGCCTTATTTTTTTGCTAGGGGGGAAAAAAAAGAAAGGAATTGCTAGGCATCAGCCTTCCCATGCTGGTTGTTTTCCCGGTGTCCAGGGGAGCATCAATTGCAGCCCCATTTNTAGCGGGGGGGCTTTGCCTTTTTTTTTTGCTAGGGGGAAAAAAAAAAAAAAAAAAAAAAAGAATTGCTAGGCATCGGCCTTCCCATGCTGGTTGCTTTCCCGGTGTCCAGGGGAGCATCAATTGCAGCCCCATTTGCCCAGGTGCAGCCAGCTTTGCCCATGGGCACCCTGTTGCCCATGTCCTCCAGTGACAGCAGAGCTGACTCATGAATGACCCTGGCCATTCCCTGCTAGCCCAGGGAAAGTGAGAACTATTTATAGCAGAATAGCCAAAACGGAGAGAGGCTGCTAAATATCAAGCTTTCAGAGGAAACTGTGAGTGCAGGGAGATGTGAAAATGAGCAAGGGGAATTGAACAGAAAAGTGGTGCAGAATGAGTAAATGGCTGTTGTGCGACACCCTGACAGCGTTGGGCAGCGCATCCCTTCCCTGGTGACACTGCGCTGCTTCCCGATGGAGCACTGCTTGCCTGCCTTTGCAGGGCTAAGCTGACGTTTCTCCATCTGCTGTTTTCAACTAACGAAGCGTCAGCGATAGCTCAAGTGATGTAGACTGCTTCCCTTTAAGCCCCTGTAAGTAAAAAAGACTGATGTTGAAGGGTATGCTGCAGACGCTGTTTCCTCAGTGGCCCACTAAAGAGACTTAGTACCTGAGGAGTAAGATAACATCCACCACATGGAGCATAAACAAGTCGAAGGCCAGCGAGTACTATACACTTGGTGAAGAACAGGTTTCTTCCCTATCTTCCTTTTGGGCATTGTGTTGGGGATCGACAAATGGATCAGAAGATTTTTACCAAAGCCTATCTTGACTATGCCCTCCACTTTCCCCAGCAAAATTTGCTGAGTTTTTTAGAGGTATTGTAGAAGGGAGCAAGTGCTCAAAAGCACCCAGAAATATTCTTTCAATAAAATGAGCCATTGCAGTTTGGGGGACTAACAGTTTGAGTGAACAGTAAGTGGAGACAGATGTGTTTTTTGTTTATCAATGTCTGCACAATAGCTACTGATAGATAAAGCAAATTGTGGTTCTCTTGTTGGGGGAAGAATTAAGAGGATTGCAAGGTCCCAAAGCCCTGTGTACTGCCAAGAGCTTCTGAAAGCTTAAAAAGTATATCTATATGTATATTGGACCAGAAATGAAATGACTGGCCAAAAAAGTTTGGAACAGCCTTTTGGCTTGAAGGTGGGTTAATGGGCAACGAGTCAGCAAGGAGTAATTAGTTGATGCTTAGTCTGCTGCTGCTGTTTTTCATGCAACATTTCATTATGTTTAGCTTTCTTGAGACACGTTACTATTCATAGCAATCCACCGCAGGATGCAGAGAAGCTGTTTTGTTTCTCATAGTGTTTTTAAATGCTTTTCCTTTTTTTCTATAACTTCTAGATGATGTACCCTTTTCAAACCAGAACTGCCTAACATTTGGCAATTTTACTTATAACTTGAAATTTAGGAACAATGCTCCAAAATATCATTTTAAAATGAACTATTTTAAGCCAGTCTGAGAGGCTTTGTTTTGTATGTTGGAAAGATCATGTGTGCGCTGCTACTTTTAAATACAAATGCCTGTCAGACATCTAGGCTTCTAATGCTCCATTTCATTACAGGCAAGTTTGCTGATCAGCTGTGGTGATCATGGTGGTGTTTTACTGATTTTTATTTTCCTCTGCTCAGCCGGCTGGCTCTGTCAGCTGGTGCGCGGAGAAGTGCCAGGGCTGCCTCTCGTGTCCCCCAGGCGCAGGGATTTGTTTCCTCGTAGCTTGCGCAGGGGTAATGCACATGCAGCTCCCTGCAGAACCACGTATGGACCAGGCGGGAGCGGGCCCTGGGAAAGCGCCCCTTCATTAGCGGATGCGCCGGGCTTCGAAGCAGTGCTATAACCTAACCTCTGCTATCAATTTGACAGATTAAAATGCAGCCTTCGTAAATTAATTGCTCTGAGGCAGAACATCTTGAGAAATTGGCTCATAGATGAGTTTATGTGCAAAAAAAAAAAAATGCTTTCTCCATGCCTTTCTGTGTGCTGGCTACTTGCCAGGGCAATCTTGGCGTGTCTGCAAATCTCTAACATGACTAGAAACACTACAAGGTGTGTAATTAATTTTCAAGATGTGCAGTGCATTCAGGTTGGTGCTTTTGGTTCCAATTTTCAAACCATTCTCAAGGAAATCTCAAGCTCTTTCCATAATTTACTGTAGAAGCTAAGCCAGCATCTGTCTATTCTTACAGCTTGCTATGAATACATTCAATAAACAGAGAAAGGGAGGACTGGGAAAGGAAACCTTTTTTCCATTAAAATAGTGAGCATCCATTTGTTTCAGATACTCCCTTCATTTCATTTGGCAGAGAATCTACTAACTTCTATCAGTCACTCCCAGCTCTAGCTATTTAATAGTTCTATTTACTTAATATACGCTCCAACTGCATAGGAAAGTCCCCTTAGCTAAGTGTTGTGGAAAGTGCTAGTCTTCTTCCAGGGGTTAGTACATCAGTGCAACTGTTAAGTATACTACGAGTCATTCTTAATGCATATAGTTCACTGAAGCTCAAACCCTGTTCTCGTTGGAGGGGAGAGGGGCAGCATTGGGGCATTACACTTCTTCAAACTACTCCCACCATTCCCATCTCATTCACATGAGCTGCAGCGCTATTTACTAGAATTACTCTATGAGTATAAATAAGAACAGCATAAGAAGCACCAGCTGCATTTATTACTGGAGCTCTCACGCTGTGCTCCTGCGCCACGCTCCTTATTTACAAAAGCTGTACCGGGTCCACCCTGTCCCTCGCAGCCTGGTCTAGGGGTGGCCTCCCCTCCTTTGCCCCTGTCTGTGGCCAGTGGAGTAGCAGGAGGAAGAGGAGGGGTTGCCTCTGCAAGGGCCTCCCTCTTCCTCCCCTTGCACTGATTTGTTTTGCTCCCGTCTGGCCGTCTCGTCTCCTGGCACGTGTTCGTGCGCTCAGGGTGATCCTGGTGCAAAACAACTCCCTTGCAGAGCAGTCTCCTGAGGGGAGGGCTAACGTTCTTGGCCCCTGCAACCCCCCGGCTGCAAGGGTCCTGCTCCAGGTCCCTGCTGCCCCATGAAGTGTCATTGAGGCTGGGCCCTGCTAGGGGAAAAAAGCTGTTTTTGTTTTTAAGATGGAAATTATTTTACCGCTCAGGAAAGCTGACTGCAATTACTCCTGTGTTTGGTTTACGTGAGGACTGGTGTGCCTGCCACAGGGGCTTGGTGGCTTCGCTGTGTGCAGTGCACAGGTTTGTGCAGGAGCTGTGCGCGTACGTGTTCCCACGCATCCGAACTTGGCAATAAACTTTAATCCAGTTGCAATGAATTTTACGAACGAAACCAAACAACGTGCCTCTTTCTTTTTGCAGCGATAGACATCCTTCGCCAGGTGGGCCTCACAAAGGATGCTCGACCGCCCGTGGAGAGGGCACCTGCCCCGCTGCCGCAGGGGGTGCGTCTGGCCGCGCCAGGAGTCGTGCTGACCGGGGAGGCCCACATCGAGGTGCCCGTCGCCCAAGTTGTGCCAGTGCCTCTGGGGCAGCACTTCACCCTGTTGGTGGGGCTATACTCTTACAGCATAAACAATGCTTTTCTTTTCAGTGTTAGGAACAAAAATAGACTGCAGTTTGGTGTCCAGTTACTGCCAAGAAAAGTAGCAGTGCACACGGGAGGGAAGCAGCCCGCGTATTTTGACTACAGGGTTCATAATGAGCGGTGGCATTCGTTCGCCATCGGCGTCGGGGACAAGACTGTCTCTATGTTTGCCGAGTGTGGAAGGAAATACTACAGTAAAGAAGTGCTCTCAGAAGGGCAGGCGTTTAACCTGGATGGTTTGTTTACCCTGGGAAGGATGAACTCTCACTCTATCAGCTTTGAAGGAGTTATATGTCAGCTTGATATCATTCCCTCTGCAGCAGCCTCTGCAAACTATTGTAAATATGTGAAGCAGCAGTGTCGCCAGGCAGAAACCTATCGATCTCTGCCAGGACCTCAGCATGCATCCAATGACCTGGATATGTTTTTGAGGAAAAAAAATGATGAGAAAACCCCATCTGAAGGTAAAAGGAAAGAAACATCAAATGCTTCCGTTATGGATGTTGCCCAGATTCACTCTCTATCAGAATACTTGGAGTCAAGAAATGTGTCTGCACCAGA
The DNA here is from genome assembly GCA_013389825.1 of Crypturellus undulatus. Classification (NCBI taxonomy): domain Eukaryota; kingdom Metazoa; phylum Chordata; class Aves; order Tinamiformes; family Tinamidae; genus Crypturellus; species Crypturellus undulatus. Next base: position 76,456 of record VWPW01022042.1, on the reverse strand, counting down.
GCTTGAGGCAGCCAAACCTTTGCTGCTGGAAACTTGGCCTGAAGTGGAGCTCCAGGAGAGTATCAGTCCACCTCTGCTACACCAGGAGCTAAGCAAAGACAGAAACATTCCCCACCAAAAGACAGTGTTGTATACAAATACTTCAGATAATACTGTGGAAGGTGCAGACCAAAAAAGTGAGCCTTCTCTGACCTCCCTTGTGAAACAGAGCAAAGGGACGGGAAGGGGTCAAGCAAAGCAACATTTAGGTAAACCGACTGAAACGCAGCAAGTCATAAACAGAACCCTCTCTAGTGCTACTGCTGACCTGTCGTGGGGTCATGAGCTTGGTCCGTGGGAGGAAGAAGATGCCTTTGGTGCTGAGGAGACTTACCCCACTGAAATCAGTTATGAAATTGATATCGCTAATTATGCGTATGACTATGAAGATCTTGGCAAAATGTTTGAAATGGGAAGTATCAGAGGTCCAAAGGGGGAAACTGGACCTCCTGTAAGTTATCTTTTCTACCCTTCTTATTATAAAGCAGCAACGTGCATTTGATAGAGGCTTTGAAATAAACCTTGCAGAGCATGCCAGAGCTGTGACTGCAACTTCTCCTGACTGTACTGTACAAATCTTTGTCTGCCTTAAATCTGTCTCTTTCCAGCATGTAATTTTGGCATAAGTGTTGTGTATTTTTGTTATTTGCTGGCAGAGTTTAAAGGCATTCAGTTCTGGTGAAGTGGTAGGCAATCCAGACTTTCTTCTTAAAATTTGAAATGCAGCCAGAGATTTGTAACTGCTAATTATGGAGACTGCTCACTTAATAAAATTACAGGATAAATTTATACAGTACCGAAATTAGAGACTGATCCATGCAAAGAATGAATGGACTGTTGGCAGGAATGACGTACTCCTCTCAACTGAGCAATACTCTTAAAATTTGTAATTGCAGAAGGAGACCGTGAGCAATTGTAGACCAGGAAAACCATTCTTAACCCAAATTTGCAGGGTTATGGAAACCTGCCTGTAAAATGACAAAGGTAGAACATTCGTATACTAGCTAGCATAATTTTTTCAGTTATCAGGGTGAGATCTCTGGAAAAATTGCAAACGCATAGTAGTGCTTTTAGAGAAGCTCATTTGCCCTTTGTGTGTACAGGAATCAGAAACTTTTTAATACATAGAAATGAAGTATATATGAAATTACAGGCAAAAGAGAATAGCAGTTCCTTTTTAACCTGAGAAATATGATAGTAAATGCTTGTTTGAGTGTTTGGTTAAATTTGTAAACCATAGCATGGAGTAGATAATTTCACTTGCAGCTTTTTTATATTATTATTTTGTGTGTGTGGTTATTACTGGAAAGTAATTTGATATGTGTTAAATAGCTTCTAAAACATGTTTGAATTTGTGCATAAATTTATTTCTTATTCTGTCAACACTGAAATATTTTTTTTTCTTAAGGCTAGTCATCAGCAACTAAAAGAACGCCTATTTGAAAGTTCAATTTCTACTTTAAACAAGATCCAGATGCTAAGGGATTGAAAATGTGTTAAAGATAATTCAAATTAATCCAGGAGTGCTTTTACTTAATCTTTTCTGAATGTGATACCTATTTTTTCCTTTTTTTTTCTCCTTTCTGTCCCTTCTGTTAGTATGTATATGGGCATATCACTTCATACTTAACCACCATCACTATATTGTTAATTTTTTAAGATTTAGGGAATTGACTAATGGAAAGTTTTGTTTTTTGCCAGCTAGTTTAAGAATTGTGCATCTTGATTTCAGTCAGTTACAGCCAAGGAAAACGAATCCATTCTCTCTCTCAGGGCACAGAGGTGGCTGCTGACATTGCTTGTTTTTGTTCTATTCTTGTTTGCATTTCAAAGAAACACTAAGCGAAAATTTGATTTTGCTAGATGTGGGCACTGTATGCACCATGTCAGAGGTGATTTGGAGAGTTCAAAACCCACAGGAACTTACAGGAGGGAAAAGCAAAGGAAAAGGCAGTGCCCTGCCGGCAGGCTGGCGATGCAGAGGGTTGTGCCTCCTGGGGAGGCGAGAGCAGCGACCCTTGTGCAGGAAGGGTCCCGTGGGAGCGGATAGGTTGCGTTTGGGCTGTTCTGCTGGATCAGGATTGAGTAACTTGTGCAAGGTCATTGAGGCAACTGGTGGCAGAGTCAGGAGCCTGATCTAGACCTTCCTGGGCACTAGGTCAACTGGAAGGGTTGGTAGCATCCACTGAGCCCCAGCAAAGCTACCAGTTTGTATTGTCCAAGAAGAGGTGGATGCCAAAGAGGGAAAAGGCCTCTCTTTGGCCTTTTCCACACTAGACTTCTGTTAAGAACTTTGTCCCGTGGTGCTGTATAGCACAGCATGTGCTGCTGTGCTGGCCTCGGGCATGAGGAGAGGATTCTTTATTTGCTTTCCTTGCCTTGCACCCTCCTGGAGTGATAACGCAGGTCTCATCCGTGTGGCCCTAACACTTCAATTCATGAATACCCGCAGAGTCTCATCAGTGCGGAACCTAAAACAAGTGACAGGGAGTGACTTGCAAAGTTCCCTTGCAGAAAAAAATCCTGATGAGGCATGAAAGAACCTTTTTGGTCTGTCTGTCTTCCTCTCCTCCTTTTCATTATTTTGTGGTTGGTTTGAACCTTCTTGCAAGATTCAACATAGAAAAAAAATATATACTTTTTTTTCTACTCAAATTGACAGGCAATAACTAGTTTTTGTGGTTCTCAAACTCCTCGACTTCATTCTAGCTTTTAATCATCTACTGGCACTGATTGTAGCCACGTGTAATTAGGTCCCATGTGCTGCATGATCCTGCAGCTATGGGATTCACCCATCACTACTGTGTAAGACTACCGAATTCAGCCTCTCCTTTATGGAAAAGGCAACTATTTCTTCAAAACTACTCTGACTAGTAATTGTGAGGACCAAAATCCCATTCCATACATAAGGTTCGAAGTTGCACAGTATAGTCTTCTCAACCTGAACCACATCCTAGAGGCTCTTTTCTGTGTTGCAGATGATGGTGGTGCTGTATAAACATAGATGAAAAAATAACTGATGTGTGCTTTAAACTGTTTAATTTTCAAGATAGTATTCTTCATTGCACAGCCTTAAAACGTTGGTTGCTTTAATATGATATATAGTCCCACACTGAGAGGTTGAGGGTTAATAAGAGCTGTGTTGTGCTGTTCTTGAGCCCATCTGTTCAGGATTTGGCTTCCCCTGAAAAATTAGCTTTCTCCGTTGGAAAAGTTTTGTGGATCACAAAGACGGTCAGCCAGGAAGAGAAGCAGTAGAAAACTGCTTCCCTTAGAGGGTCTGGTTGGTCAGGACGAGTTCTCTGAAGACGACATGGCCAGAAGGAGTTAGAAACACAAGCCTGGCGTTAAGGAGAAGAGGGCAGACTTGCATGAGTTGGCGCAGCAAGGAAAGGATGCAATCCCCATAAAGAGGGAAGGCGTTTAAAAACTCTAGACATGATGTTAAAATCCAGCAACATCAGTAAGGGGTTGTGTCATTGACCGCTTACGTCGTAGCTTGTTTGTGAGATGAAGGAAATTGCTGACTGAGGCTCTCCCTCTGCCTATCAGGCAGTTAATCACTTCCGTGAAGGTCAGTTCTGCAAACAACACTCACTCTGCTCAGACTGAGAAATTTTTATCTCAAAATCTGCCAGCTTAGATAAAAATTTAAGAAAAATAAAATCATCTTGATTCTTGAGCATTTTTTAGCTTGTCTGAAACAGATGCAGTTTGCCCATCCTCTGCACAGAAAACTGAAAATTTTAATGCATAATCTAAAGCTATATATATTCCTCTGATGTTTATGATATTGATTTGGCTGTTATAGACCTTCTAGTTAGAGAAGGGAGACCTGGAGAGGGAGGGAAATGGCTTGCTCTAGGGCAAATGGAAAGAAAAGTGTGGGTTTAGGCAAAACTTAGGCAAACTGGAAGGATTCCAAAACGTTGTGTTAACAGTGGTAGTTTTGGAAAATATAACTGAGCAGATATATTCTGCTAAATAGTGGAGATAAGGGACAAACATTAGAGTTTTGCAAAGTAAGTCGATATTAAGACAGTTGCTCTGCCTGGCAAGATAAAGTAGTAAATTTTGGTAGTCATTAGGGAAGAATGGCTCATTATAATGATGTTGGTGACACAGAGCTGGTGATATTAGGAGTGAAATTTCTTTTGGGATAGCTTTCTGTAGAAGAAATTTGGAGCCTGATGCTCTGGAACTTACTTTCTCTGATGTATTTCAGGTACTCTGTGATTATGTGTTGGAAGGATTTTTTTTTTGTTTTTTTTTGTTTTGTTTGTTTGTTTGTTTTTTCCCCCTCTGGAGGATTGGCTGCTTTAGGTGTTTGACAGGTTGATATGAAACTCATTTGTTTCTTTATTTTTTTCCTTTAAGAAGTGGTCATGGTGATTTGATCACTCATATTAGAGAAACTTCACAGCTGTTTTGCAAGAGGAACTTCGCTGACCATGATTTGAGTACTGAACAAGGATGAGCATTTGCTGTAAGAGCAGCAGGTTTAGGTGCTGAAGGCAGTACTGACTGCTGTGCCTCTGACACCCTAGGGGCTTGTGCTAGGTAAATTAAATGCTTCCTGTCACCTTTGGTGGTGCAGGTTTAGAACGTGTTTCCACAGAAGAGGTTAATATACTTGAAAATACCTGTGAAAGTTCAATGCATTCACTGGGGACTACTTGAAAGGCAGGGAGCATTAATGAAGTGTAGCATCTAGGTCTGTGTTTCAGGATTGAGCCACAGTTATTTGGAACTTGAGCACCTCCCCTCACTGGCTAAATTAAATGGTCACAATTATTAAGGACAGTATCTTTCCTAAAGAAAGCATGTACAGTCTGTCTTGCATAAACTGATCATATTGAAGCAAGAAATTTAAAATTTGCCTCTGTAATATTTACACGTAATTGCTATTTTTCGTTGTTTGTTAAAATGCCAAAAAATGGTACTGTTAATTGCTTAAAGATGACTTAATTATCTTTACAATAATTGAAGGAAAATCTATTCAAACAACTGACTTCCCTTGATTTGAAAGAGATCAGATGATTGATTCGCTCTCTGAAGCTGACTTTTTTGTTTTACAGGGTCTCATATATGTAAGGAGCTTCCTAGCTCATATAAAAGCAGGCTGAAGTTGTGGTTGTTTTCTGTTTGGAGAAGTATATGGGGTAGGATAACTTCTTATAATTAGCTGAAAGTTTTCCACGAAAACTTACACGTGCTATAGTAAGTCTGCGAGTTATAGGGAGGAGCCCAGGCTGGAGTGGTCTTAGGTAATTTGGCTAACTTACCTGGTTTATTGGTGTTAAGTGCAGATAATGTTTCCTTGAAACACATTACTCCTATAACAAATTAATATTATGAGAAGGAGTTAACTGCAGTTGTTTGTTTTTTACATGTAAAAGTTAAAATACCATTTCTCAAGATGGTAAATTCAAGGAACAAGTGAATTTAGATGCTCTTTGCTGGGTAGAATAAGGTCAGTAAGGCAATTCCATGACACATTTTCAAAGCAGAAGTGTTGTTAAGCAACTTCTGTGGGCTTGCCCACATTCACAGATAGAATGGGCAATAGTTTTTTATATAGAAAGCTGTCTTTCTACTAGAGAAAAAAAGCAAGATGAAGAGTGAAGGAGAGTCCAAATCCAGAGAAATCATAAAAATAACTGTTCAGAGACCTTTTATCTACTGCAGTTCACGTTGCTTAGAACACTTTGGGAAGCACTATTCATGGCTGGCTACAGAGGTTGAAGAATCTCTTATTGCTACTTTTAGAAATAAGACTGTTGCTGACAGTCAGTTTGGTTGTGAGAATGTGTCTTCCCATCATATAGGGGTCAAAAGAGTTTTTCCTCTATTAGATTTATTTTTGTGTGTGTTTTTTGGATACGAGGAATAATTATGCATAAATTAATGTAGTTGCAGAGTGTTTATTTGCAAAGGAAGCAAATGCTTTTTTTTTTTTTAAGGAGAAAAAAAAAAAGGGAAAGAAGCCACATAGGCAAAAGTACTCAAGCTGTCCTCATTCAATAAATCAGCAACGAAAGTCATGGGTGCAAATAAACATGTTAACATTTCTGTTAGGAAAAAGGTGGGTTTGGCTACTAATATCTTTTTAAGGAAATGCGGTGTCTGAAATAAGGATAAGACAACTTTGTAGCACAACTTGCAAAAGAATATACATTTTCTGCCATAACTCCTTTAAAAAATATATTGCTTTTATTGTAGTACCTTTGTACACTCAGGGTAATTTTCTAAAGAAAGTGCATCTCAACCTAGAATTTGAAAGGGCAGTTTGGAAAGTGTTACTTCAGCAGTAGCACGGCGAGAGCTCTTTGCCGTATCAGTTGTATGTTTTAGGAACTCTGATTTGAATGTAAGGTCAAGACTTTTCCATGTCTATATCTACTATTTTTTTTTTTTTTTGTTCTTAGACATGAAATACACATTGAAGTCTCTATTGTAGAGAAAAAGTAAAAAAAAGATTACTAGTAATTATTTAACACAATTGAGGTGAACAAGCTGCCTCCTTAGCTGGAATATATTAGTTTTGTCTAAAGACTAACACTTGCTATCTGGGACTATAATAGATTTGCATCCTCAGAATTTGTACACACAAATGAATAATTGCAACTATGAACAGACAGTTGCCCTACAATTAGGATTAAACCTGGACTGAGCAGGATTCAAGATCCTGTGGGTCTTGCTCCACTGCAGCACTTTACAGTGCAAAACTCCTTTCTGCTCAGTATCTCAAATGCAGATGCAGAGTAGGAGTGCAGCAGAAAGCACCATCTTTCTGTACTGCCATGGTCCTCCCCTGTAGCTCTCTTGAAACACCTGTGACGGTGGTGACGGTACCTTCAGGGAAACAGCTGTAGTATAACTCACTAAATGTCTTCTGGGTTATGTAAGTCATCGTAAGCACCTTGGGGGCCACGTGAGCTCTTTCAGGCAAGCAGTCTTGGAGCAATAACCAGTGCTCAGCATATCAGAGTCCAGGCTTCTGCTCTTTATGACCTAGTGACTACAGGTGAGAAGGCATGGAGATAGTATAGGGAATCGCTGAGTAGCCTGTCCAGTTATCTCATGTTTAAGCAAGTTTCAAGAGTTGCATAATTTCCATTTGAGAAAAAAATAGATTATCATTTGCCTTCCAGGAAAGCCCACATGAGTTGCAGGGGCTTGTTTCAGAAACAGATGTTTTCTAATTCTGCTGCAGTCAGTGGGGTTCCAGATGTCAGCTGGACAATTTTTAATGAAGCTTTTCTTTTCCAGTGCAAAACCTACGCTGTTTTCTGAATTTAATAGAGCTATGACTATGGTGAAGTATCACCATGGCTCTGACAGAGTTTCTTTGAGTGAGCACAGAGAGGTTTTCACTAGGTCTAGAATATTGAAATGCTGTTTTGTCCTTGACCATGGAATAGTTAATCTAATAGAATATTTTTACTGGACAAAATTGTATGATCATTACAATTATTTGGAGGAGAAAATCTCTCCCCTCCTCCCTCAGATAATTTTATCCCCAGAATTGTCCAAAACTGCCTGTGTGGTGGCCAAGTGAAGGTGTAATTGGCCTGACATTGTGTAAAGTCTCTAATTCGCACTGTAATCTTTGCCAGCGACATTATCTTCCCTAAGAAAAAGTAATAACACTTCTCTAAACTTTTAGGTTTTAAAAAATATAGCTGTCATCTTAATACAACTCAAAGTAGCGTTAGAGATTTTCTCTCTCTCTGTTTCCCTCTATCCCTTCCTTGGTGCCTCTCTCTGCAAAACCCATTTGTTCACCATTATAGTGACTAGAGTTGCCCTTAGTTTGCCTGTTATTCCTGCTAGCTCTTACTGTTGGTGAGGGGAGCAGTATACAAAGTATTTTTCCTAGTTCCTCAGCTGGTAGATTGCAGTGCCTGCAGAGCAGCCAGGGGAGTGCAGAGAAACCTATGTGAAAGAGCATGCCAAGTCCTTCCCTGCTAACACTCACTCATCTCCTTCAGGAGGCTAGACTTGATGCTCACCTTCCCTAGCAGAGGAAGTATTTTGCTTCTGTTGTGGATGGGACCTGCTGTGCTGACATTTGGGTGGGAACTGAATTCACCCTTAAGAATAGCCCAAGTGCAGCCCACTCATCCTCCGAACTCCGCTGTGAGGCATGGAGTATAATCTAAGATAGTGCAGATTTTATTTTAGAGCACTCCCACTTTGAGTGGGATGAGGTAGGTCCTGTGGTTTTGGAAGTAAGCAACAACCATGCAATAGAAAAACAAAGGCTTCAATGATCAAAGCGCGTAGATATCTGGGGGCGGTATGCTATCTAATATTCTTAGAGGGAATATTATAGAGAGAATGTGTTTGCAAAAGCTACTTCTGAATATATAAGAGCATGTGTATGTGTGCTTTCATTTAAAAAAATGCATTTCTTTAGAGAGGGTTCTATTCATTATGTACGAGTGAAACTAAGGATGAACATGAACATGCTGCCAGTTATTTTCATAAGTTCATAATTAGGAAACTGAACAACTATTTGCCCGTGTTTATTATGTTTCTTGTACTTTGTCTTTTCAATGAAGTGTTATCTTAACTTTTACAGTTATTTCTCTGAATTTTATAAAAGGTTCATTTGGCATGCCAGGATACTATTTAAAAAACCTGAGTTATTCTCTATTCTCTGTTTTGCAAACATCTTGAGAGCTAGACTTGCTTGTTTCTTGTCTCTGAACTGAATTCATCTTCTGATAATGTGAATGTGTTTCAGCAAAAGTTACCATCTAAATTGTTGGCTCCAGTTTCTCATTAAAATACTTTCTAAACATAAATCTCTGATTTGCAGCCAAATTAAAAACATACATGCTTGTAGTTTGGAAAATGGTTTTCAAGCTGAGAATGTTTGCATAAAATGTCATTAACTGGTCTGATTTAGACTTATGGTGCTATACTTGAGTTGGTGTTAGCCTCAACTCCTTCGATTTTGTATCACCAGGGTCCTCCAGGTCCTCCCGGTTTACCTGGTCCGTCAGGAAAGAGAGGTCCTCGGGTGAGTAAAGCAGTTCTGTTCCTTGCATAGCTCTAGACGTATCACTGATAATCAAACTGGAGTCTGCTTTTTGTTTGTTTGTTTTTGATCAACTGTATTCATATGCTTGTTGATTATGAAAGTATATGATGATATGATGTTTATATTTTAGCAGATAGATTTGAAGTGAGGCCAGGTAAGCAGCCTTTTTTTTTTTTTTTTTTTTTTTTCTTCTCCCCTGTCTCCTATTGCAGGCATCCAGCAGAGCTGAATCTGCATGGGTGCCATTACTCCTGCCCTCAGCTTTTGCTGTTTGTTGTATTAATTTTTAGTTTTTGCGTGCTGCTTCTGTCGGTTGCTTAGCAAACCAAGATCATGTTTGTTTCCTTTTGGAAGGAGGGAGCGAGCAATGCCTGCCATGGGCAATGGAAAAAATTAACCACTACTGGGCAGGAAGAAAGTAATCCCCAGGAATGGTTTTTAGTCTCTAATATTGAAGCAACTTGATAAAAGGAGTGATACCTGCCTGTGTAGCATACTCAGGAAAAGCGAGATGAAAGCATGCACTTGGTGCTTTGTTTTGTGTGAACACATGTGCATGCTGAGCATGCCCTGGCGCGGGCAGAGGTAGGGATTTGCACCCTGGCCACCAAAGCACTCACGAAGCCCCCGTTGCTACAAGGGCTAATTGGCATGGTGAGAGAGGGCAAACTCTCCCTTGTAAATCTGCATTTGCACAGCTGTGTGCCTAAAATACTTGGCAAGTGCCTCTGGAGCATGTCTCTGGGTATGTGTGAGCAGGGGAGGGTTTGGCGAGTGGAAGATCTGGGGAGCAGGGGACATGGTGGTGGCCGTGGCCAGAGAGTGCTCATGGAGCCAAGTGGCGAGTGGGAAAGGAGAGAGGAGTTTATGTGAAGACTTGGCAGATACATGGGAGTTTTGAGTCAGCCTTTGAAGGAATATTTAAACAGGCTGTCGCTCAAGAGCATGTTGAAACTGATTCCAAGTGTCCTGCACTTTGCTGGCTTTCTAAGCTTGGAACAGATGGGTAGGAAAGTGCCTGGGTCAGCAGGGCAGAATATTGCAAGGGTACTTCAGAGCAGCAGGAGGAAGAGGAGTGCCTCAGAAATAGTTGAAAATATAATATGAAGACATGGTTCCATCAAATCCAACTTCTCGACCTCATTTCCCAAGTTATTTTGAATCGTCCTCCTATAGGCTCCTTCAGTTGCTTCAGCTTTGTATGCTGCTGAACTGCACTGCCTCTGTTCCTGCATCAAGGGCAGGATCCCCCCAAAAAGGAAGCCTCATAAATGGATACTTGTCCTTGGTTTACCGGGCTGCCCATACAGGACAGATTGATGGTTTGAGGAGAGGAGAGGAGCTTTGCAATGTCAGTCTCCTGCCACATGAGCTGCTGTTTGGGATCTTGAAATGTGTCTCGCAGTGTTGAAGGCAAGTGGTAGAGCTGCATTGCGTGGGCCTGCTCCAAGGCTGCTCTGGTCCACATTTGGTCCTAACACAAGCTGGATGCTTCGGATACTGTACTAAGGTCTGAATGGTGATTACAAATTTCTTAAAAGCTGATTTTGATCCTCCCCCCAATTTGTTGAGTAACCCTGTATTATAGTCCTGTTTTGAGCAGCCTTATTTTTTTTGACCAACTTTGTGCAGTACTTGATCAGCAACAAAATCAAATTCTCTGAGGCTTCTATGTAGCCAGGATGCCTTTGCCCCTCTGTGTTGCAGCCCTTGACTTCCTATACTTTGGAGCCCTACCAGCACTTGAGTTGCATTGACACTTCCTGTTTGTTTTCGTTCTCCTAAATCCCTAAGAGAGTCTTCAAAGTTGTGCGTGTGCAAACTAATCTCTCCAACAGCATATGGGATCAGCATTTCTATGGAGTTATGTCAACATTCTTTGGTGAGAGTGCGTAAGAGGTATAGCTTTCAGTGTTACTGCAAGGTATAATTGGTAAATTTAGTCATGTGATGGAAAAATAAACCCTGAGTTTTATCCATTATAAAACCATTGAATTTAAGAGTTGAAAGAGATTCTTATTATTTTGCTTTTGGGGTGAATTGTTTGGGTAAATATTTGGCTTTAATGAAGTCAACGAAAGTTTTGTTACCAGAGATAAGATTTCACTAATTTGGTCCTTCTGGATTTAAAAAATAAATAGCTGTTTTTACAGCCTTCTGGATGAATATTTCTCTAAATTTCCCCCCATTTCTCCTAGTTTCTCAAGGACTTGGGGTTACAAAACAAGCTCATGAACAAATGTTTGTCCTGTATAGCATTTTAATGAGATACAGGTTACCCCTATATCCCAATACCCCGTTCTGTTCCTCTTAGTTTTTGTAGCAGTGATGAAATTGCTGTGCTCAAACTGTATCAGCAACAAGCCCATTTTCTACCTATTTTCATCAGCAATGATTTTTTTTTAGATCAATTTGAATTATTTTTGAAGGCAAGGAGAGCTGATTGAATTCCTTCCTTTTGCAGTGTGTGACTGGGTACCTCAGCATAAGATAATCAGAATTTTTCTGTTTCATTTCCATGCTTGGTTATTATGTAGCTGGAGAATGATGCTTCAGGGACTGCCTCCCAAATAACTTTTAGAAATTACATGGGAAGGCAATAAAAAAATGAGATTTAAACAGGAAAGTACTTACTTCTTACTTCACTTGTAATTTGGGGGAAGAAGTGCTTTGTTTTGCTTTTTATTTTCAGAATCCTTAAAATCCCAACTGAAGGTGCTATAAGCAAAAATGATGCTGTAAAATGGAGTTCTCTGCAAACTGTTCGTAGTTGTTCAGTGGAGTACTAATTTTTTTTTTTTTCTCTCCTCTCTCTCTCTCTCTCTCTCTCTCTCTCTCTCTCTTGTTAATAGGGTATTCCAGGACCACATGGTAATCCAGGCTTGCCAGGATTGCCAGGACCAAAGGTAAGTTAATTTATCCACGCTAAATATGTGAACTTAATCACTTTTTGGAAGATATATAACTGTTTCCTATAATAGAAACAACTGGCCTTCTTTGGTTTACAGATGGAGACTGCAATTGTAAACAATTTTAATTTAAGTGTAACTAATCAAGCTGAACTCAAGATCAAAACAAAATAGCTGGAAAAAAATATGAGACAAAATGGAGGGGAAAAAATTCCTCTGTACAGACTGATGACCTGGAAACTCGTATCTATGCAAGTAATCTATGCTTCCCAAAAGAGTTCCTGTAAATCAGTCCAGCCTCTTAAACTGTATTTAAATGAGAATAAACATTTAATTGCTGTAACATTTTGCCTTGATTAAAAACAACAACAAAAAAATAGACTGAGTCATTCTCCATACATTCTTCTCTTTTTTCGCCAGTGTCTGACCTTCCATGTGTAAATGTGCCTATATTTCAGACACGAATACTTGATTTATGGCTGTGATATTTAAAGCTAAAGAAAATACTAGATCAGGAAGCTCAAATAAAACCCTTCAAACTTGTGTAATGAAGGCTATTTAAATAGATTTGACAGATCTGTGTAGTTGCAGAATGCCTTCAACTCATATTTAGTTTGAACAATTTGATAGATGTGTTAGGAAAAAACAAAAGCAACCATAACTTGTTTTAGTGCAGCTCCTTATGGCAGGAATCTGACTTGTCATGACAGGTGTTAAAAAGTGCTCGAGGTCATAAAAAGATGTGGAATAAAGTTTGGGATGTTAGCTGCCGTAAAGTAACGCAGCTTTGTGTTATGTGTCCTTTTATTAATATTTTATGAGAATATCTAAACTAAGAGACTTTTAATTTACTTTTGCCATATTTGCGAAGGCTGCATTTTGAACAGTAAATAAATGAACTCAATCCTCAGATTGTTTCATAATGTATTTTTCTCCCTGCATAAGCTCATCATTCTGATCAGTTCTCTGACAAGTTCCATGCTTTTATTATAGAAGGCAATTTTGTGCTTATATATACATATATTCACACTCATCTATGTATGTATTAATGCCCAAAACATAGTAATCAATTTCTGTTAAACTGCATGTTACCTTGTAGTTTAAGAAACTTTTAATGCAGTTTTAAATAGAAATGAGCCAGGTGCTCACCAAGAATTAAGTATGAACCACAAGATGACTTGCACTGACTGTGTAAGCTGAAGTGCAAAACTTTAAACTTTATTTAATCTTAAAACACAGTAGACAAGTTGGAACAATTTTCTGGCAGTAACTAAGCATATAATTTCTTTCTGCCTTTGATGTACAAGCATTTTTCCTGCTGTGTTGAAGCATCCTTTATGCACTTGCTTGAAGCATGGAACAAAATTAATGTATTTTTATTTTTTTGAGTGATTGCTTCAGCTGAGAGGCAGGTTCTGCTCAAGTGTGCGTTAGCAATGACAGCTGATGGCTGAGGGTCTCCAGCATTTAACTCCTCGTGAACTGTGTAATGTGTTTTAAAGTCACTTAAAGCTATGCGTGAGGATTGTTTCAAGCAAATACAGTTTGTGGATTTTGACACCGTTCTAAGTGCACCAAGGCCTGTTTTCAAGGGCGGCGAGCTCCTCTCGGGAGCTGTGACAGTGTCAGAGTAGCGTGACATGGTGGGGTGGAGTGTCACTGATGCACTGGGGCTGGTAGGCCAGCAGGACCCCTCTGCTCATGAGCAGGAACCACACCGATACCGATACCGGGTTTTCAAGCGGCCCGTGGAGGCCCTCGGGGCACTGAAGGCCTGCGGGTGTGGGACGAGGGCCCTGGCAGCCTGATCCAACTCCACGGCAGCCCAGCTGCCAGCCCCATGGAGGCGGCTTTCCCTTGGGTGAACAGGGAAAGTGGGATAAATGTTGTCAGGCAGAAATGACATCCTGACTTTGTGCCGTGGGGATGCGCGAGTCTTGTGGAGCGCTAAGATGGTGGTGGGAGAGAGAAGGTCCAGGATATCGATTCACTTCAAGTAGAACTTTAAATAGATTTAGATCAAAAAGGAATCTAAAACATAACTGTGCGGAGCTCGAGTCAGCTGCTCTCGGGTGGTTGGGGTGGGTGAGGCCTGCGCGGGTGAGCACGGAGTGGCTCATCTGCACGGGTATAGCTGAGAGTATGGCTGTTTCAGCACTGAGGCTGGACATAAATCTAAATTTTGTTAAATATCTTTCTGGCAACTTATGGAATTAAGAAAATCTGTAAATCTCATTCCAGGCTAAGCTCGGATTGTTGTGTTAGGTTATAGCTCTTTACTGGGAAAGTTATTAGAAAGCAAATCTGTAATAATAAGTATAATTTATTTGAATATTCCACTTACTTTTGCTGTAACAGTGAAAATATTTGTTACTGAGTGTATGATTTAAAATCTCTGTTCCCTGATGATATTCACGGGCTTGATTTTTCTGCAACAGGGCCCTAAAGGAGACCCAGGATCCTCCCCAGGACAAGCTAAACGTGGAGAAAAGGTAATATTAATTATACAGAATCTTCCGTCTGCCCCATCCTTTTCTTGAGGTCTTGTTTTGCATTCACACAAGTTTAGCAGAGCAATGGTTTGTAGGTACTGTGCCTCTGGTGCATACAAACCTGGTACAAGTCCCTCTGGCACCGGTGTTACGCTAACCAGTGCAAATAGAGACTTTTGTAGACGAGTTAGCAGCTGCTCTCTCTTCCTTAAGTGTATGTTGGGTATAAGTATTTAGAACAGTTTTTAATGGAAATTGTGGGTTGAAAGCTTGTGATTATTTCAGTTTTAGATTGCAAATCCACAGATTGTTTGACGCTAAAGTAATATACTAATGCGAAAAGTCTAATGGCGTGTTCAAATTCTAGCATGTTAGCCAATACTATATATTCTTAGAATAAATTATACTTACGCTAACTTTTATATTGTGAATATGTACTTATGTTGTTTGTGCTAAGTATAAAACATGCTAAGAATCTCATGGTCTTAATAATGAAGCAAGCACTAGCAAGTAACTATTTTAGCTAGCTGCTGTTTTGTACATAAAATAAGTTACTTTTTTATGCATAAAATTTGTCAAATCCTAAGATTCACAGAAATGTACTGTCAGTTTTAAAGCACTGAGTCAAATACAGAGCAAAGCTCAATACGTGTCTTTGGATGTACTGATAAGAAATTTAATTGCTGCTTTTATAAAAATAGCAATGTCATTTAAGCTAGCTGGCTTGTACTTGTGGCGATCTAATTATAGTGATGCAAGCTGTATGTGTCCATTTGAAATTCTAGGCATGTTCTTTGGCCAGAGCCCAAGCTGCTACAAATGTATTGATAAACTGTCTAAAGCTCATATAGGTATCTATAGATAGTGGCATAATCCAAAAATTGTCATTTCTTTACTTCACACTTTCTTTTGGTTCTTAAATGTTCTTAAATGACGTTTCTGCACCCTAAATGATGAGCTTGAACTCATCTTGATGTTAATTCGCTTCCGGGATCTTTTCCTTTACTCATTGCATTTGAATTTGGCCAATAACCCTAAAAGAACGAGTCTATTTACTATCAATCTTGTACTGAGAAAAGAGAACTGGAATATGCTACCCTCTTCCTCCATCAACAACAATAGTTAGAAAACGCATTTTCTGATTCCTGACTGAGGCCTGAGGACATAAAACTAACACAATAAATAGTAATAGCTAAAAATATATATTAATTTGTGGTGAAATCCCTCACTTTTGAGGGAATGGCTGCCTTGAATTGTTTAGCTTCTTCATTCCTGCTAATGTTGGCTAGTAGTAAATGTTCTAAGGATATGAACAGAGTCTGCTCTAGTTGTGATTTGACCAAAGTAATGACACAGAAGCACACTTGCCGTACCAGATAGTGGCAATAATAATTCCATTTTAATCATGGATTATCTACTCTTTTATTCTAAGTGTTCACGAATGCAGAGAAAACATGAAATCCTTCATGTTTGTATCCCTGGATCATGTGCCAACGAAACACAGTGAATCTGCCCATTTTGTTTTACAGGGAGATCCAGGCCCAGCAGGCTTTCCGGGCCCACCTGGGATCAAAGGCCAGAAGGTAAAAGTCCATTTTTCCTATAAACCTCTCTGGCTCAAATCCATGCCCAGTAGTGGGCATGTCATTGTCAAGAGATCGTGGAAGGAGCACGGGCTTTCGTCCAGCTGCTGGCACAGTGCCAAATATGTCGGGCTCCAGAGCCATCAGTGCAAAAGCTTTCTTGAAACTAAATGAACTCGTGGCCTTTGAAAGGAAGTGAGAATCAACAAGATGGGAAAAAGTGCTTTTAATCAGTGTCTCTGCAGAAGATTTTTTTCTGTGTTGAAAATGTAACAAAAAATATGCAGAACAGATAACAGCAGAATTTTGTAGTAGTATGTAATGCTAAAGGCACCTGTAAAGCATTTGTCAGAGGATGAAATGAGTTGTTAGGAAGATAGGCCCAGATATTCTTGGTCTCACTCTTTGACTTTTAAAGAAGGAATTAATAAAAGCTTGCCTGCTGTTGAAATTAAAGGAAAAAAAAAAGGTATGGAAAAAAATGCAAAAAAAAAAATCAAAAAACATATTGAGTGTTATGTTTTAAGACTGCCTCTCTCAATGTTATCAATGTTATCTTGATGCTAAAACTGTATGACAGTTTCTTTTGAGGCGTGGAATCACATCTTTGTTTTCTCAAATTGACCAAAAGACACTAAAACTGTAGCCAAAAAAAAGAAAAATAGTTATTGCTGAATTAGCCCCACAGGTGTGAAAATTTCTTTCTAAATCATGTGGCTTATGGTTCTGAGAACTGAGAAAATGTGTAATTCTGATAAGAATTTACATCCCCTCTACTGAGAGTTAACCTAAAAATCTGGACATGATGGCCCTTATAATAGCCCAAGGTTCGACATTCTGAGAATCCACTTCGTCAGGCTGATAGTTCTGCCTGGAAGTAGTTTTGTTTTATCTTAAATAAAAGTTTCTTAGATGGGGAGCAGCTGTCATTTGCTCTGGATTATGAGACTGATGTTTGGGAATAAGGAAATGAAACTCTCATGGTCATTTTCTCTTCCTGCCACAAGAATTCACTCCTTATCTGAAGGTTAGAGACTCTCTTGGGCAGACGCGCTTACTTGATCACTGCAAACTTTACTAGTAGTTTCCATGTCCTATACATCAGACACTAATTAAAACCATGTTTAGGACAATTCCTGCAGGACCCAGATTGCAGGAATATCAACCTTTGAAAGGCATTACACCTGTAAAGTGTTTTATGGTTGACTATTTTTTTAATGGCAAGCCCCCATCTTATTGTTTAAAGTATTTCATCTTTAGTTACCATTATTCAGCTTTGTAAATGAACAATTGGATCCTCCTGTGCTGCTGACTTGGGATCTTAGAAGTTATTTGCAAAGCAGAAAGTTGTGAAATATACCAGCTCAAAGGATAAACTGCATAAAACTATTTTGATATTTTTTGTTTTATAGCCCAATGCTTCTGGGTAAGTGCCATAATATTGAATAAATAATATATTTCTGATATCCTTTCTTATCCATATATAGAAAGGAAGAAAACCAAATCTTAAATATGCATTAATGCTGCTTCAACTTCTATTTGATTTTTTTCACATTGCTTGAACTGAGTTTTTAAACTGTGAGGTATTTGATACTGAATAAAAAGTCTCATGCTTTTCCAGACTTCTTAATGTAACGCGAATCTGTGCTAATTTCACCTCAGTAGTTCTTTTCATTTTTCTTCCTCTGTGTTTTCCTGAAAGACTTCTGTCTGAGGTTTACACACTTGTTCAGGAAACTCAGCATCCCTTTCCCATTAACCATGGTGCTGGCTTTCAAGAGCTGCCGTGTGAGCGCGCTGGCGAAGGAGCCCGCAGCAATAACTGCTGCCCTCCGCTGGGCATCGTCACACCTGCTCCACGCTCGTGGGCTACTGCGCACGAAACTGTCTCACAGATTTGTGTTTTTAGTCACTATTAGCCTGGTTCTCATTTTTTTTTGGTGCAATGTTATCCAGTACTTGCACAGAAACACACTGTGGAAATTTGGAGTGGATGTGCATATTATTTTCACTTTTTTTTACCAGAGTAGTTTGTGAGTAGCCATACGCTCTAGGTTTTTGGTTGTTTTCTCTGAATATCTAGTTTTTCTCATCTGAGTAGATTTTTTTAAGGTCTCAGTGTAACACAGTAGTACTAGTAACTACTGTTTTGGATTAAAATTGCAAATTGATGTTTTTTGTTTGTTTGTGAAATAGTAAAACAAAAGTATGTTAGTGATCAAGGCCTAGAAAGAGATAATAGTGATTAGTTTTATTTCTCGTTACACACCATGTTGCAGAGTATACGTCCTTGTGGCTGCTTACAAAGTAAGACTTAATTCTCTTGGCTGTAGCATGCAATGCAGTAAACTGTTTTGCTCATTTACATGGAATTTAGGGTTTCAAACTTATTCTAGTGTAAGGACTGATAATTGTGTGTTTATGAAGTGTGGAGAGGCCTGTTCTTTCAGGCATCTTTTCAAGCAGAGAAGCAGTGGCAGGAGATCTGAGTAAGGTTGAGGTGAATGCCGTTTCCAGAACACTTGTTTCTATCAAAGTCAACACTCACAAAACTTTTTTTATAGCAGTTCAGAGACCTCATGCAAGAAACAACATTCTTAACTGTCCTCCCTCCTAAAGTCTTTCTTGCCTTGTATAGATAGGCAAGCTGTTAGCTGTAATAGCCTGAGAAGTGGGGAATGGATTTGCAACCAAAGGGCAGTGAAGAAGTCTGGAGGTTAAATTAACCAATGTACCAATGGACTAAAATGACTGCAGCACATGTGTGGTCATAGGTACTTTCTAATGATGTTTGAAAACATTTTTAAAGAAAAAGATTAGCCAGTTATTTTTCAATATGTTTGTGTTTAATAGTGAAGCAGGGATATTGCTTCAAAAAATCCTGATAAAATTTACCTACTAAAATATAGTGATATCAGACATGTTGAAGAATTTGTGTAGAGAGGAGTAAAAATTCATTGCAACCTGAGAAGGGCTCCATGTTTCTTTTTGTATCCTGTGAAGAATAAGGCAAATAGATGAACACAGGGCAGTGGCTGTGCTGATGTAACCTGGAGTGTCTTCACTTTTTGTGGAGAGTGCCATTTTCCTTGAGCAGAAGGAAATTTCTCTCTGTGTGAGAGAAATTCCTGCACTGAATTATATGGAGAAAAGGTTGTTTTCCTCCCCAGGCAGAGGAGGAAAATGCACAAGCTGCCTTGTATTCTGCTTCTGTGCCCAAGCTATAGAGCAATGAGAATGGAGAACAGAGAGCCTGCCATTTACTGCTTTGGATAATGATAATGATAAACTAACTCAAGCTATGCCAGTTGGTTTTGCCTAGAGCAGCTGCAGTCAGAGCTCTGTTTGCAAGGTAGAAGTAGTTGCATCTAAAATAGTACAACCTCCTTCCAGAGAGGCTGGACATTTGTGACTGCTTCCAGTGAAGCCTTCCATATGCTCCTTCTGAAAGTAATGTTACACACCAAGCTTCAAATCTGCCCTGTGTCAATTTGCTGGCTGCTTTAGAGAGTGACATTTCCGTTCCCTAGGAAATTCCAGCTGAGAGATGCTGGATGAAGTCTTAGTTGTGTTACTAATGCCAATAGACAAGATAAAAATTAGTCTTATGTTGAAAACGTGAAGATAAGTAGACATTGCAAAGGTTCCTGTGACAGAGCAGGACACTGTTTTATTTGTTAGACTTATCCTATGGCAGAAAGTTTTTGGTTCCAGCCCTTTGTCTCTTTTCAAAGGTGAACTTCTTTTGTATTCTCCGTAGCTAATGCTTGTAGTGTTAGGTATAAGACACTATCCACTGATTTTTAGAGGTTACAGAACCTTCTTTGTTTTCTACTGAACTTATCTGTGTTGCCACGTATGTTTTAATAATAGTTGCAGAAAAAAAAATCTAGTAAAATAAAATGAACACAACTAAGATAGCTTGACTTGAACTGTACTTGCTGTTATGATTTAATGTCTGTATTATTTTGCTACATAGAGACTTCATTCAGTCTGTGTCCCACTGTGCTAGGCATATGGTAGAAGTCAGGAACTTAAACTGGCTTAAAAGGCTTGTCTGAGTCGTTTTAGATGGCGGTAAAGTTTTTTTCTCTCACGCAAACAGAAGTATTCTTGCAATTTACTTGGTTTTAGAAGTGGAAACTTTAAACCTTTATCTTCTACTTTTAGCTTTCAAATCAAAATATTAATCGTCATTAGAATTTGGGAGATGCTTCATTTTTCAAATGTGTACGTGTAAAACTTTGGTGATTCCTGTTTATTTTCATCTTAGCTCAAAGCATCATGGGATTTATATGAGTATGCTCAGGAACATGAACCCAGACTTAAAAACTTAGAATTCTAAGAGGATTAGCTAAGTCACTAGAAACCTCCATGTGTAACCTCCTCTTTGGAATAATATTCACTTCAACATAATTTAGATTTCTTCCCAACCAGCATTAACTAAGTTGCACTGAATGAAGACCACATCCGTTCTGAAAAAGTGTGGACATCCTCCTCTAACCTATGTGTCCATAGCAGTTACCCTCTGGCAGAAGTAAACTTCTGTGGTGTAGAAACGTGCACTCTGTAATTACTCATCTTATTTTGTCTCATAGTTGTGTGCCCTCTTCTGAGAGTGTCCTTGCAGCTGTTGATCAGCCAAGCTCATTCACCTTAAAACTAAATTCTCATACAGTTTTCTGGGTGTTCCCATGCATAGTAGCACCTACTGTCCTTTGCTCTGGAAATAATAAAATATTGAGATTTTTCTAGCACTGTATGTTTTAATTGAACCTTTAAGTACAGTGAAAGAGTAAAACTAGGATATGAACAGTGCGTATAATACAGAATGGGTCAAAAAGCTTGTCAGCTTCATATTTCCAGCACCGCAGGGAAGATTTCTGTGATAAGGAACAGGCTAGTCTCTCCAATGGGATAAATTCCATAACATAACACGGCCCGGTATTTTCTCTAATTTAATATTTAAAAAATAGAGACAGACAGACATCCTGGATCATGGAAGGTCTTTCTTCCTAGAGACTAGAGATTCTTCCTAAAAGAATCTGAGATGACACTGTGCTTATGCCTGTCCCTTCAACTGCTTTGTTTGGAGAGGGAATTGCAGCAAGGATTTGGAATGTGGAAACGCATTGGAATAAATCCAAATCTCTGTTTTTAACACTCACTGGGGAAGACATCCAATGTACTCATTTGTTTAATGAAAACAAGTTTATGACCACACTAATGCCTCAAAATTGTCTTGACTGCCATGGACATTCCTTACCCGCTCTTTCTTAAATTGCTGTTGTGAGCTGCTGAACGCAAATGACACTAATTCTGCAAATGGACTTTGATAAACTCCTAAGGGCTGTTTGAAGTTAGAAGAAGAGGTTAATTTTGTGTGTTTAACTGTATTTATCATACATCTGTTCCATTACCTGCAGGGTCTCAAGGGTTATCTGGGACTGCGAGGGCCGCAGGGTGAGCCGGTAAGTGATGCTCTATAGCATATAGGAACAATGTAAGACAGAAGAAGGCATACGCCTGTGTAAGGGTTCAGTAGAAGCAATCAGTGCAAATTACTGTCTCATTTAGGAAATGATCAAAAGTTCCTGACCAATAATTCAGACTTTCTAGAGATCAGTGTAGTGAAAATGTCCTAAATGAAATGGAAAAGACCAGCTTGTTTTATTCAGCTACCTCACTGGCTTGGCAGATGTTGGTGTAAAATTCTTGCTAGAGGCACAGTTCAAATTCTTTCAAACCTCTGCTGATTTAATGCATTTTTTTTATCTCCTAGTATGCAGAGAATGAAATGGTTGGTTGATGCTTTCTTTACACTTCCATGCCAGTTGAAGATGTAATTTGAGTGTTTCATAGATGGTTCTTTGCTGGTGCCTCTTATCAGCAATAATGGGAATCTCAATTGCAGTGTAAGTGGAAACATGAGTGTCTCTTGTACAATACTGAAAGGAAAATGGTAACGATAACAGATGATAATCACCAGAAGGGAGATAAACACTCATGATCGTTATCTGTAACTTTAACTGAGTTTGACACAAATCCTAACCAAATGAGTGGTGACTTTTATTACAGACCCACTGGGATTTTTTTGTGTGGACTATAATTTAACAGGGAGATAGTGGAGGAAAAAAACAGTATTGTTAGTTTCAGGAGAAGTGTATCTTAACTTCAAAGTAATTGATGATGAAAAGTGGCTAGTTAGTTATCATGGAGGAAGAATTGAGACTTGCATTACAGAATAATTCTGCCAATTATGCCATCAAGTGTACAAATTCCTTTGAAGGCCATTAGATACATTCCAGTATAGGATAATTGGCAGTGCAGTGTCTCAGATTTGTCATACTTCTGTCAGCATTTTTTAAATTATAAAAATATCGGCAAATAAACAGCCTTTTGGAGAACACTTGGGGGAGAGTGTTTTATTTTGGAAGTAGTACTTATTGCTGCGATTTTCATGCTTGGCTGGAGAATGTGATGAGTTAGACCAGTTACTACTTATCTGTAGCACCTGCATGTCTGTGTTTTCAGAAGCTTTTACAGCAAAGAGACACATTCCTTGAATCGGTGAATTGTTGGATTCCTCAAAGAGCTGTGAATGGAAGAGTTTTAAGAGAAGTTTTAAATACAATAATTCCACTGCTTTTTGAGTTCATTTTTGCATATATACTTTTTTTTTTTTTTTTTTGAGATCCATCTGAGCTAAATAGGAGACCATGGATCCTAGTTCCATAGTGTAACGTATGTTACAAGGAGAATCAAAATCATTTGAAAGCAAGTGACAGAATCAGCTCGGTGGTAGCTCATATAAACCAAAAATATTGCAACCTTTTTGCCTCTGCACTTTTCAGCTTGATTCCTAAGGTTGCTGTTTCACCGTAAATCAACTATGAACAGCGTGGGGAGTAAGCCCTGATGCATCGCTGTAGTTACATTGACAGCGGGTGGAAGGGTCAGACTTGGGAGGGTGTTCGGTTTATGGACTTGGCCTGCTCGAAAGAGAAATCACTGAACAGAGGTGGATGGAGCGTCCAGTGGCTCAGCGATGGGACCAGGAAATTTGTCACCATTTCAGAAAAATTGATTTTTTTTCTGAAAATAAACACTCAGATGCATGGATGTTGAGTAATAAAACAACAACAAAAATAACTTTTGGACCTGATTAGGAAGAAGATAGAAAGAGGTTGGATATATTCATGACTAATCTAGTGCTATATTGACCTGATTCTGGGGGAACGTCTGCCTGTCTTTACAAAGCTGATTCTTCTTTAAGGTTTTAAAACATTTATCCTAATATACCTAAAATAAGTGAAGATACTTCATCTTAAAGACTTGTCTCCTGCAGACCTTTTCAGTAGCTTTTTATAAATACAGTATATGCTTTTCATTCTGGAATTTGGTGTTATGCTTTATCATATTTCATAACATCTTAGACTACTCCACTTGCAATGTTTTTCTAAGGAAAGGGAACTGAAATTACATGTGTAGTAACTTTTAGGGTTTTACTCTAAAACTAACACAAAAAGCAAATTTTCACTGCCCTTAAGCTGCTTCATATTAATAGGACTTAAAAGATAATAAACTCTAAAACTGACAGTAATGTGTGGTGGCTTTTTTCTGTTTCTTTGTTTTTTGACTTTCCTATCTAGGGAATTCCAGGAATGGCTGGCAATACTGGAGCAGTTGGTTACCCTGGCAGGCAGGTGCAGTAAATATACGGCTTTTTTCGTTTCATTTTTTTTTTTGTTTTTGTTTTTTTTTGTTTTTTTTTGTTTTGAAAACATCTGATATAGGGCATTTGTTAATGTCATTTCCTTCATTTTTCCCTCGTCTGGTTCCCCTATGGTTAATTTTAATATGATTTAATGTGTGTAGAACACTGGATGGATCAACATTGATTTACTTTGTTGATCTCTTGTACTTCTAAAATGTATTGTCTAACAGGTACGGAATTGCTAATGGTATAAATGTATCAGTTTACATAGTATTATTTATATTTAAGCCACACCACTTTCACAGGTAGCTCTTTATGCCTCTTAAACTTGGCACTGGGTGATTTAGATATAGAAATTTTACACCTTTCTGGCACACACAAATCCATTAGCAAAGCACTGAATGTAGAAACATTTTGCTTGTTCATAAATCTCCTATTATGCCTTGTGTTTTAACTTCTTTTAAGTTCAGATGCAGCTGGAAACTTCCTCTTGATTTGCACCAGTATATTTACTTTACTGCTGAAACTATTTTTTCAGCTCTTTGGAGAAAATTAAGTGTTTTGTTTTGTTTTCTGTTCAGGTAATTGAGAATCAACAAAACTGGAAACTATCTTTCTTAAAAGACAAGCGTTTACCATCTCTCTATAAAGACAAGCACTTATATAGATATTGATACCTTGGTCTGGTAGTACAAGTAATACATAAAGAAGAAATATTCATTGTTTTTCCCAACATAGAGATATGTGAGCCAAATTCAGCTACTGACTTCTGTAGGTTTTGTATCTGCTGGGTGAATTTAACCAATATTTCAGCAATTTATTGGGTTGTGTTTATAGGCTTATATATTTTGAAACTCTCTTAAAATATTTTATAGCATAGTGGGTGCTAATGTGATTGTGTCTAATCATGTATAATTTTTAGACCATTTGGTCTGCACATGCTGTTTTGGTGTTGGCTTTAAAAGAATGTGAAATATGTCCAAATAAAAAATAATCCTGTGAAATTGTCACCATAATGCCAGATCACTGGATCTGGAAAAAGAAATCCTCCTAGAAGAAATAATTTAATGTAAATAAAATTTTGGTCATTGTCTGAGATTCAGGCGTGAACTAAGGGGAGACCTTTCTGAACATGGTCCTTGGGCATATCCGTGGTGACACCTTCTTAAACACATATAATTCTGAAAGATACACTGCCAGATTGTGGTTAACAATTACTGTTATATTTCTCTTATATAGAGCGTTTCTGTTTTGTTAAAATGAAGTAAAAGTCACGTCTTTTTGTAATAGGGTTTAGCTGGTCCAGAAGGTAACCCAGGTCCTAAAGGTGTAAGAGTAAGTAAGCATTTTAAGCATTTTGGCATGCATGACTGTATTTTTACACATAGAGTACATGAGAAGCAGGGCCAGGGGAGCCTGGACAATTGTTTGCCCACTGAATCACCTGGTCTTTGCAGAATCAAGTGAGAAATGATAGTGTTATTTTCAAAATAAGGTTAACGATTTACTTTTTTTTTTTTTTTTTTCTCTCACGGTAAACAGGGAGCAATATAGAGCGGTCTTGTATTGTTGCTCTTCCTCTCACTTGGAATGTGTACAGACAAGAATAGGAAAGCAGTACTGAACGTGGGTGTGAGAGCTGGGAGTGAAGAGGAGCAAATGTTTCCTGCCTGAAGCATTATTTCCGTAATGGGAGCTGTCAAGAGGGAAGATAGATCTGGCACTTGCAATCTGTAACTGCTAGAGTAGTTGATAAAGGGAAGCAGTCCTGTCGCATAAAAAGCATAAAAGTCACCATCATCAAAATTTTTGTATATTTCAGCCAATGATGCTTATTCCAGAGACTCAAGGTTTAAATCTTTGTCCTTTGCTGATTCAGTGTTTACTTTGATTGTCCATGGAGGGGCAAAAAAATAGGTTGATTCTTTTTAATTTTTTATATGCACATGCCCATGCATACATGTGCTCCCATGTGTAAATATTCCTTGAAGGCAGCTCTCAAGGTCTGGTAGTAGACATGGGTTTTCCATATCTTGCTTGCAGCTGGTTGCATCTGGGATTTGAAGGGGCCTTTCACGAGGCACTCTCAGGCCCTCAGCTCTACAGTGCTCACATTGTACGGATAACTGAGCAGCGTGCTGTGTTTCCAAATGCTATCAAAATAAGCTCATTGTGTTACTAGATTTGGTTTTGGTCTTTGCGTTTGAAAGGTGGCTACTCACAGCCTTCACCTGGAACAGTGTTTAAAACTTTTTGAAATTCTTTGTGTCAGTTTTCATTACCATGATGGGGAAAAATTACCTTGTGAGGATCTAGTGGCCACAGATATCGTACCCTCAGGGACTGCATCTCTCATATTTTTTCACTGCTGCAGAGATTATCAATGTTTTTTTTTTTTTTTTTTTTTTTTTCTTCTTCTTCTTCTTTCTAACAGACAAAACACTAAGTCTCATTCACTTCTTGAAAAGTTACTTTTTTTCTCTTGATACGAAAGTGAAAATGGCTAACCTTTAGTAGTATGAGTAATGCTAGGGAAAATCAAGTGTCAGGTCTTAAGGCTTTTATTCCTTTGTATGAATTGACAAAGGAATAAGGAATAAAAAGGAAGATGCAGCCCTATGGATAGCAATTGTACTAATGTGCCACAGAGGTATTTAGTTACGGGATTCCTGGTCATGTATGACAATACCTTGATCCCTTAGAGCTTTAAGTTTAGATCAGTCCTACAGTACAGCTATATTCTGTTTTTCAGCTGTTTCAAGGAGCTATAGAGGGAAAAAAAGTGCCATTGTTTTCTTTGCTTTCACTAGCGTTAGCTATCAAGATGGGCACTGTATTGCATAATTTCATCAAAGAATGAGTAAAAAATATTTAATTATACTCAGAACTAGAGAGTGAGGTATGAAATCATGCTTTTTTTTTTTTTTTTTACTAGTGTCTTTGTTACAATCTCATTTTAAATCTGGTAATGAAGAATCACTTTAATGAAATCATGCTTGTAAAGCGTACGACCATTTTTAATGAATATGGAGAGTGTCTTTATATGCATATAGTGAGGTCTATGTGCACCACAATGGAAACATGAAAAATGAGCTACTGAAGCAACAGAGTGTAACAAAATTAAGCAGTAATTAAGCAGTGTTGCCAGAGTTAATTTACAAACCTCATGAGACAGCATCTAAAACATTTGCACCTACAGTCATTTAAGAAAATGTAGTAAAAGTATTTCTGAGGCTAACTTAAAACATAGGGACCTGGAACCTTTTGCACATTTTACTTCCAGTTTTGCAGTTATGGAATTGACTGACCAATATGCAAGGTAATCTGAAGACAAGGAAGTGTTTAGAAATTGCACACTTCGTGAGCAATTTACCGTTATCATTTAGAAAAGATTGTATATATTTTATTTAACATGTAATTATGAAAATTCCTATCAGTGAGAGAAATGTCATGCTTTTATAATTTTCGCTACAGGGTTTGATATATGCAATGGGGGGAAGAGGGAAAAAGGGTGAGACTTCTACTGAGGTCTTTGTAGTGGTGGAAAGAAAAATTATTGACCCAACCAGAAAGAAAAGCATTTTCTAAAGTGCTCAGATAACAAATTCTCCACTTAAGAATATCTTAATTTCTGGGTGTTTTTTTTTTTTTTTTTCTCTCTCCTATACTCTCTGTTCTTTTAATTAGTTCTTAAGTGGATGGCTTGTGAGCTCATCACAGGGATCTGACCTCTCTGCTACCCAGGGCTTAGCAGGTTACTTGTCATAATGGGTCCTCCATAAAAGGAACCATTAATTTTTCATACTGAAGCAACACTTGCATTTGGCAATGGATTTAACAAGAAGTCTATTTCTCAGTATATTTTACAATCACCTTGGAAGGACTATGATACCTTGCAAACACAGGAAAGCTGACTTGAAGTGAGGATGTATTTCTGCCATTCTGAAGCAGAAGGGAAGGAAATACAGTGTGACGTGTGTGTGTGTATATATATATATGGAAACATTCTGCTTAAACTCTCTGGGACACTTGTATATAAGAACTATTAGGAAAGTTATTAAAGATAACAAGATAACAAACATCTTCTGCTTTATATTTTATATGAGTAAGGTAAATTTCCAGTAGCTTCTGTTACATTTTTCATTTATTAGAGCTCTCTGATGCAACTTTGACTCTTTTTTGGAACACGTTCTTTGCATGGTTAGTGTATTTGCTACCTGTACCATAGCAATTGGTTGGAGAGTAAATTATGAGTCAGTCCTTGGATCTTGAACTTACAGCCAACTAATACTAAGGTGAAATAGTGTTAGTAGGAAGTAACCTTTCAAAAAAAAGTATTTTTGTCTTTTAAGGGATTTATTGGATCTCCAGGCATGGCAGGACAACCTGGACCTGAAGGAGAAAGGGTATGTTTAAAGAAAGATCAATGGTTTAATGAATTGAATATGCGATGAAGTATTGGAATTTGTATGGAAATGCAATATGCTAAGGAAGCAGGGTATGTTAGAATTGACTCTCTATACTCTGTATACAGAATACAAAGCATGTTACTTTTCATTTGAGTCTTTGTCAAAAGGCAAAATTGATAAGGAGAATATAAATAAATAGATAATCTCAAAATTGTCTAAGCAATGTGATATGAATCACCTGTAAATTATTTACTCAGTGTAATGTAGGTCTGTGAGGATTAGGGGTCTTTTTTTCTTACCACTGAGTTCAGTAATCAGTTGAAGTGATTTTATTCAGTATTTGCCAATTTCCAGATAATATGTAGAGTAAAATTGTTCATAGCAGTCTCAATCTCTTTTACTCTATGCTTGGGCTTTTTTGTTGTTGTTTTTTTGTTTGTTTGTTTGTTTTGTTTTGTTTTGTTTCTCTTGAGCACAAAGGATGTTTGGCCATATGATTTAATGCAGCCTGGATCTGACCTTTCTTGTGGTTCAGCTGATATGTAGATATGTCCAGGGCAAAGACTGGCAGTTTTGTGTTTCTGCTCATTCCTTATAGAGCCAGTGCCCTATAAGGGGCATTCCTGTGAGTCTTTGCTCAGATCTCTTCTTTATGGTGCTTGTTCTCAAACTGTGTTTTTCAATTGTGTGAAAGTTAATTTTCTGAATTTAAATTATTCAAGAAAAGAAAAGCTAGTTATGGTGGGTTATCTCTTCCCAGGGCATTCCAGGTCTCCATGGCAAAAGAGGCCCTAAGGGGAGACAGGTAAGGCTTCTGACACTTACCATTGCTGCATAAATGGCCCTGTAAGTCACTGCATAATTTGAAAAATCTTACTTCTATACTTTCTGCAGATAACTCTATTGTTTCCTAGTACAAGTACTGAAGTGAAGTACGCTTAACAAGAAGAGCCTGTGGATACTTATGAATGTCAGCTTCATGAGGGTTAAAGTATAGAAGCACAGAAATATATTCTTGTGCAAACACAGATTTTTCCAAGGTATAGATATCATGCAAGTTTGAGAAGTTTAATTTTGGTGGTGTTTAAAATGCAAATCAGCACCTTCTAATGTCGGATATTTCTGGACTATAGCAAATTAAAGCTACTCTCTACTTACCATATATTTCTACAGCTGAAAATAAACACAGATCTTCCAAGCATACATTATCAAGGCTCACATTTTTTCTGTGGTATATCTCCTATGCTGAGTCTTTTGTTTTCTGCTGTGACCTTATTATTTGAGATCTTTGAAGCTCTCCAGGAGTTTCCAATTTTAGCTTGTGGTTTGCTATTGGAAACAGCAATAGTGCTCCCCAGTCATGCACTCACTTGCACTTGGCTCTTCAGATGACTTCCATGTAGCTCTTGAACATGTTTGTGCAGCAGTACTGTTGTCTTTCCTCTAGCAGATGTCTGCTATAAAAATTGTGGGGAACTGTTTAAATTTTTTGTTTGTTTGCTGTGTTATGCCACCATCCTATAAAAAAGACGCCAGCCTTCAATAGAGGTCTGTTGATCTAAAGAAAGGCACTCAGATGAGTGTCATTTCTGAAGCTGCTATTTAATTGTTAGGGTATAACATGGAAGTAAGGTTCTGATTTTTAAATTTCAGCTAATAAGACAGAGTGCTCCTATGCTTTTTGAATATGTTATAGTTTACTTATAATGTGAATTAACCTCTACTGCTTTTGCATCTGAGCAACGTGCAAGGACAGTCTGTCTATCCATATATTGCAGTAGTTGGTAGTGTGTTCATGCCAGTGAGTCACACTAAGCAGTTAAGAGGAATGAGAACCTAGAAGGGAAACAGAGGGCTTGTGCTCAGGGTGCGTAAAGAAAAGGAAGAGGCAGGAGGGTGCTCTGCAAACCTGTTCTGCCTTATAATCTCATTCTCAGGGGCAGGTGTCACTGCAGCTTCTGGTTGCCAGTGTGGTGGTTTGTGTCAGTCCCTCTGGGCTGGTGCTGGGTGCCCTGTGGTGAGCAGTTGTCTCATTCTTTACAATAATACAGCTTCAGTATCAGATTGTGCTCTAATGAGGGCTTTTAGTTATAAAAATCAATCTGGAATGGTTTAATATACATGAGACCTCACTGAGAGTGCCTCTGTGCCATGTTATTGGCTAACCTTTATTGAATACTCATTGCCCTGTAATGTTGTCGTTTCCATAATCCCAAGGTCATTCCGAAGCCATTCTATTGCCCATACAGCACTTGCTTGACTAAAGTCTACCAAGATGGTGACCAATCCAGCAAAGTAGTTAAATGGGAGCCTGGCTTAGTGTGCTTTGCTAGATAGAGGATGTCCTTTTTTTTCGGTTAACAAGAGCTGTGGTGGACCCTGGAGCAAAAGGCACTGTCAGAGAGCTAACAGCCCGGGGATCTGGTGCAGCCATTGTCATTAAAGGATGCTTGGCTTCAGAATTGTCCAGTGCCTGAAATCAGACACCTGGCCTTGTCTAGGATACAAGTTATTTCATTGGACACGTTTTCTGACAATAATAATCCTGGAAAAAGAATAGTCTGATTGGCAAAGTTCCTGCTGGAAGAAAACAAAGGCTGAATATGATCTCATTTTTTTTGGAAAGTAATCTGAAGTATAAAAAGTGGAGGCTGTGGTCTTCCACGGGATAAATACAGTAGTTCATTTAATATTTAATAAGGATTGAAAACTCCAGTAAAAGCATATTAGAGAGTCATAGATGAGACTATTACGCTTGCTGATGTTTAGTTACTCATCTTAAGAGACTGACAGGTAATATATTTGATACTTGACAAGGTACCGTACCATTGATATTCAAAATGCTAACCACTTAGTAGGCTTTCTGAGTAGTTACTAGTATTTGTAATGTTTGGCATATTTGAAATGGAACAAAGTATTCAGTTGCCAAAATCTTTATTATGAAGATTAGAGTAGGGATTTGTTTGAGATGGGTAGGATATACAGTTCACTTTAAAGAAAATGCTTCATAGCCAAGACATATGTATCCTGTTTCTTTCCGTTGTATGCTTATGGTACAAAATTTGCCTAATTCTGCAGTGTTTTTAATGCATTGTCTGTCATGTTACTCTGATGTGTTTTTCTCTCTGCAGTTTGACCACATTTAGGGAGAATTTTTTTACATAGTTTTCTTCTGTATGGGACTAGTTACAACCAGCAGTCAACGTGACAGAACAGACTTTATAAACTGTACCAGGATTTTATTAGTCTAGTACATTGTAGCCGTGCAAAAACAGTTAAGGTTCTGTTTTCTATTAAAATTATGAATAGTCTTCCTTCACGTGTTTTATAGTAATGTGTTAGATAATATTGATGTAATAAAACATTTGTTGCACAGTAGTACTACTAAACTACTTCCAATTTCAGACTTTTCTGAGTGCTTTCCTAGTTTGGAAATTCTTCTCTTTTTCTACTTACTAATATACTTTTATTGGCATCAGAAGACTCATACTGTTGAGAATGGAGTTATGATGACTGTGGGTGATGTCTCCTTAATACTCCATGGCATGGTAGTTTTGTGCTATATGTAAATAATAATCTACAACCTGCATTTGTGATCTGGTTGCTGGAAAAACTGTCCCATTGCATTCTCCATTTCCCTTTTGATGACTTTTTTTTAAATACTCATGTACACTATCTCAATTTCTAACTCTTCCAACAGTTGACATCACAACAAAAATAATATGCTATTAGAAAAGGGTAATAAGTTAATTTTGCTTTACAAGAAGCTTTAACACTTTGCTCGGCCGATCTAATTTCTTCTACATCCTTGTGTCAAAGGAGGATTGCTATCTCTGATAACCTAAACCCTATTGCAAAAACTGGTCAAAATGAATGAGGCTTCCCCATATCTTGTTTGTGTTATTCTTTCAGTCTCTGGATGCAGACTGAGGAAGATAAATGTTCACGCTGGTAAGGAGAGTGTTGTGCCAGGGAGTGGAAAATCTGATTTCCAATGCACATTTCTCATACTGAGTCTGGAGCCATTCATATTTGGGGACTAGTAAGAGAGTGAAAGACGGAATGTTTTACTGAATATATGCCATAGGGGAAAAAATAATCTTGAGGTAAAAGCATTAAGCAGGGAAATGGGAGACTCCAAGCACAAACAATCTGAGTTATATTGCTATAATATGGCTCTCAAAGCACTCAGTCATCTGATTTTATCCTTCACTTGCAGTATGTAGTTGCATCTCTTTGGATATGATTTTTTAAAAAAAACAACAAAATACCACTTGAACAGCATGGCTGAAAATTTCTTCCTTTTATCTTGCTGCTGCTGTCTTAATTTTTAAGATCAATAGGACTTTGATGCTTAAACCATCCTTTGTTTGTTGAATATTGTTCCTAAAGAACAATATTCTCTTTTCTGCTTTAAGGGTTTTCCAGGTGACTTTGGGAACAGAGGACCACCTGGTCCAGATGGGAATCCTGTAAGTATCAAATTTTATGCTGATTAACATGGCAAAATACATAACATTCATGATTAACACTCTTCCAAAATTGAGATTTTTTTTTTTCTGAAAAACATACTTCTGAAGCCTGTGAGAAGATTTGTTACTTAAATGTGGAAGATGCTAGGACACTGAAGTGAGCAGTGGTGATGAAGTGTAAGGGAAGAAGCTACACGCTCTCAGCAGTTTCACTGCCACAGGTGCTGGCTACCTGAAGTCAGATGTTTTCCTGTCCCTCTTACATTACAGGTTAATGTTCTGCTTTCAGAAATTCTTGCCTTGGATATGCTTTTCACATTCTTTAAACCATAATTCTAGGATCCCATTTAAAAAAAAAAAAAACAAAAAAAAAAACAACAAAAAAAAAACATTCTGAAGTTGTGTGCCAAAACCCTGGCTTTTTTATGTTTGTGCATTTGATGATTGATTTTTATGCCTTGAATGATGCTGAATGCGCTGTTACTAGTATGTCACTTAGTGCATTATAATCAGTGTGGTGACAGTTCCGTCCTTAGAAGTGTGCTCAGGGTGAAGTGCTCCGCTGCTGCAGTCCTCAAGCTGGGGCACCGACACGTAGCTTTGCTGCCTGTGCTCGTAGGAGCTTTGCTTTCTCACCATATTGGTAGGGACGCTCCTGCACAGACTCCAACCCCAGGTTTCCTTTGATGGGAGAAACCAGCGTAAAGGGCTTTGGGCACATGAGCAAAGGGCATGTAAAATCTGCTCTCACTGCTGAGTCTCCTAATTGGAAACTGTTATCAGCTGCTCTTGGAAATGGTCAGAGTTAGTCTCCTTGCTAAAGACCTACCCTTTCCTGACCCCAAGATTGGAAAATTGTTTAAGAAGAACTGCTGTGAATAGTGCTCATGCAATTAGTATCCTCTGGTGCCAGAACTTTGAGACATGGGAGAAAATTATTTTGCATTTTCTGAGGCAAAGACCCCTGTGGCGCAATGTCAGAGCATGTCAGTTTGTGCTCATCATCTGCTCTGAGGCGTTGTGCCTGTGATGGACTGCTTTGCAAAAGGCATGCGGGAGTACTTCCTTTCCCTGCTGCTATGCCCAGGTTCCCCTCCTTTCTTGAAAAGCAGAGGTGCTTTTTCCACAGGGTCTGAAGGACAACAGTGCTTCAACAGGAACAAGTTCAGAAAGCCTGGATCCTAAATTACAGGCTTGCACATTACAAAAAAGCCTGCTTTAGCACAAACGTTTGCAAACGAGTTCCTTGTAATCCTCTGAGGCAGCTGCTGCCTCCCCAAAGAGGCAGCAGCCCCTCTGCCTTCCTCGCCCCGGGGCTGGCTCGGGCAGGGGGCCAAGGCTGCAGCTGTGGGGACTGCTGCCTGGCACGATGCAAACACGACCTGACCCTCGCAGGGACGCGGCGGCGCTGGCGCGGGACAGCGGTGCTGCAGGGAGGCCCGTGGTGAGGGAGCTTGGAGGCAGGGTGCCCCTCCTAGCGCTGCCCCACTAGCGGCATCTCTCCCATGGCCGCAGCGTCCGGCATCCCGCACTTAGGCTGGGGCAGGTCGGAGGTGGATGTAGGAGAGGGGAGAGGCCGGAGGTGCCCGCTGTAGCTCTGCCCTGTTGGGTGGCTTCTCACGGGCGCAGGTTTGTTACCCTTTGCGATGAACAGTGATAGGCTGTGGCGAGCCCTTGGTAGGATTTCCATGGAGGTCCTTGTCGCAGAGGTTGGGCCAGCCTGCCGGAAGGATGCTGGCATGGGAACTTGTTCACATCAAGAAATATTTTTCCATAAAGAGAATGTAACCTTCTAATGTGATTTACAAATGTCTTGCTCTGAACAGGGCTACTGTTTTATTTACTTATTTTTTTTTTTAAGAAATCATCATAGTATCTCATGGAGTCCTCTCCCATCCCCATTGTTTTTCCTTCTTCCATCTTAAAATACCAGGTTATCAAATCTGGCATTCTTCACTAACACAGGAATGACTTTGACACAAATATCTGATTTTCACAGTCAAGGGTTTCAGTAAGTATATTACTTTATATGGTGGCAAACTGGCACTTTTCAGGAACTCCCTAGATAAATCCCAATTTATTTATTTTGCAGATGATTCTTATAATACTAATACTTTGCTAAATACTAAATACTAATAATTTGTTAAAGTATTAAAATTATGATAATCTATATTTATCTTTTAAGGGTATTGTTGGTGGTGTTGGTCCTCCTGGATTTCCAGGACTAAGAGTGAGTAGACATCTATTTATTTATTTTGGTGTGATTCAGGGAGTTGTTTAAACAGTAGCCACTGGTGTAGTCAATATCACTTCACAAAATTGCTCTCATATTGCTGGTAGGGAGCATATATATACAAATTTTCTATTTGTATTCTTGTTTCTGATATTCTGTGTCTGGATTTCTTTTTTATCTGAAATAACTGTTTTTTCAGTATTGTTCTCAAATGTTCCTTTTTTGGTAGAGTTTTAGAATAAGCTTGTGCTACCCATTACGTAGTTGCAAATTTTAGTTGTATAAAGGCAGTCACACCAGAGAGCACCTTGCAATGTGAGTGTGCTGGAGATGAGAGTGACTGTGATACTTCAAGACAGTGTGGCCTTATTCCTTTATTTCAAATAATTCATGTGTTTACTGACAGAGGACCTGGGTTTTATTGTCGATGTTGGCTCAGTTGAATCTGGTTACCCAGCCTTGTTTGTAGTTCATAATACACGGGAGAAGATGGCATGTTTACACTTGAATAAAGAAAGCCTTGATTGTGCATATGTATTCTTGTTTTGTTTTGTTTTTCTCTTGATCTCTAAAATATTCTTAAACTTTATTAGTTCACCCTGATGGCCATTTAACTTTTCTTTTGAAGTGTGATGGTTGAAGTCTATTATTATTTCTTTTAATTATATGCTTCTAATAAGAAATGTTGCTTTAAGAGGTGCCTTGCTCTCTGTTTGGGGTTGTTACAGTTTTGCCATAGTGAAGGCCCAAGATCGGTCAAGGAACCCCTGCTGCTTGCAGCCCTCATCATACAAATGTGACTCACTGCTCACTGCTCTCAATTCCAGCTGAACCACTTGTGAGACGAGAGTGCGCTCTTGGGAATTTGCATGGGAATATAATATATATATATATATAAAAATATATATATATGATTTTTTTTCTTATATGACCATCTTTGGAATTTTATCTCAAGGACTTTAGTAGCCATGCAAATGTATTTGAGCTTTTTAGAGGGAGAAAAAAAGCATGTATAACTCCTATAGATATTATGTTAATAATTAATATGATTAAACTTAGTCAACATGGTATGTTTCCAAAACACTACCATAAGGTGACAAAAAAACCCTTTTCATCCTTTTTCAGTTTGGGGTATTCCTGCTTTGAGCCTTAATCTATGTTGAAGCAATTCTTAAATTGTCAACAAAACAGAGGTACATTTTTGCCAAAAAAAATATTTATATCAGTAATAGCTGATTTCTTGTTGCTGAAATGAGTATATGGTATAAGTCTAAAATACTCCCACCTATAAATGATAGGAGTGGATTTGTTCAAAACAGCAGTACTGACCCAAGGTGGTGGCCCGACTGGGTTTTGACCAGCACACAATCTCCAAAGTTTTTGCGTGTAAACTCCATGAGTGTGAGCTGTCACCTCTCACTTCTACATGTGGCCCTTTGCACAGCTCCAGCTGTGTAAAGGAACATAGCTATGTGCATGTTCACTCTGCAATTTTTTTTACTCAAAGTGAAGACTCCT
This sequence comes from Crypturellus undulatus, assembly GCA_013389825.1. NCBI lineage: Eukaryota > Metazoa > Chordata > Aves > Tinamiformes > Tinamidae > Crypturellus > Crypturellus undulatus. The sequence continues at coordinate 40,032 of VWPW01022042.1, read as the reverse complement.
TTAGCAGAGACAAAAATCGAGGTTTGCTTCCTCATCATGTGTATTTATCAGCCTAAAATGCTCTTGCTAATAGTTTTATTTCTGCAAGGTGACAATTTGGGTCAGGTCTTTTCCAGAGAGGACTCTGTTATTCTCATCTTTGCTTGGTATTAGACTTTAAAACCCAGGATATGTTGCCAGTTTTACATCATCAGCTGCTGCTCCCTTTGACAGCAGGGAATTAGAGGTCTTTTATAGAGCAGGGAACTCCTTTGATCCTGATGCTTGTATGTTTGCAGCTGAGATGGGTGTATATCTACTGAAAAGCCATGACTTTGTTGGAAGCAGATCTAGTTTTGCAAACTATTTTTCTTGGTCTTAACAGAATGTACTGCTTGAGATGACCAATGTTTTCACAAAAACATTCATGCACAAGTGCTTATGTTGTGCAGATGATGCTGAATAAAGATAGGTAGGGTCACTGTGTGACACCTACAGATCTAATGGTATCTTGCCTCCTTGAGGCAAGAAATGCTGCTTGAGGACAGCTAACTCTTCCTAAGACCTTACTGGTGCAGGAAGACTTTGCAGTTGAGGGAAAGAACCGCAGTAATATTTCCTCAAAATTTCTCAACAGTCTTCAGAGGCTTCCAAAGCACAAGCAAATCTGTGTGGTTTAAAAATAAGGTCAATACGTGACTACAAAAGACTATGGTAATTAAGGAGATGAGTCTTGGGCTCGCACAGTGCATAGGCATGTTCAGCCCTGTGTACTCCTCTGGGTGTCTGCACCACCTCAGTTTAGCGCACTTGTTCCCAGTTTCCCAAGCAGGAAGGTAATTGGAAGAGTTAATCTCTATCTGTATTTTCTTTACAAGAAACTATTGGACCCTTGCAAAGGTTGCAGAGCCCCACCAAGACGGAGGGAATTTTGGGTGACCTCCACCATTGCTCGCAGTTTGTGCTGCACAGCCCCATTCCCGCCCCACACCTGCTCTTCCCAGACGACTCCTGCACTGGCAAGTTCTGGCCTCAATTTTCACGTGGCTCTTTTCCGGCAAGTGCCAAGGGTCATCTGAAACCGAGTAAAGAATTAGAGAGCTTCATATTTGTCCTAGAATACTTAGTTGTATCACTTCATACCATTGCAAGATGAAACATTTAACAGTAGATTAAATATAGTATTATACTAGCAGAAGCCAACAAAATTAATTCAAGTAGCTTGTCCAACCCAGCTGTATACGAAGTCCAGAGCTAATTATACTTTTATGTTTGTTCATGAGAACAATGGTAAAGCAAGCAGCATGGGCAAGCCGAGTCCAAGAATTCCCTCCTTCCGTGAGTTTTTCAATATATTAAAATCGCTGCCAAGTTCAGAGTTTTGGCTGGCTGAGCAGTCAGTCTCTTATGATTTGCAAGGCCATGAGTTTTAGTGAGATGAGGATTTTGAGAAAACTTGCTACTGCAATGACCAGAGCAATTTTCCCTTAAAAAGGAGCCTCCTAATCGTCTTTCCCTAATGTGGTGTTGCTATGTTGATCTTAATCTCTGTAATCAGAGAAAGCAGAGATTTAGTAAGGGCTTGAAAGGCACCTGATGATGGCAGCAGTTAATTTGGCTGTCAGAATTTAGGGTAAGATTGCACACATAGTGCAATTTTGAGAGAATTACTTTTATTTATTTTCTTTTTAAACTTGTAGAATTCAATGAAAGATTTAAAACAAACAAACAAAAAAACTTTTAATGAAATGTCATTGTCCACAGCAGAATAATTATTTTATGCTAAAATTGATATTTACAGAATAGTGATGTTCCTATTGCACCAAAGACAGGGAGGAGATAGCCACTGGATGTGCAGCTGTAGTGTGTGTAAAGGAAAGGTTCCTTACTCAGCATGGTCCTGCACACCACTACTTACTCTTGGATGCGTAATATTCAAAAGAGGAGAGAAAGTTGTTTCCTGGTGTTACTGCTGATGTGGATGGGCAGACTTACAGTGTGGGTGCTTTCCCTAGGAAATCAGACTAACAAAGATTTCTGGCTTCTGTCTGTGATGCAAAGACTGGTAGCACAATATGGCGCTTTAAGTTACTACACTCCAGCAAGTGTTTAATGCAGTTGCCTTTTCTGCTGTTTTCTAGGGAGGAGCTGGGCCAGCAGGACCAGGCGGACCAGCAGGAATTCCAGGACCCACGGTATGGTGCGAAAGGTTCCCACAGCCCAGTTGCCTTCACTGCTTTCTATGATGTAGACAAGCTTTGGATTTTTATTTTCTTCACTTTAACAGGGTCTTCCAGGGAGTGCAGGACAGCCTGGAATGAAAGGTGATAAGGTGATTTAAATATTTCCATTATCCTAGAAATACAGTCTTGTCAGATATTTTTAAAAACTTGAGCAAAATACCATGCTTGGCAAAGCCTACCATTTTTATTTTTGATTTCTCTTCTGTTTTTTTTTTTTTAATAAAATATTTCAGACCTGGAATCTGATCATTTGGACAAAATTACTTCAGAACAGAGTACTTTTAATAAGCAAAACAGTGTGTAGTGATGTGTCTGTAGGGTTTCCAATTCAAAGGCATTCTGTGCTACACTTTTAAATAATTTTAAATAATAAACACTGTTTTTTTTTCTCCTTCTCTAATTTTGAGAACTACCATGTTATATACCACATACATATATCTGTATAAAATAATGTGTTGTTTAGGGTGAGCATGGCCTTGCAGGAGAGCCAGGAGACCAGGGGTACCCAGGAGACAAGGTAATTTAATTGCACCGTTTTACGGAGTTGTCCAATTTCAGCGACTTCTTTAGGTTTTGGGGTCTTTTAAAGTGCAATAACTCAGTTAAATAAAAGTAGAATGCAGTACTAAAAGTTACAAGATACCACTGAATTAACTGTTTTTGAAAAATGCTTTGCTAATTAAAACTCAGTTGAGAAAGTAGCAAATGATGACAGGTAAAAGGCATGGCAGAATTCTGGCAGTCATCTGTTTGATGTGCCCTGTTTCTTAATGAAGGCTGCTCAGAAGCTGTTGTACATGACTCTTTCCCTTCATCTTGAGGCTTCATTTGCACTTCATCTGGACCAATTTTGGCTAACAACAGCCCATGATCTGGCATGCTCCTTAACAGGAAATTAAGACTAGCATTCTGTTCTTCTTTGACTGGTACATCAGAAGTCACTAAAATAGTGTATCCTGTGCAAACTCTTTTGCTGAACTCACTTCAGATCCTACAGATTCATTTTGAAGACTAGTTTGGATGGCAAAGTATACCAACCTATTTACTGTTTCCAACATAAGGCAATGATACGTTTTAATCTGTATTTAATAGCTTTCTTTTTTTTAGGGTGCTGTTGGTTTACCAGGGCTGCCAGGGATCAGAGGAAAGCCAGGGCCTCCTGTAAGTTTAAACTCTATTTTTTTTACTTTCTCAGTGTATCACTGTATGTTATATTAGATACTTCTGTGTCTCACATGTAGGCTACATATAATCCTCCAGAAGCCGCTTATGTCAAAATAAACAAACAATAATGACTAAGTTTGCTTTATTTCTAGTAAATTATATTTGATGGCTTAGTCACATTGTGACATGTATGAGTTATGTTATAAAGATCCGCATGTATTACGTCAGATATGTCAGATTTTAGCATGGGAATTTCTTATGACATTTGGCATTCTGTGACAGTTGCTTTCAAGGGGAATAGTCATCATGGCAATGTTAGAACCAAATTCACTAGGAGCTTTGGGAGATGCCCAGATGACCATTTGGGCTAATTGAATTTGCAGAGAACATGGAAAATCTCATAAAATCTCAGAGCAGTTCAGAGGCATTTATTCATTGTGACTCAACGAGGCATGAAGAAAAGTCTTTATTTAATCAGAAGAAAAGTAGTATAAAATTACCTGCTTAATAAAAAGTCATATGAACAACTGTTGTTGTTTTCATTTTTTAAAATCTTAATAAGAGTCTGATGTTTAAAAAAAATTAATTAATTATCCAAAACCTAACAGCTTGTCATCTTTTAAGGGAAAAATTGGAGATCCTGGATCACAGGGACCATTCGGTCCTCCAGGTCCTGAGGTAAGAAATTACTTGGTTAAATTTAATGTCATTTTACTTTTCATTTTACTTTTAAAATATAAAAATCAGTCAAAGGGGCTTTTTTTTTTTTCCCCTCCACAAGTATTTTTACTTGGTTGAATCAGCAAGTACTTTTTATCTAGTCGTATCCTGTAGGCTAATGGGTTAATTCTCCTTAAAGTACAAAAAAAATCATAATTTTTAAAGCAAAATATTAATATACTGTATCTTTGAATACAGCATAAGTACTGTATTTACATATGCATTTGGGATCAGTTTTTATGTGAATCTAGGTGATACAGGATTACACTCATCATACGTACTCCCATCTCAGAAACTTTCACTCACAGATTCCACAACATGTTTACAAACAATCTTCTAAGTGTGAAAGAATAATACTTTCTTACAAAATAATTTTATTTAGAATGAACGTGAAGAATGAATACCAGTGGCAATGATGGGAAGCATCATTAAGTACTTAATTCTGGCACGACAGTTGCCTAAGAACTATTTAATACTTCAGACGTCCTCAGTTGTTACATTTGGGTGCTTTTTGGCACCCATTTTTTTTTTTCCACCCATTTTGGATGATGTGTTATACAAAAAAATGCTGTGGACTGCACAGGAAAGGCAAGCATACACACACAGATGCTGAAGAGAGCAGATTTTTGTTTTTAATCTGTTTCCTGCAACAGAAGGTTTTGTTTGTTTGTTTTTGTTTGTTTAATACATGCATATATATTCATAAGATACATAGTAGCTAGTTTGGTTGTTCTGGCCTCACAAAACATACCAACTGTAGGAGCATTTGTCTTCAAACAGAGGCTCTGAGCTCTCACCTATGGCAACTGGGAGGCCAAGAATTTTCTATCCTCAAAGAGCAAATTACTGGGCTTTATCACCTTGTTAGTTACTGTAGGTTTCACTGGTGCTGCAGAACGTGGACTTTCTTGCTGAAGACAAGCTCTTGCTGAGAGCAAACTTGCCAGGAAATGTGTTTAGCTTCACAAGATAGTCCGTTCAGAATAAGCCAGCATGTTTTAGTGACTGGGGAAAGAATATTTTAATACTGTTTAGGTAGAATAGTATTAAATTCACATTTTGATTTCATATTTTGTGAGCAGCTCCTCTATAAACACAAGAAACCCCCAGATCCAGTCTCCTCTGACAAGTTATCCAATTGTCAGTGCTGAAGCTTGTGTTGTGGTCACGCTCAGCTTGGCTGGGCAAAATTACTTCAGGCACTTGAAGGCAAATTGTTTTTAGATAGGTAATCAAAGCATGAGTGACCAGGTGGTTTTCTTTAAACATTTGACAGCAAAATGTCAGATTTAAAACTATAAAGCAATGCAGCTCTTACCTTTACTCACCCAAGTCAAACCCTTATGAAACAAAGTAAATTTTGCCTGTCCTATTTGCACGTGTAAAAACATGGTGACCATATGGTAAATAGCAGAAATGTAAGGGAGACAGAACAGCTGTATACCAGGATCTTGAAGAAATTGGAAATTCCAGAAGTTCCTTAATAAAAGGAAGAATGAATATCTTCTTAGACTTGAAGATTGTATCTTTTATTTTCCTTGTTGATTTATACCTGATAAATCCTGCCAATAACAATTAGCTATTTCTATCTAGGCACACTGGGATATGCAAAGTATGGGCAGTTACTGCAGTTTTTCCTAACGAGTGTCTGTCTTTCATGAGCTCCAAAAACAGGCAGCTGGCAGGTCAACAAAACTGTTTTCCCTGTTCCCCTTTCATTTTTCGGAATGCTTGGACATTTTGTGACCCCATGTAGAAAATGGAAATGTTAAATTCATGCTACATATTCTCATTTACGCTTCTGGAAATAGCCAGTACAGACCCCACAGCTGTAGTGATTACTTTCTCAGAAGGAGAGTGATTTGGAGGTGGTATGAACACGACATCGTGTCTGCCTTCCAGGAAGGGTGGGTAGTGGCACTTGTTTAAAAGCAAACAAAAAATGACTCTGTGATTGATTGTCATATTTGCCCACTTGCAGAACCTGTTCAGGTTCCTGGTTCAGGTCCTGCTTCAGGTTGACTCTCTTCCCTATTGTCCAAAACTTAGAGTGGGATTTACAAACATATTCAGTCCCTAGATTCAAGCTGTTGATCAGCGTAGTTGTGTGATAAGTAACTGTGGATCTTGTGATCCAACTCAGGTTCCAGGATTTTGGTTTTTTGTTTTTCTTTTCCTGTGTTTCTTCCATATGAAGAATAAGCAGTCCCATTCCTGATTTTCTTGCCATTTAGACTGCTGTAAATGAGGCATTGCTGAGGCGGAAGTCTGTAGTCCTCCCGCACACTATGGCAGGAGCAGGTCCAGCGTGTTTCATTCGTTCTCTTGGCTTTTTAGTGTAGTTCTTTTCGGTTTTTAGATGCAGTTGAGCAGTGACTTCTTTCCCAGCCCTTTCCCCAACAGCTGTGCAGCGGAGGTGCAGCAGGTTGGAGCTGAAATAAGCCACCCACTTGCAGCAAAACTGCGCTGTTTCAGTGTGAGTGTGGCTACTCTTAAGAAAACAGAGTATGAGCAAGTCCTTTTCAGAGTGTATTCTTGATCCTGCTTTGTGCATCTAAAAATGCACTATAACTTTCTAGAGTGCTTTAAGTTAGTTATATAATGGATATTCTAAAATAAATGAAATTAGGATAGGTTTCAACCGCCATGTATCCGTAGTGTTTTACTTGTAGGCAAGTTTTACTCCAAGGAGGATATTTAATTTTCCTCCAGGATTGGGGATGATAGTTTCCTTCAGATGTGCCTGCAGATGTACTCTGAGTATTCTAAATAGTTTCCTTCTGGAACAGAGGGAGTATCAGTCATTATCTTCAATAGAACTTATTTCATTTCAGGATTATTTTGAAGTAGTTAGCTCATTCTTTCAGGAAGATGCTCATATTGGATTCAGCTGCTATATGTTTCATGCTTAAGGCAATAGCATTACAAAGAAATAGGATAGATTCATATAATAATAAAGAGGCACATTTTTTGTAAGTGAATGATTGGCTGCTTTAAATTGCTTGTTTCAAAAGAGAAAAAACATTTTGATGCGCATTTGATCTTATCACATGATGTTTGGAGGCTGTGTAAACAATACCATGAATGCAATAGCCTGTTCAGTATTAAATAAATCGAATAACTTACTAAACTTAGTGAATAAAATAAGTCATATATATGACTTGGAGAGCATACAGAAATGAAGGCAATTCTATAGCTGAATTATCTGCATGCTTTGGCATATATCTGAAGAACTGCTCTGCCTGCAGAAAACCTTCCTGCTTCACCTTGTATAGTATCTTGAACCAGTTTTTTAACCAGCTCCTCCTTGGTCCTAGTGCATTTTTAGACTTTCATAAATATTTTCCATTGGATTTATATTCTTATAGGTTTTTCTTTTTCAGACTGAGTTGTGTTGAGACCTCATAGGGAGGTGTGAGAGAGAAGGTAGACTTTTTGAGTTAAAATGTGTCTCTGCATAGATGGTCCATCCTTTCAGAAGAATCATAAATGCTCTTTGTATGAGAAGGCCAAATTATCTCTCTCATTTGCTTGGACTAGAGAGGTGATTGTTTTATGCAGGAATCTCCTTTTAGGGTTTTTTTCTTTTTTTTCTTTAAAAAGAGAAGCTTTAATTTGGAGAAAAAAAAAAAGCTCCCGTTGAAATTCAGGGGCTGCATTTAGTCAGTATCACTACTGAAAATTCATCGTATGTTCTCATTCAAGTGAAACATTGCATGTAACCGAATGAGATCATTTCTGAGCAGGGAAACTTGTCAGCTGAAGGGGTTGTCGCAGTCCCAAGGGAGGATTTTGTCTTTGCAGAGCTTGCTTCCTAGCCCTGCTGAGGATATCTGGGGATCCCATCAGTAACCAGAGGGCACGAGGGCCCGTGCTTAATAGCACTGCTGGTGTATGTCTTGTGGAAAACCCCAGGAGCAAACTGGATGTTGCAAATGCACAGGAATTGCTGCTGGAAATGGAATGTTTGTTCGAAACTTCTTAACAGTCTTCTCCCGTATTAGCAGCCACACAGAAATGAGGAGGGGAGAAAAAAAAAAAGGAAAAAAAAAAAAAAAAAGGCATGAACTTTTACAGCTCTGCCATCTCCAAGGACTGACTTCAGTGTTAAAAGACGTTCACTGATTGAGTAGCAATCCATCAGTCTATTTAGGGTTTTGTTATTTGTTATATAGATAATAAATGGGACCAAATATTAGTATTTATTTCTTTATGAAACATATTTCATAGTTAAACATTCAGCACAAAAATCAACGCTTTAATGATAAGATTAAAACATCTGGGTTTTGAGATGGATGGTATTTCAGTGATTTTTTTGATACTACTTCTAATATGATTAAACTGAGTGAATTCTAAAGTGCTTTGCTGGCAAAAGGCCATATTGGCTGCAAAAGCTTCAAAATATTTTGTAACCTGCCAGCTGCCAGACATCAGGCTGATGGCAAAGTCCGGAGTCTACCCTCTACATTTCCTTAGAAGAAATCATAATGTCTACTAATATTTTATTCTGAAGGGTCTCAGCTGAAAATTACATATTACAGCTGGAAACTGCATACTGATTTCCTGGCCTTTTCCTTTATGCAAGAATAATGATTTTGTGTTTTATTCCACAGTGGCTCCATGGGAAATTGGCCGTTGAATAAGTTTTGGCAAATTCAAATATAGGTAGAAGTATATTATGGCACAGGTTGTAATTTGGATGACAAATGTATCTGCTGGGCTGCTTTAAAAAAAAAAAAACCCTCTGTTCTGGTTCATTCATTTTCTTTAATTGTCTTACATGACACCATTATGTCACATATTATTGATGTGAGAATGTCGTGGAAACAGTGTTCTAGGTCTGCCACAGAACCTGTATTTTCTTTGTAGGTGCTGCTCAAGAGGAAAAAAACTAAAACAGACATATAGCAAAGAGAAACAATAAAAGTTTTAAACATTTAGCATTGCTCAGTTTGGTGCTGTCTAGCTAATAGCCCTCTTGTATCATAAGACTTTGTTTGAAATAGCAACATTTCCCAATTTAATGATTATTCTAACTCATGGCAGTTGTCAACACATCTTGTAGTTCTTACTGATGCCTTCTGGAAATACTTATACATATAAATAAGGTGAATTCTCTTACAAAAACATAGGAGCCTTTCTAAGTAGACCTTTTCTTTCTGGAATGTCTATTAGCATTAGCTGTCTCTGTGTCACATTTAGTGCATTTTCACACATTAGAACATTGTAAATGTATATAGATATACAGTATTCCTCTCTAACTATTTTATGCCTGTAAGCTCATCAAATTGAAGAATATGAATGGATGGCTTAATGTCCATAGTATTGACTTAACTCTGTAGTGTAATTCACTAAGTAAATGGGGCCAAGTTTTAAAAAAAAATTCTTAAGAACTGTTCAGAAATCTGGGCTGATAAACTGATATAATTTAGGTAACAATCTGGCTGCCTTGCCACCTGTGAATAATAAGCTATGTGCCACCTAGAGGCATGCTGGAGTTTTTGCACAACTCTGGTAGTAATTACTGTTCTGTTGCAAAGGAAATGATCATTTTGCTACTGTTGTGAAACACAGCATGTTAGGTTGGTTCCAGTTATTCTGAAAATTCAGCTGAACTCTTTTACCACTTATTGGGCTTTCTTTAGCATTCATTAGTATTCAAGTGATAACAATGAAGTATTTTTTTTTTTTAAGAAATCATGATTTTTGTTTCCTGTATTTATTTTAGATTTATTAAACACACACATCTAACAGTATTTGCATTCTGTTGACCTACTTATTCTGTCTATAACTCTATTTTCTTCCTCTTCAGAACAATTTATAAAAGGTAAATAGAAGAAAGCCCATCAGCTAAAAACAGTGATACCCTAAATGCTTTTTTAATTTATTCTATTTTATTTTTTAATTATAATGAGACAGTTCTACTGTTCTACTTACAAGGGAAGCAGTACTTTTTGTAAAGTTCTTTCTGACCTCACTTCACCCTTCCAGCAAGTGTTTTGTGTTTGATATTTTAAATAATCATTAAAAATGGTTATCAGCTGTATTTCCAGCTTGGTGGTTTTGGGAAAACAGTGTGCAGCTAACTGTTTGTAATGAGACAGTTTTGTATGCATCTCTTGTGCTTGAAAAAAATTAAAAATTACTCCTGAAGCTTCACTGTTGACATGCATTAGCCTGCAGTATGGAAGAGTGCCAGAGGGAATTTCACGCTGGAATTTCTTTATGAAATGTTCCTTAAAATATTTTGAACATGTGCAGTGCTTTTACTTCCAGAATGTGCAAAGATTACATTTCTTCAGGGGCTGTTTTTGAAATTTAACTCACTAATATTTATGTTGTACAGGCTAGCAGCATTCATTTTTGTTTCCTCAAAATAGCCTCCTCCTCTGCAAAGCTACTTGTAGCCCACACAAGTATCTCCATTGAGATACTCAGTGCTTACTGATCAAATAGCTTTAGGTGATAATTTTAAGTGATTCATTTCTTTTGCATATTTTTTGGTTCTTTACCAGCAACTGGATTTCTACCACATGCTATTTGACAAAGACTTACTCTGAATAATATCATGTGCAACTGACCTTGACTTACTGCCAGCCAGAACTAGGTTGGAACCTACTGCTAGATTAGTACCTGCTGATTTGGAGGCAAAAGGTGTTCTACCGTTTTCTTAATCTGGCAATGATCTGGCCCTTAAAATGAAGCCAAGGATTAAAGAGCTTCAGTAGCAGTCTAAGCTATTTTTACTTTATTTTTTTTTTCAGTTGAATTCATGAGTCTGAGACATGGTGCTGTTTGCTTTGTGGGTTTTTTTGTATATCAAGACCTGTCCAATGCTTTAATTATAAATGTTGTTTAGTAGATAACAAGTCTTATGTTAAGAGAAATGAAATCCATACTGACATCTGCGAAATTGAGTTTAATGAGAGCTGCCTAAAATTTGTCCAAGTTCTGTCAGGGGATCTTAATGGACTTTGACATTTTGAGGATGGTAGAACAAATCTATTTTTTCGTTTCTGTGATTCAGATTTGTTAGATTTCTTAAATGAACCAACAGAATTAAAACAGGAACATTGGAAACATTCCTGTCTCATAAATCATTTGTCTATGTGGTTTATTTAGGGTTTTCCAGGAGATATTGGGGTACCTGGAGCAAATGGCCCTGAAGGTCCAAAGGTAAGACTACTTGGAACTTTATTCACAATAGCAGTAAACATTATAAATCTGAGGAAAAGCTGTGCAAGGTGAACACTGGCATTATGAGAGAGCAATTTTGCTGTCAGGCTACTTGTACCTCGCCTCAGGTGTTTATATGAGGAAGTCAGTCTAATGCCTAATGCTGTCCACACTGTTATAAAGGTAACTTCAGTGTTAGATGAAAGCATAATGGCTAGTCAAGTGTAGGAAAATTTGGAGGAAGCAGCGTATAGTTAGAAGGTAATAAATATTTCACCTATAGTTAAATAAGAAAAAAAAAAGAGAGAGTTCTAAATGTCCACAGACCTCTATAAATTCCCTTGAATAATATGTGATATTTTTAACAAATTCTGATGGAATTAATAACTAAAAATATGAAAAAAGGATAAAATTCATGTGCATCTAATAAATCATGGACTGTCCCAGATTAACTGAGCATCTTTAGTAGAGTAACTAATATTTTAAATTGAGCTTAGGTAATAATTCCAATGTATAAAACTTGCAATTAAGTTTTGGATAAAAGCACAGCCTGGAAATTTTTGCTCAAAATGGAAAAGATAAAAAGCAGTACAAAAAATGTTGGTGGTTCAGAAATTAACCTACGGGGAGGTGCCTGGGTTGTCTAGCCTATAGGGAGATAACCTAAAATTGGTTATTTGTAGTTGAAAAGAAAGTACTAGTGAGGTTCCTCATTTATCATCCTTAAGACTATTCTTTCCTATTCTATTTTCATGCTATTTTCAGTAATAGACTCAAATATGTAAATGAAATTTGTATAAGGAACCAAGTTGGGTGTCTCTAACCTAAAAAGAATTGTTCTTTGTACCAATTTATCCTGTTTCTGTTAACTCCAAAGTCATGCAGGCAGGGGTTAAAACAGTAAATCCTGCTATAAACTCAAGATTTCAGACAATATACGAGAGAAGAAAGACACTGCCAGGTCTCTTTGAAGGAACAGCATGATAAGGCTGTTAGAAATGAAATGTAATTCTAGAACGCATTAGGCAAAGTGTTTTGTTAATGCCATTGTACAAAGCATGGAAAGACTTTATCTAAGTAGCACATGCAGTTCCAAGAGTTTGTATTCAAGAAAGACCCAATAAATGGGTATAGATGGAGATAGTGTCTGAATGATTGTATAGTAAGAGATGGTTTATTTTTCTCACCAAAACAAAGGGCCTAAACTGTGTAGGTAAAGTAGAGGGCAAAAATTAAGGAGACAAAAGAACTGTGTGAAACCAACAGTGACATTGGATCAAGGACCAAATATGTGAGCTGTCTGTGAATAAACTAAGTGGAAATGAGAAGACCAGTGAAATCAGCTGCAGAGCAGTGTGATATTCTGAGGCAGCTTGCTTATGAAAAAGCAAGATAGGGAACTGTAAGTGGTTTAAAAATGGAAAATGGTAATAATGAGTTTATTGCAAAATTCATCATTCAAAGATGAATCACATCTCAGTGCAATTTTTGCTGCATCTATTTGAGCTGTGTCAAGATCCTTTTTCCAAAATAGCCCAGTCCACTAGGGTGGCTGAAAACTCCATGTTTGATGGGGGCAGAGGGGAGGAAAGAATGTTTCCAGGGACAGGCACAGACCTTTTCATGCATTTCATTCTCTTTTATAGCTCGGTTAGCTTGTTTTTATTATTTGTATGTATGATGTTGACCGCCTTTTATGAATGATTGAATGTTGCACTGATCCTTGCTCCTATGTTTCTGAGAACAGTGAATTTCAGGGTGCCTAAGAAGAGCCTTTGATGAAAGGTTATGTCCTGGGAACATAGAAAGGGGGGAAATAAAAGGGTTCATGAACTGCGAATCGAGTTTAATTATCCAAACTACTGATACATGAATACTGTAACTGAGATCTAATCCCGCTATTCAGTTCCTTTCCTAAGCGAGATCATGTTATTCTTCATACACCAAAATGCAAATTCAATTGTTAAAATTCTGTCAATTTCTTAAACCTGCATTATCGATCTATGGCCTTTTCACTCAAATTCCAGCAAAAGAAGAGGTACTGAGAGGTAGTTCAGAAAGTTTATTTTGGACTTTGCTTTCCTTAGGTACAGAAATTACACAGCTGAGCAAGATTTGGTGGCCTCAAGCACACTTGCAAATGAGGCAAAAACCATAGGCAACCTGCTCTAAACAGGGAAAATTGATGGCTTATGTTTCCGGTTTGGTAATACTATCTCAAATATGCATTGCTTTTAATACTGATGGAGAGCTGAATAATAATGCTGGAAATGGTTGATTCCCAGAATTCCCAGATGTCCTGTGTTGTCTAAAAATTTTCACACAGCTTTTTTTAATTGTTTTTACTTTCCTCTCCTTAAACTTTTGTTTTGTGCTTCCTCAGAAGCATAAGACCCATATACCCATTTTGAACCCCGAATACCCATTGTGAAAGCCAAGACAGCAAGGTAATCTTCAGTTCTTAGCAGCTGGCATGGGAGAAGTTCATCCTCATGATGCAAAGCTTAAGCTCTGTGAGCATGATCAGCCATCTCTAAAAACCAGCAGCACTTCTGGATTGTCCATTTCCTCCAAACTAGTGTAGTAATCAGCAAATCTGACCTCCCTAATGTGATGTTCAAAGAGTGTATTATGTAATTTGGTCTACAAAACATTATTCATCTTGGAAACCATGTTTTAGGAGGCGTTTGATCTTGATCCACTGCTCATAAAAAAAGGCAAAAAAAATGTTTTTAGTTTGAGAAGTTCTGAATTTTACTGTGTGTTTTCTCTGTTATTCTTGTAAGTATTTCTGTTCCACAACCAAGAAAAGCAGGAGGAAAAGACTGACATATTTTGACTACTGAACTAGTTTTTCCCACTAATATTTGTTATTCCGTGGAAGTAGTTGAGAACTTCTTTTCTCTGCTACTTGATGTTTTGTTTGGCTAACATATTTAACACTTGGGGCTACTAGGAGTCCCACTAGTCCTGGAAGGGACAGTCAAGTGGAAAGTTATATGTGTGAGAGATATGAAGTATTCCCATTTACTGATTCCCCCAGGGTCTTTCCAGACATTCTGGTACATCTCTAGCACTACTTTCATTTTCTGCTGTTTGGCTGAAACATCAAAGCAGAGATGGAAGGTTAATGTAGTCTTAATAACCTTTTTAAAGGACTTTTTTTCCATCTCCAGATAAGTTAATTGTAAGGGTGCATGCAGTAGCAACATTGCTAGCATTTCCACTGTGCAACTACGTTATACTGAAAACCATATCTCCTCATGTGTTTTGTTATTACAATGAACCTAAAGTTCTGCCAAAGAAAGAATTCTTAACTACCCAAGAGGTTATTTAGGTGGCACTGCTAAAGCCTTCTTGTCACTTTTGCAGTGGCATGTCATGCTGCAATTCTCCATCTCCAGCTTTTGTAGCCTGATGGGTTCACTGAAGAAATTCGGTACCTCAAGGTCCCATTTTCTGTTCCATTTTGCTTTGTGTGCTAAGTAGGTTGTTACTGGACTAATGCCTGCACCTTCAGTCTAGACTTCAGCTTCATTAGTAAGAAATTAATAAGGTTTACACTTGGAAGTTTCCCACCCTCTCTTTCTTCAGAGGCTAATCATATCTCTTCTAAAGGGCGGTTTCTTTGTTCATATTGCTTTATCTGATATTGCTAACCTTAGCTTTCCCAAACATTTCTAGTATGTTTATACATTTTTTTTTTGTCCTACATCAGTTCAACTGCTTTTTCTAATTAGTGCCATTGTAATTTGGATGGTTGATATTTTTGACACAATACTAGCTGCTAAGTAATTTTAACAAAGTTTTGGAAATGTTGCTCTAAACAGATGTGAAAACTCACAGTTAGCAGAGGCTGAGGTTCTTTGTCTCTGGGATGCTGATTATTCTCCTAATGGAGAAGTAAGGGCTGAAAATCACTAGTAGGTCTGGACAATCTGGTAGTCCAAATTCACTTTGTAGTTCACTTCCATTGCAAACTTATCATCAACTGTTATACTGTAGGTATATCAACACAGAGAGTTGCATTGGTTCTCTTTTAATCTTAGTATAATGGCCTGATTTATGTCTTAGAAGAGCAATTGCTGCTGTGTAAGAGCCATTCTTTGTTATTTCCTTTTCAAAAGAATGAAAAAAAAAAAAGAAAAGTCTTAGAAAAATCTATGTATTTTAAGATTGTAAGATACTCAGTTTTTCCAACAGAGGTTAAAATTCTGCTATGTCTATTACTGATTGCCTAAGGGAAAAGGACAATAGTAAGTAATAGGTTCTGCTTCCTCATTTTTTATGTTTTTGCCCAGGCTTGTAAGAGATCTGTTAGACCAACATGACTTTTAGTTGATGTAAGGGCTCACTCTCGTTGTTCTGATGCTTAGGGACTTCTCGGTGATCGAGGGCCTCCAGGGCCATCAGGCCCCAAAGGACTTGAGGTAAGATAGAAAAAATATATAATCAAC
Source organism: Crypturellus undulatus (assembly GCA_013389825.1). Lineage (NCBI taxonomy): Eukaryota > Metazoa > Chordata > Aves > Tinamiformes > Tinamidae > Crypturellus > Crypturellus undulatus. The sequence goes on along the minus strand of VWPW01022042.1, from coordinate 24,293 downwards.
AGATTACTTTTAAAGAAAAGGCTGAGAGAGATTGTTAGATGATAACGGTAGGTATTGATGGTGTTGTCATGCAAGATTTCACATTTATTGCATTTTGGCAAATGTTACATTTTTAGCAGTGCTATGAGGTTTTATTTCCACAGTCTCAGTGGAATCCCAGGGAATTCAGGTCCAGTCTTGTACTAGGAATGGGAGAAAAGTGTGTGTGAACTTAACTACAATATCCTAGCTCTAATTAATAAACCTAAATGGGGAGGAAAGCAACTTTTCAGCTTGTAAGTTTACTAAATATTCCTATTTTATCACCATAAAAAAAGTCATGTCTCATGCTAAAATAATTTTTAAAAATCATTTAATCAGTGAATCTGAGGATATGCTTAATTGTGGTCTTTTGCAACAGATTTTGAGTGATTAAAGGCTAACAGTGTCAAAATGATTTGTTTAGTTAGAAGCCAGGAAGTTGGGGTTTCTCAATTACTGTGTTTCATATTGCTTGTAATTGAAAGGGTTGTGTGCTGCTTCGCCCCAAAGCCAAGGCAAATCTTCTGTATTGAAAGAGATCAGTGAGCTGTGAAATGATCCCAGCGTGACATCCTGACACGGCATTGATACATCGCTGTGCATCAGGACAACTTCATAGCAAATCTACCCTGAAGAGTGAACACTGCAGCTCGCTGATGGGGATAATTACATCAGCGCATGCTGCAGTCTAGGCACAGTGTCTTCTTTCTTCTCTTTAAACCTCTGAAAATTACGCTGCTGGGAATAACAGCCTGACACCCTCCACACATCTCTCTCCCTTGGAATGGGTGAAATGGCTTGGCTGATTCTGAGGCCATGCCATAGCCACGGAGAGGGAAAATGCAGGAATGTGCCTTTGCTCATATAGTCCTCAGGTGTCAAATCCTGCTAGAAGGAAAGTAACCATAGGAAAGAGAGAGAATGGCCGTTGTTGCTGTCTCACCCTGCTCAAAATGGAAAGGTGGTGTTTTTTTTTTTTTTTTTTTAATTCAAAAAGGGATACCAGCTGTTTCATATCTTTTCTGGCTGGTAGTTGCATAGGGCCTGACTTTTGAGCTAATTATTTTAATTGAGGTCAGAATACTTTATCTCCATGTTTCTCTTGGACTTAAAGACCCACAAATGCATATATGAACCCAACTTAGAAAGACATATATGTATGTGTGTGTGTGTGTGTGTGTGTGTGTGTATATATAAAAAAATAGTCTCTGCAGATTTTCTGTAAAAGCTGGACTTGATACCAAGATTACTGAAGCCCTGATTTCTTATAGGGAGAAGTAGGACCAGTTGGACCTATTGGAGGAGTGGGACCAAGAGTAAGTATAATTAGTTTTGTTATTGCACACTATTCTTCAGCAACAGAAGAACTTTTCCTATGGAGGAAAAAGTTACTGTGAAAAGTAACTGTTAAAATGGCACCTTTCAAATAAATGCATCTGTTTTTGAAGCCCGTCTTCTAATGAGAGCAGGAAGGAGAAATCATTTCCATTGGAAATGGGACGAAACCCGCAGGAATTGGGGTGAAACCACTACCACTATTTACAAAATAAAAACTTTGGAAAGGAAAAAGATTCAGTAACAAAGTGGTCAGGTTTTGGGGACAGAGGAAACCACAGTGCACCTCCTATGACTGAACCAGGTGGTATTATCAGAATACATAGATCAGGAAAGAGAGCATGAGACGCAGCTCAGAGAGCAATATAAAGGACTGCTGTTTTAAGAAATCATTCTCTAATTATAAATTAATCTAATAGCTTCTGAAAGCAGTAAAATTAGAATGTCTCAACCATTTGTATTGACACATTTTAGAAGATAACTTGTCTATTTTCACAACTAAAAAAAATTCTACTGCTAAGCATATTTTAAGAGACTTGAAGCTTATTTTTAGAAAAAGTCTGAGTTAAAAGTGAGGGAATGGTCTATAGTAGCAGCCAGAGGTCTGTTACTAACTTTACTGAAAGCAACATGAACCTCTGCCTTTACTTAATTTGCTTATGTGAGGAGAATAATTGTCCTGACCTTCATTTTTGGATGACTTCCCATTTCTTACATGGACTTGGGAAAGCTTTCCGCTTTTCCTGCTCTAGAATAAATATGTTCCTCTATCATTTTCCCTGTTCATTAGCCATCTTGCCTATATGTTAGAGCTAATCAACATTAGGCATTCCCATCCCATTTAGATATAACATTAAAATCTTATTTTCAGCGTGCATTAGATTAAAAGTTTAAAACAGTTTACTTTTAGCTAAGAAAAATAAAATAAAAAACATAGAATTTCAAACCACTTTGTGACTCAGTTCAATATTCAGCTTCAAGTGCCTGAAGGCCTGCCAAGAGCCTCATGGAAATTTTCATGTTGGCTGCCTCATCGCTTGTCTCCTCCTTGGGCAGGGCTTGGTGGCTGGACAGCATCTTCCACATTGTACAATGGCAGTGGGGGAAGAGGAGCTGCAGAGCGGACCCTACTCTCATGTTCTTGTGCATGACCACGCACACAGGCTGCCATCAGTTGGTGTCAAAGTGACCCTAGAGGAAAAAAGTTGTGTGTAACCCACCAAACTGGAATCTTTTTGATCCCTTCTGGGTCGATTTGACCCCAGTTAATTTGTTCTTGTTTTTTCTCAATGGAAAATGTGGACATCATTGGCGTGGTTGAAAGAAAAATATGCTGGATACTGACGTGACCAATGGGTTGCTGTCAGCAGGCTACAGCCTCTCTGATGTTATTTGATATGAAGTATTATGTTTCATATGAAACATAATATGAAGTATTAATTTTGATATGGTGAGTTCATTTGAAGTATGGTAAATAACATTTATTTTTAGGTCATGTTTTACATTGCAGAGGAAGTAAACTATATCTGGAGGAAACATGATTCCTTAAATTTGAGACATAAGTTATAGGCATCTAATCAAAAATTCTGAAGAAAAATGTGTTTTTTTAATGTCTTTGTGCCTCTGAGTAACAACTATATTTTTTACTTGAAAGATCTCTTGAAATCTTTTGCTTGAAAGTTCTTTATAATTTGCTTGAAGATCTCTTTCATCATAGTCTCCCCGCTCTGATTGATGTTGCTGTATTTTTTTTTTTTTCCTGTTAACAATACACTATTACCTGAGTATCGTAGAAACAAGATTTGTTAACAAGAAAATGCTATCAGGGAGAGCTGGGGTTTAAAATAGATAGGTTGAACAAAGAAGAGATGTTGGAGCTGATGCTGGTTAATTGAGAAAGGGCAGTTTTTATACCAGCCCCCAAAGGCTAGGATCAAATTCTGCTAGAGAGACTCCCTGTTATGCTGAAATTAGAATGATAGAGAGCATGACCTTGCCTTTTATTTGTCTCCTAAATGCGGTTTTTAAAGTGAAATTGGAATGTGTTAGATTCTTGGATTACACTTTTTCTCACAGTGCAACTGCTGTAAGAGTTGATATGGATTCTGCTTATTGGAGTAGTATGTGCTACTATAATCAACAATGTATTTCCGGAGTAAAACCTATAAATTGACTTCAAACACAGGTATTAACTATTACTAAGTCTTGTGTATTCTCGAGTGTACATATTTTGATAATTTTACCCTAATTTAGCTATTATCTTTTAAAAATATTTGAAATACTTTAATCATTATTTTAGGGAAGGCCAGGGCGGAAAGGTTATGTAGGTGACCCTGGACCGGAAGGTTTAAAGGTAAGTGATGATTTTATGTATGAAATAAAATGTGTTTGAAGTATCAACTGAGTGCGCATGTACATATGCCAGAGAAAGGATGTGAGTGCACGTGCTCCTGTGCAGTACAAATGTATCTGGTGCTGGTATTTCTGCTTGCTTGAAAAAAAAAAAAAAACTTTGGAAAAAGAGAAAAAAGAAGAACAATCAATTCAGGGCTAAGAGATAGGGATGAGCAGAGTTAGCACTTGATAAAAGCAGAGCTGGCTGCCTGGGGACCCCAGGAGGGCTGGGGCTAGGGGTGTTAAGGGAAAGAAGGCTATTCCTACCCTGGTGGTAAGACATGGGGGAGCCACCACTGATATTCGCAGTGCTTAGTTGCTGTCTGAGTGTAGTCCTCAAATCCCTATTTATCAGGGTACTGCGATTGTAGTCGTACACAAATAATTACTACTGTGCACAACCCTGGCTTGCAACATATTAAGGAGAGCAGACTTTGATCCATCAGTTCCAAGCACAGGATTTTTGGAAGAGAAAATGGTTTGTTAAAATGTCTTTTGAAATGTTGATTTAAAACATCTTTTACCATCATCAATATGGAATAAGGCCGTTTTGAAATAGATAAACAGAGATGGTAATTGAGTAATTTGTTACTTTTTCCAGTATCACATTTTGTGGCAAATTAAAAATATCCGTAATATGTGCAGGTAACTTGTGAAGCAATCGTGAAATAACACAGATAATTTTATTTCCTAAAAGGAAGAAAGATTTAAATGAAGAATATGCCATTTATTTGTAGCATTTGCTGACATTATGTTTAGTAAGCCCTTCGTAAAGAGCTTTCATTTCTGTGGGCAAGTCTGTTATAAACAGAGGAATTAGGGTAAGCAGTGCTTACTCCTCATTACAAAATCAAAATTAGCTACAGATAGAATTCTTTTTCTGTCAGTTGCATAGTTTTACTCTTAAAAGTTTTAATTGGCCGCTTCAATTTGGAAAATAAAGAGGTTCATAGGAAAATAGAGAAATTTAATATGCACATATGAAAGAAATTACATTTTTAATGACCTACATCATCTGTTTTCCCATTAATAGGGAGAACAAGGAGACCAAGGAAGCCTTGGAAAAATTGGTGAAGCAGTAAGCTTGAATTTTCTTTCTAACTTTCTAATTGTGTGTGTTAGCTTTTTGCTCCCCCCCCCCTTCTTTTTTTAACTTTATGTTCTTTTCATTCTTTTCAGTACTAATAATTTGTTGTGGTAGTTGTTGAGGCAGGTGGGTCTTTGAAGCAGTAGTGTCAGTCTTATCTTTGATCTTTCAGAGTCATATATTATGTTAAAAAATTGCCAGTTTAAGTACCTTCTTGAATTAATGATGTTTTTTTTCCCTATTGTGCTAAGTGAACTTTGCGTTGTTGTTTTAAGTATCCAAGTAATGCAAAAGAAAATGAACAAGTGATCCTTTTCTAGCGAAACATTTTAAGAGGCTATACTTGCCCTGATATGTATTTTGCAGATTTGTTCTGTCTGCCCTCTGTAAAATAACAAAGCTCAAGGTGACCTTGAAATGGCATGTAGTCCATCCTCTCCTTCCTGGGCAGGATCAGTTATGATCGTTCCTAACAAATATTTGGCTAACTAATTCTTAAAAAGCTCCAAGGACAAAGGCTCCATGACCTGCCCAGGCAGCCCAGGGCTTTCCTCATTTTTAAGAAGTTTGATACACCAATATTATAATTGTGTTCCCTTTAATTCTCTTACTTTTTTTTCTGGTATTACCCATCGTCTGCCTTTGACTGATATGCCTGTCGTTGCTGCCTCAGGTGCCAAAAGAGTTATCACTTTTCTGTAATAGCCTTTCCAGGTCAAATACTACTAATTATCTGCATGGAAAAATACAAATTAAAGCAGGGAAGATTCAACAGCTGGAGCCTGGAGCATAATGCTTGGCTACTTACAGCCTAGTAGGATGGAGAATATGATGAAATGTAAAAATGCAGCATGGTCAGTCATCCGCAGTTGTTTTGTCCAGCATCTGTCAGTTCGCTCTGCTACTCTTTATAGTCCCTTTCTGCAGAAATATATTTGGTATCTTGTCCTGTGTGGAAACCAATTAAACTATAAGGTGTTCACTGTGCTTGTAAGTTTAAAATGAAATATATGTTTTAAAACTAGATAGGGGATGTGCCTACACTTTAGTCACCATTCCTTAATGGAGCCTTAACAGTGGTGCTGCTGGCTGAGCAGAACGCAGGTCTGAGAGGAGCCAGCAGTTGTCCTTCCCTGCAAGGCTGTCAGCTCCTGCAGGACCAACAGATGTAACTGACAAGGTTTTAGTTAAGGTAGTGAGAGGTAATAGACAGCAGGCAGAACGTATTTACAGTGCTGATGGCACAAAATCATTTGAAAGTCATGCAGAAGGAAACAATCGCTTCAGTTACTGAGAAAATTGCTCTTGCTTTTGGGATTACAAAAATCTGACTTTGCTGACGTGTGCAACTATTATATATGCTTAGATCAGTGGTAGATGACAAGTCTTCTAAAAACATGTTGCTTCAGCACCTGTCTGTGTTATACAGAGTCAATCCTAGTGTATTGATGACTTAAGAAAATGATCCGTTGCTTGATTTTGTGAACTGAACTCATCTGAACTTGACACAACTCCCCTTAGGGCTGTGATGCTGTTTCATAATATTAGTAGACAAAAGCACCACAAGTAACTAAGTGCAAGTTAATTCCAATTTCTCCTTGCTTGTTCCATTACAGATATTTACCTCTTGGTCATAGGATTTTGAATTAGAAATCAATGGCATTTATTGGCATACTGTGGCAGAGTATAAATGTGTAACTGTCAGATGCAACATGTACAGCTGGTGTCAAAAGGACAAACTAAAATAAGCAGAGTTCACAAACCTAAATGGTGGAAAAATAATCTTGTCTCTACTTCAAAGATCTGCAAAAGACACGTCAGCAAACTTTCCCAGTTGCAAATACTTTTTAAAAACAGCAGTAGGGAAATCAAGCTGCAATGAAAAGTGGAAGAAAAAACAACAATAAAAAAATCTAAAAAGAATAGAAGGCTACAGCCCAGCAAACAGTAAGAACAGTATTCAGGCCCTGTAACAGGCTTCAAAAGTCAGGATGTGAGACTGCGGGAAGGCAAGAAAATCCTGCAGTGATGCCATGTGCCCAAGAGTCCGGCTGTTTTTGAGAAGTGTTATCTAGTCTCCTGCAGAGGTAAAGTTTAGATAGATTGGGCCCCAGGGATGCTTAATTTATGGACAATGGAAATTGCCACTCTTTTTGCTTGAAGAAAAGATTAAATGGACTTCAGCTGAAGTTTTCAAGATGCTCAGCTGAAGGAGTTCTTTGAACTATTATGAAAAGTCTGGACTCTGGGGATATACAAACCAGGACTGGAAACTGTGAGCCTGAAGGAAAGCCAGCTGAATAAAACTTTATTTAAAACAAAGGCTGGTGAAGGCAATGGGTCAATATTAGCAAAGCGTTTGGAAGAGGAACAGCATAAACTATTCTCAGAAATCTGCTGTTAGAGGTTAACATGAGCTTCTTGAAGAGTTTGTCATAGTAATGACAATACTGTCTAGTCTGTGTAGTACTTTCTGCTAGGGAAATTCATCTTAGTTGATTGGGTATCCTTTCATTGCTGCCAGTTTGTTCTCTTGAAGCATAGGGAAGCGGGTTGTCAGACCTGAAGGTTAGTTTTTCTCTCAGGACACTTGCAGATATTGCCCTTCATGACTAGGGCCATGCCATGCTACCCCGCAGTCCCAAACCGTCTATGGTTTTACAGGTTAGGATTAACACTTTAAATCAGTTGACATTCTCTACAGAGCTGCGAACGGTGAAGCAGAAGGATAATCTGTTCTGTGTGACATTTGCTACCTGAGGTGTAAAAGTCACTATATGCATAAATGTAAATAACTTTTATCCAAATTCAATTTAGCCAATATATGATTGAGGGTAATATCTGCTACCAGAAGATAAACTGTTTTCTTTTCACACAGGGCACTGTACAGCAGTGTGTACAAGTGTCAGCCAACAGCTGCTTAGATGACAAGGTCTGACACAGAGCCATTTCTAGTCTGCTCTTGCATTTTGCTAATTGAAACTGAAGTGCCATTAGCAAGCAAATTTAGTGCTGGTCTTTTTACTTGTATTTAAATACGCTTGTAGGTTCCCTTATGCCTGGCTAGCAAAACTGAACTTAGTCTAAAATTTATTTTCTAAAACTTCATTTTTTTTAATCTTATGAGCTATAAATATATTTTTCTATGTATGAGTTGGTTATGAAGTAGAAGCTGACTGTTAGATCACTCACTTTGTCCTCCTCTCTTCCATCCTTCTATTTTTCAGTTGTCTTTTTAACATAGGTGACTTTCTTGAACTTTCATTGATCCTTAAGTAAATTCCGATCTGGTAAAATAAAATCTAAATGTTGACTCCGTTTTTTGAATAGAATACTAAGATTTGTAAAGCCCTTCAGAAAGGCTGAAGTTGAAGGACTCCTGAGAAACATTTGAGTGGGAATTTTTATGAGCAAGCTGAGATTATGACATTGTTGCATATTGGAGCTGGATGGATGTAGAATGCACTTCTAGAATACCTTTAAAAAAATCTTGGAAAAAATGTTAATATGGCAAGATAGGCTTCTTAGATTTACTTGTAACACCTCTTTAAAATAATGTTGAATAAAATTGTTTGGAAATGCTGAACTCTAGATGAAATGTTGTTACATTGGAAATGTTTCTGTTAACATAGAAGAATGTGTTAGTGTAAAGACTGACAGGTAGCTGCTTCCACAGGAATTTTTGGAATCAGTCAAATATTGATTCCTCACCAAGCTTTTTAATGAATTACTCCATGGTTGTGCTTGTGTTAAATATACAATGTGTTTTCAATTACTTAACTTCAGTTTCTAACATGGAGCATATTCCCTGTCAAGATATTTTGTCTTTTAGGCATGTATTGGATGGTAGATTGGATCACTGATTCATTTTCCATGTGAATGCTTCTGTGAAAAAGGTTTTTTTAGATGCTGTTATTGTCACGGGAGAATGTTACACAAATCCCTGCATATGAAAGTTTATGACTTTTTTTTTTTTTTGTAAGGTTTAGAGCTATAATCATTTTAAAACATTTTAGGTATTTTACTTTACTGTTGCCTAATGCATTCTATTTGGTTTTTGGAATCCCATAGAACTCCCCAAAGTATTAGAGGGATGCAGGAACACACTGATTTAAGCCTGCTTTGGACTTCCTTCATCCTGTTATGTAAGAAGGGAGAGGGTTGCAGCCTCAATCCAGATTGCTTTCTCCAGAGGAACGGCCAGTGTCTCATAAACTTTCTGTTTAATAGCCAACATTTGTCCTCGGTCTGGAAGGCAGGGCAACGTAAGCTAGAGCACATACCCCCTCACTGCTGCTTTGTCATTCCTTCTCTTTGTATTCGCAAGTAAGATGCTCTGGTTTGGTCTCAGAATTTTTGAATCAAATAGGAGATTTGAGCAGGGGCTCTAGACCAAGTGCATATCTCCTGGTACAAGGTGTGATTACGCTGCTGTCTAATCAGCGCTGTCACTCCTCCACAGCGGGGCCTGGGAGCTCAGTGCTGGCCCTGCATGAGGAAGATAGGCATGAGCTGCATCTTGGCTCTGACTTGCACCTTCTCTCTTTACTGGCAGAGGGGAATCAAAGCCTTTTGAAACCTTACCTCCTCAAACCCCTATCTTGATGAGCGAAGAGTACAGGGTAACTCTTTGTCTCACAGCTTTTTCCCTGGCACTAAGGCCCCCTCTTGGCCATGAGTCACTCTGACAGTGGTGGTAACTGTCACACTCATTAGAGAGTCGGTCACAAAGTCCCATTCCTGCCACTGACCTCCGGGCATGAACTCTGGGCTAGTATCACCAGGACCAATCTTGGCTGCCAGGAGACAGCTCAGTACTGGCACGTAAGGCACATGCTCTGACACGTAATATGTTAGTCCAACCGACATAAAGATGCCTGCTTATCTCTTCAGTCCCTTCTCAAATATAGACTGTGAAAGTTTTGTCAGCCTCAAAGGTAGCTGTCTTGAATAGCTTGTTGCTTATGAGAAGAAAGAGCAAAGTTGACACTATAGAGCCAACTCTTCTGGGACAGGTCAAGAAAAGTTGCACAATTAAGATGTGCAAAGCACTTTTAAGAATGGCAAAACTGTGGCACCGCATTTACCACTGCCTTGTATTTAAATTATGAGATTTCCTGAGTACAAGTATAAAGCCTTAGTATATTCGCACCTGTTTTACACCAATGCTTGAAGCTGTACTGCATTGAAATTTTATTGCTAAAGAATTAGAAAAATGTCATTTTTCAAAGGGAGAAATCTGAGATTGAACTTTTACTGCTATGAAATGTTTCTGATAGAATAAACTATTAATAGATTGTAAAACGGATAGTAACTGCACTAGTCATGGTTTTAAAAAAAAAACTCATTCAAGTGCCACTTTTATACTAGTTAGGCTAGTGTATTTCTACCTATGTAGAGACAGCAGCGCCAACACTTGAATTAAGGTTTTATTTGCACAGTGTTTTTCAATTTTGATACTTTTTTTTTTTAAGGAACTTCCGTTCCTTAAAAAGGAACAAAATCAAACCAAACAAGACCCCACAAGCACTCTTATTAGTGTGCTCCGAATCTAGATCGAGTGGGGAAATTGAGAATGTTTCCCACAATATCCATTTCCTAGGTTGTGTCCTATCATCATTTCTTACAAAATGATGATAGCCAGATGTGCTATGATATATTCAGAGTTCAGACTTAAGAGCAAAGCTGATCCTTGCAGTTTTGCATATTTTTTTTTTCCATTCAGGATTGCTGAAGGTATTCCCAAGGGAGAGCTGAAATGAGCTTTCTCAATGCTTTCTTATTCAGTGACCACCTGGAAAACCTTTATTAAGTAAGACATTTCAACAGGACATGCTTTTAACCATATAAATCTCAGAGCAATAGTTTTGAAGTAACTGAGGCCACAGAGCCTCCAGTCACACAGCCCCCAGCTACTGTTCCAAACTGCTAGTATTGAGGGAAAACTACTGTGTCAAAGCATCCTTCGCCCTCACTGAGTCCACAAAAAAAAAAAAAAAAAAACCCCACACCTCCAAGCATTTTCTTGAAGCCTTGTGAGTTCTTCCCCCACCCAGAATTACCTTAGGACTTTATTACCTGTGCTTTCTATCTGGCTAGATAGATGTGTGAACGCCTTCCCCAACCCAGAGCCCACTTGACCTGCGGTTTTGAAGTTAATCCAGTTCAAATGTGTTTTTTCTTTGCCATCGCATTCATCATGTCACGTGTGATTTATTCTGTGGAAAAGATCTGAACCAGATTAAGATGTGTCTAAGTGACCAAAAGACTAGTGCACCTAACAAACCCACTCAGTCTGCCAAAGAGCAACGCTGCGTGCAGAGAGCACTGAGTGTAGGACAGACAGCCCCTTCACCATTTGTACCAGCAGGCAGCAATGACACCATAGGCAGCAGTTCTGCTTTAGAAAGATGCTAGAAACAGGCTTGACTCTGTCTTGATTTGTCTAGGCTCCATTTCAGAAAGGATCCTGAAGAAGCTCCCTCCCTAGCTTTAGGAATGCGTGGAGTCAAGTGCAGACGATTTCACTTGCTAAGCGCTTTCTGAAGTAAAGCTGCTGTTTCATACTTTTCTAAATCAGGGCCTTGCACTCCATTTTTTTTTTTTAATTTATATTGATAATAACAGGGGTATTGCATATACTATGAGTAACATTTTGAAAAGTACTTTCCTTGGTGCTTCCTATTCTATGTGATGGTACTTGCTGTATCCAGTATAAATTTGTGGGACAGCCTCAAGAGAGTGTGTTGCATTTCTTTTTCAAAGAATTAAAAGACTCTGAACCCCTGACTTCAAAGGTGTTTGGGGCTACACCACTTCGTTAAAACATCAGATTCAATAGCATTTTTTGTTTTGTCTGGCTTTTACCTATTTTTCCACTGAATTTATGCCCTTAAAGTCTGTGATCAAACTGAAATGTTAGTGTAACAATTACCAGCTTCAATTGAATGTTTGTAAAGTTTTTGGTACTACAAAACACAGCTATGGCAGACACTAGGCACAGTATAATAGTTAAATTTAAGAAGTTTCTTTTTGTACCTGTTAGCTTCCCCCATCTGTGTATGGTAGGTGCAGTGATCGCCGTGGGCAGGCTGTAATATGGGTTAGTTTGTGCAGCTCCCTGTTTTGCACAGAGGGGCTTGCACAGGTAGTCCAGTGCTCTCCGGGATGAAAGCCTCACTCTGCTGGGAAGCTGCCAGCCAGGAACCAGCATGGGCTTTCTACTAGCAAAATCTCCTTTTCTACACAGGGATCAGCTGGGTTACCTGGAGAGACTGGCCCATCTGGAAGCCTCGGAGAAAAGGTATAATAATACCTCTGCCTCTTCAGTAACAAAAATCAGCTTTGAAAATGGTTGATGAGAGAAAATATTGGCAAGATTATTTTACTGACTACTGTGACAAAGCTAATATTCTGATAGCTGTTTTGGAGTGTGTGGATCTAATAAGCAGTAACTCAAATACTGTATGTGAGGTCCGCATCTGGTTCAAATGATATTTATTTTATACACCAGTTGCTGGCTTCACTGCTGTATATGAAAGAGATGAAAGCAGAACAGTAGAATTTGGCTATATGCTTTAGTAACTTTGCTGAAATATTGTTGATTTATGTTGTTTAATGTTGAGTAAATAAGACAACATTGTTAGTCCTGCCTTCCCTACATTAACAGTTCTGTTTATTAAAGCAACCTTTGCAAAGGTAATGTGAACAGGACAAGTATAAAAAGCTTAAGAGTATTTGACATGGTTTTATTTAGGTGAAATATTTTAAAGCCAAAAAAACAGGAAACTATTATAGGACTACATGGCAGCTTCAAACATAATTGTCAGAATGATCCAGCAACATTTACATTTCTATCCTCCTGGGATAAATTATTTTGTCTAAACTGGTGACTGTTATTTAAAGAAGTGGTATTGAGGGCAAGTCTACAGAGTGACTTACTAGAACTTCCATGAAAATCTGGCCATAATTTTACTGTTGGTTTATGTAATATTTGAAAGGAAATATGCCAGTAGAAAGCACTGCTTGTTAAAACTTAAATGTAGACAAGACTTGTATGGTTTTAATCATAATATCATCTTAGAATTCAACATAAAAAAACTCTTGTTCCTCACAATTACATTTGGCCCAGCAAGTGTTACCTTGGAATACTGTTCCTAGTCTAACTGGATTAATAAATCTATTGAAAAATGCAAGTAAGAGGGTACATTCTTTTCATTACTGTGCTGTTTCTGTACATTTTATTATCTTATGCTGTAATATTCAATCCCATAAAAGAGTAAATATACTATGTGGATTTAAGTGACAGATATATTTTGTGCATAATTATTTTAAGGAAATATGTCCTTATGTTTGTAACATAAAATAATGTATCATTATAACTCTGTTGTGTGTAGTATCTTCTATGAAAATGTAATCTTTGAATGGGGGATAATCTACAGCCAGACTTGATGCATGGACTGAATTTTATGTGGATAAAAGATAACAAAGATGTGTGACAAGAAAGAGTCCCTTCGTACTGCATCTACTCTAATTGCTTCCACTGCTGCTGCAGGGTTAGCCTTGCTTATATATCTGTATTCTTAATGGCACACATTAAGGAAATGAGGGGAGTAGAGGAAAATACTTTTTTTTTTTTTGCTTGTTTACTGCAATTATAAGTAAGGTGAGAGGTGTGTGAACTAAAGAACATAAATAACTAAATATGGTGGACCTAATGGAGAGAAGAGAACTGATGTAGTACCGCATTTCTCTTCTGTTCCTTTAGGGAAAGAGAAAGACAGGAAGATTCAGTTGTATTTCTTTTCAAAATAGGGATAGACTTCTAGAGAAAGGAGTGCAGAAATTCCAGAAAGTGGAAAAGAGCTCTGCAGCAGTCCTGAGTTGCCTCTACTCCCTGTCCGTGCCCTGAACCAACTATGTTATGTACTGCAAGAAACGGATCCCTTTAGCAACCAAGTCCACTGTAGACTGTGGTCCGCAACCCAGATTTTTATTAAAATCTTCTTGACCACTGTGATATTGTTGGTGCAGGTTCACTTCGTTAATCAGATGTGCTTGGAACTGTTGAAATGGAATGAGTCAGTGAATGAGCACTCATTGTTTTCTTCTTAATTTTTCATTAAAGGGAGAGAGAGGTAGTCCAGGACCAATAGGTCCTCCTGGAGAGAAAGGCGCCATGGTAAGTCACCTTACATATAAAAGCAATTTGCTTTCCAAATGGGTAATAAATTATCACCCTCCTGACTGTGCAAGCCTTATGGAGAAGAATAATATTTATGATGCATTCTTTCAAGGAAGTTTTTTAACAGCTTTATCACTCTGTAGATTTAGTGTTACAAGTGTTTTACTGAATGAAGCAGCAGAACAACTGCATTTTTAAGAATGGCTTTCTGCTGGTATGGAACTACAAATCTAAGCACAGTGAATTGAAAGCAGAGATTAAGAAATGCATGAAAATAACATCTGTGGTCTGCTCTGTATAATGGGGAAATAGAAACTATTTCAGTAGTCAGACAGGTGACTAGAGTGATCCCTTGCGCTCCTGCACAGCAATAGATGGAGAGCCCCTGGCACCATTCCAGTGGAAGAACTGGCTTCCTGGGAGCACTGCTTGTCCTAAAGCAGGATGCAGTGTTTCATGCAGCATTTGGCAGCCCAGAGGCCCATATGTGCAGTGGCACATGAGCGTTACAAACAACTTGGCTCTGTTTCACTGGCGAGGTTCAGAGCCTGGCCTCAGTAGCGAGGACAGGCCTTCCTGTGGCAGCCCCGCGTTAGGCAGATTGTTGGGGCACAGCAGTAGGAAGCCACGCGGCCTGCTGCCACCGTCACTTTGAACTTCTCCGGGAGATGTGGTTAGCATTTGATTGAGTGTCTTGTGGTGTGATGTCTTCAGAATGCAGAGAGGATGCTGACAGGTTTTGTCTGCTTATAAGGAAATCAGAGGGTTCTTTTCAGAGTGCTTCTTTTATTGAAAGGAATTGAGAGGAATATTGATCCATTTTTCAATGTCTAAGTAATATTAATGATGGGACTCTAGGCTAACACCATGAGTGTGCCAAATACTAGTTGCAGCGATTGGTTTGAAATGATCTTTTATTTAACCTTGAAGTCAGTGTAGAATAGAATACCACCCAGTTGCTGTACTCTTTACCCATTGACCTAGCTTAGGTGCTGCGTCCTGTTACGTGGCACCGATAAGGCAGGCAGCAGTGATCACGTGCAGAGATCACAGATGTTGGTCTGAGTGCTGCGGTGCGGCACGCCCTTCGTTCTGCTCATATGTGGAAATGGACATTATTATTGAATGCCTGCAGCATTTACCCTTTGCACATCCATTGCCAAGGAAGAGACTAAAGCACCCTCCGGCTGCAGACCAAACCTAATGAGCCATGCCTCGGAGAGGATGATTTTCTGAAGCACTTCTTGCTTTGTTAAACATTTCTAATCAGAATTTATCTTCAATCACTGCTTTTGATCCAGGGAAAAAAAAAATCATCAGAGAGATGGATAAAGGAGGTTTTATTAATATAGGATCTGATCTTGTAAACCACATTTTAGCAACCAGCAGGTATGTTTGCTGCCATAAGCAAATCCACTTAAGTCATAGTAGCTAGAGTAATGCTCTGTAGCGAGTGTTCGCATCCCATGGACAGGAGCTGTACTTGGCATTTTGTCTTGACTAGTACTGCTTTAAAATGACATGTTCACACCACTGTCATGTGATGATTTGGTCATGGTCAACAAACTACAGGATGCACTAGCACACTAACTAACTCGCTCAGTAAGTATAAATACACCACTGAATTGAATAGGAAGTGTTATTCTAGGCTGCAGGTTCTAATGATGGTTTTTCCTCCCCCTCTGCCTTGCCTCAAAGCAAGGAGCAAGTAGCTTCTAGGAGCAAGTAAAACTCTGTGAATATTTTGGATGTTTGCAAGGCTTTAATTGTCAGGAGAAGCTCATGCTCAGATCTTATGGTGCTAAAGAAAAGAGTATACATTTTAAGAAATCTTTCAAGATTATATTGATAGTTTTGGATGGACGGCTTGAAAAATAACAAATTCATTTAGATTGTAGTAGCCTTTTTCTTCCAGTAAATTCTCTCTTGACTAGTGTAGAAACTGCTTTTGTAAACTCTGCCTGCCTGTTTTTTAAAAAAGTTCATAGGATCCTTTAATGTTTTTATGATATATCCAAACTAATATGTGTGTTCTAATTTTTTTAAGATTAAGCATTTTTTGTCTTATATGGAGTTTCATGCAATTGATTGGATTTGTTGTTATTGTTAGCTTCATTCATAATATTTTTAATTTAAAAAAAAAAGTCTTTTTTGGTATTTATTTCAATTCTAGGGCTATCCAGGACCTCCAGGCGGCCCTGGACCTGTGGGACCAGAGGGACTACCTGTAAGTAGAGAGAAAAGTTTTCATTTGACCTAAAATGTATGATTTAAAAAAAAAGGTTTATGTACTATGCTGAAGTTAAGAATGTTGATTTGTACTGCAGCCAGTAAAACTGTCATGACCCACCCAGACATAAAGTCTGTTCACCTGCTCTTTTTTGGGATGAACCATGAGAGACATTAAAACTAATTATATCACCTACTCACCCATTTAAAAACTACTCATTAAGATAAGTAGGGAAGTAGGTATTTTTTGAAGATGATTTATTAGTGCACAGTACTGCACAATTTTATTTTTAAATTTGCTGATGCTTAATATTAATCTGCGTGTATTCATTTAATGTTTAGTTTAATTATTAATCAAAAAGACGTTAATTTCCTGATTTGGTATAAAATTATGTTATCGTTTGACTGTAAGTCGTTAGAGACAAAACCCGATTCTTCTATAACAAATTGTTATACATATTTTTTTTTTTAACCTGATATTGATGAAATATAAGAAATCTTTGATAATTTTGGAACTTTGGAAAGAACAAACATAGCCGACAATCACATCACGATTTCTTATTCAGAATAAAGTTGCACAGGGGCTGCAATGAATAATAAGTTTATTTGGCATGTAGGGACCTTCTGGGCCAGCAGGACCACCTGGACCACAGGGACCTAAGGGAAGAAGAGTAAGTAGTGTGTTATTTATAACTACCTTTGGACTGTTGCAGCGTTGTATGGGATGTTTTGTTTATCAGCACTTCATTTATGTCTTTGGAATGAAGATGAAAATCTCTAAGGCATGGTTGAGAGAGAGAAAAAAAAAGCAAAGTCAGGTAAATCACCCAAACGAAGACTGTTTTCCAGCATCTTGGACCTCAGATAAGACTGTCATTTGTATTTCCTGTATATTTTCAGTGAAACATGAAGCCATTTTTTTATTGTATACAAAAAAAAAAGAAAAAAAAGCCAAAAGTCTGGTAAGCCAGTGAGTCCATCCATATCAAAAACTTGATGGGTTTTCTTCGGTTTCCTTAAAGATAGATGCTTAAAATGCATATGTAGTGTACAGCCTATCCTTTTAAACTATAAGATTGTAATTATTAGATTTCTTGTAATGTGAAATTTGTTAACCACATATTCCTTAATATTTTTATTCTCATGATTACTAAAATATTTAATAAGTAATTGGGAAAAGATTTTTTTCAGTAAATTTATAATAATTACAATGCTTAGTGATTTAGCAGTACAAGATTATTCATAAAAGGAATTTCACATGAGTTTTCATTCTTTAGTATATTTTTCTCCATCTTTAGAAGAAATATTGTAGTTTACCTTTTTGTTCATGGAGATCATCTGCAAAATATAGCATATGAAATGTATAATTTCTACTAAAAATTTGGAATAGTTATACTAAATTGCATTAGGAAGGGATTCTCACTGTCAATATTAAGTGTTTGGAGGGATCTTTATTTGTTTAATTTCAGACATAGAATATAGTTTAGCTCGGATTTTAATTCAGTCAAATAGGTGAGGTAGTTTTGAAAATATATCTGTATAGGATGTATTTGTGCTTTTTGTGCTAACCTCAAGTACCTATCTACAATAGGAGATTTGTTTGAGTTTGGTTTTCAGGGTTTAGGAAGTTATCCTAAGACTTCAGTTGCTTGTAAAAAAGGACATACTCACTATCTAAAACCAGTGGTCATTCTTCCCTTACAATAGATATATTTATAGGATTTTTTTTTTAACTGAGAAAAAAAGTAAACTTAGTTCAGAAAAAAGAACAGACGACATGCAAGAAATGGGAATGAATTGTTAATGACTTGAGTTTGTTTAGCCTGGTTAAATAACTAAACATATCCCTGTTAATGTTTCTTCTTTAGTCTAATGCTGCATTAAAATTTAACCCCTCTTTTTCTATACTTCACACACTATCCATACCCAGCCGACTGAGTTGGTCAAGGCCTGCTTGGCAGTTGAAATTGAATTGCAGATGCATTTGTGTATGAAATATATCTGCTAAAACGCAGAAAATCACTAACTGAATACAGAGGACATGAATCCAACCTCACCCCCAGGCATGTGGAACTGCACTGGTGTGCGCAGGGTTGGACTACCCAGAACTGGGGAGAGAGGGAGAGTCCAACTCTGGCACCAGCTAGCAGGGAAGCGGCTCCTGAAGCATTGGGAAGACCTTTGTACAAATAAATACACTTGGTGGAGGAAGGCTCTAAAAGAGCCCTGTGTTCTTCCTAAACTGTGGCCTTCTCTACCAGGAGAGAGAATCTCAGGTTTTGTTTGAAGAAGGGGGAGGGAAAACAGCCTTTTTACTTCAAAGACAACTTTGAAGATGCAAATCAAGGCAGTGAAAGAAACCAGTTGCGAGGTGGAAGGAAAGTAGCAGTTCGGCTCCACCTTTTCATCAATGGCCTGGTTCAGCAAAGCAGCCGGGTACACTTAGCTGGCTGTGAGTTCAGTAGGAGCATTTTCAAAGTGAAATACATGCTAAAGTGTTTTGTTGACAGGTAACCAATGGCATCTGGATGAGGAGTGTATGTATGCGCCATTTGCAACGTAAAATGGTTTTGTTCAGGCTCTGTCTAGAAAACAAAACCTCTTGGACCATGTCTGTCCACAGGAGGTAGTGAATGGTTGTTCACCTAGGGAATGTTGTGAGTTAGAAGGTCAACTGGAAAATAATTCACTGTGATTTTTCTAGTCATCCCTGAGATGAAGACTGAGCTGCTACTGGCTGCATCCTGTACTTCCTCTGGACTTATCACTTCCCTAAAACCCCCTTTCTGATCCCTGCCTCTTGCCAGTTCATGCACCAACATCTCTGCTGCGAGGGGCCCAGCAACCACTTGGAGTGTGACTTCTGCCCACTCTTCTTCTGCCCTGCAGTGCCTGTTACCTGCCGTTCTTTTAATGGGGGAAGTCTTATTTTAATTTAGATTCCCTTTTGAATGTAGGAGGTAACATGTTATTTAAGGGCTGTCATCTCTGCCAACTAAACCTGGAATTTCTCAGGGAGTTTCTCTGTGATTTTGGCAGCTCATTGTAGAATATGGTGCTTATGATTAAAGATCACTCAAATCCCAAACATCCCAAACTCTGCAAAAGTACCCATCTGGAGCTGCAGTTTAGGTCTTTGCCTCCATCCTGCGTCACTGGAAGGCATCTCAGAGCAGTCCCAAGTCTTCAGGCTCTACAGCTGAGCTCCGTTTGAAGCTGTTGAGAATTGTGCATATTTACAGCATCAAAATCTCAGGCTAAAAGTGGAATCTAGTGAAAGGAAAATATCTGGGGACCCTGGAAACCCAGGGTCTGTCATCACTGGATTCAGAATGAGAACACTGTCAGAACTCTCAGCTCTGTGTGGCAGGCCTCAAATATTCATCCCACAGTCACATACGGAAGATAAATAAAAGCATATGGAAATTCCATTTCATTATGTCCCGAACCAAGAACATATCCCATCTTCGCAGCTGGAATCTGCAGGAAGTCTTATGAGCACTGACTATTTCTGCACTGTCACACAGTGGAATTTCTTCATCTCATAAATTCTGGCCTTTTCAGCAACCAGTTTGTATCCAAGATTATCCAGCAGACTCCTTGGGTTTGAGAGTATCCAGCTGTTCAGTCTGCAGTGTATGGGGGAGCTCTGGCCAGCTGGAGGCAGATTGCTGGGGAGCCTACGGAGTACCTCACTGTTGGGGAATTCGGGGAGTCTAGTGCTAGCACAGACCTTCCTCTGCTCGTGCTCAAAACTTGATGCACTTAAACTCAAATCACATGGAAAACTGGGTCATTTTATGACCCACATTTTATTTTTTTTACTGTTTAATATTATGAAAGCATAGAGGAAAACTGCTGCTTTGTAGATGCTTCAAAGGCAGAATCCCACTCTGGGAGGTGGGAATAGTTGTATCTGAAGAGAGGAATTTCTCCCCAAGACCAGCAGAAACATATTTGTGGGAAGGATATGCCGTGAGCAGCGCTGGCAGCCCTGAAGCTGATCTTGCATGTTATTTTGTTGCTGCGATTTTATATTCTAACGTATGGAGAAAACTGGAATAGTGAGCAGTGGCGCTGCTTTTTGTTATGCTATACTTTCAGATTAATAAACTGTTCCTTTTAATTTGAGGAGAAGATATACAGTATCATTAGATTCACTTCACAGTTGAGACCGAAGCAAAGCTCTCAGTGGTTGCTTGAACTCTTAGCAGGCAATTGTTCAGAGTTTTAAAGCTTAAAGTAATTACTTTTCTGCATTTGTTTTCATAAAATGTAGTTCATGAAAGTCAATCTTGAAAATACAGATAAGTGGCAAAATAAAATGCCATAAATTTGGGGTCAGGCAACAGCTGCATATGTGCTTTGCAGCCAGTAGGGTTATCCCTGCTTCATTGGTGTCTATACTGGTCTGAGACACCTCAGCTATGTAAGGACATCAGTAAGTGCTGGATGTGTGCATCTATCTAAACTTGTTCAAAGGAAGTAAGGTTAATATGGATGTAATTCTTCGATGTCAACCATCAGAAGTAGATTTACATGCATTTATGTGGTTATATCACTTCATTCTTTTTAGATTTAGCAAGGAGGATAAGAAAGAAAAGAGAGTTCATTGATGCTGTTTACTTTTTTAAATGAACTTTTTCTCAGTTTATTATCTACAAATCTTCAACACAGTATATTCCATTTTAGAGACAAAACTGACCCCATACCAAAAGCAAAAGTAGTAGCAATTGTTTGGCAGCTCTATTCCTCAAATCTGTTGCAGCCTAAACTAAATAACAGCAGACAAATCATGTACACCTCTCATTCTGGACTAGCTATAGTAGGAAATGATACAAGCCCAAATAATCTGTGCCAATAATGAGTCTCACTACTGTTTATAGGTATGTGTTACCGTACTTTTGTTAGAACATTAAATTGCCTTTCTCTTAGATTCCTGCAGTCTGCTCTATGCCTGGCTAGAGGTGGGCTACAGGAAGACCTTCTTAAGAGCCAAGAATTGAGCATCATGTTGGTTCGCTTTGTTTTCACTTCCAAATTACATTGTGAGAGTTTGGTGTGCTGAACAGTAGGCCTTTTCACTTCATTACTTGCGATCAAATCAATTGTCATTCTTTTCTAAAAGACTGCATGGTTGATGTTAGATACTGAAATTACAGGGTCTGTAGGACTTGCAGAAGGTTTTGGTGCATTCAATATAACACAAACTGAGAAACTTATTCCGTTTCCCGACTTGACTCTTTCTCAGGCTGTGGGTTGTGACCCTCTTTATGATTAAAATGAAGTCCAACAGTGTTAGATGAATTTATCTCTTAATATTTTTAATGGAAAAAAAGATAAAATCTAGAAATAAATTTCTTTAGTCTACAAAGCTGTAGAATCAATATATGCCTTTTTCCTCCTTCATTATTGCATCTTGAGATTCTATCCACTGTGGGGCAAGATACACAAAGGCAAGTGGTGGGCTGTGTGTCTAAAGTGTAGAAAAAGTCTAAAAAGCTAAAGCTATCCTGCAGTTTCTTGACCCATTATTCTGAATTTTCACCCTCCTCTTGTTCCTCTACTATTTGTTCTCGGAGGAGTTTCACCTGAAATAAAAATCAAATTGTGCACCATGAAAGTAAGACTACTTAGTCTGCCTGGAATTTCCATCACAACACACTTTTTGTGCATTATAGATACCAGTTAAAGAAAAAGTGCAGAGAGGTGACCTGGCACTCATTTCATTAAAATGTTTAGTTCTCTTCTCAATTATACTGTTGATAATTCAATATTCCAACTTGCACAGTTATGTAATGTAATTTGAGGCCCAGTCATGTAGTTGTTATGTAGCCTACCTCACCTTTGAAAATGATGGCATTTTTTTTGGATCTGTTCTGCAATTGCATTGAAGTTCAACAGTTTTTGTACAGGCTTCAATAGTTTCTGGATGGGCACTTTCTAAACAGCAGCCCTGCAGCAATTAGGAATGTGTTCTTTTGCACCATCTTTTCATAGAATCATAGAAGCATAGAATGCCTAAGGTTGGAAGGGACCTCTAGAGGTCGTCTAGTCCAACCCCCCTGCACACGCAGGGCTACCTAGAGCACATGGCACAGGGCTGCATCCAAGCGGGTCTTGAAGATCTCCAGAGAAGGAGACTCCACAACCTCTCTGGGCAGCCTGTTCCAGTGCTCTGTCACCCTCACTGTCAGGAAATTTTTCCTTAAGCATCAAAAGTTCCCCAAGAACTTAAGTTTGTGGCCATTTCCTCTTGTTCTGTTGGTGGCCACCACTGAAAAGAGGCCAGCCCCATCCTCCTCACTGCCTCCCTTGAGGTACTTATAGACACTGATCAGGTCCCCTCTCAGCCTTCTCTTCTCCAGGCTGAACAGGCCCAGCTCCCTCAGCCTCTCCTCACAGGGCAGANTCAGCCTCTCCTCATAGGGCAGATGTTCCAGGCCCCTGATCATCCTAGTCGCCCTGCGCTGGACTCTCTCCAGCAGCTCCACATCCCTCTTGTACTGAGGGGCCCAGAACTGGACACAGTACTCCAGATGTGGCCACACCAGGGCTGAGTAGAGGGGCAGGATCACCTCCCTCGACCTGCTGCATCCCAGGATGCCATGGGCCTTCTTGGCCACGAGGGCACACTGCTGCCTCATGGTCAACCTGTTGTCCACCATGACGCCCAGGTCCTTCTCTGCAGAGCTGCTCTCCAGTAGGTTGGTCCCTAGGCTGCACTGGTGTCTGGGGTTATTTCTCCCCAGGTGCAGCACTTGGCCTTGTGGAATTTCATGAAGTTTCTCACCGCCCAGTTGTCCTCTGGGTGTCAGCTACTCCTCCCAGCTTTGTATCATCTGCAAACTTGCGGAGAGAGCACTCTGTGCCTTCATCCAGGTCATTGATGAATAAATTGAACAGGACTGGACCAAGGACTGACCCCTGGGGGACACCGCTCAACACAGGCCTCCAACTAGACTCCGCACCGCTGATCACCACCCTCTGAGTTCTGCCGTCTAGCCAATTCCCAATCCATCTCACCGTCCACTCATCCATCCCATGCCTCCGGAGCTTGTCTAGGAGGATGTTGTGAGGGACGGTGTCAAAAGCCTTGGTGAAGTCAAGGTAGATGATGTCCACCGCTCTCCCCTCATCTATCCAGCTGGTCATCCCATCATAGAAGGCTATCAGATTAGTCAAGCATGATTTCCCTTTCATGAATCCATGCTGACTAGTCTTGAGCACCTTCTTGTGCTCCATGTGCCTGCAGACAACGGCCAATATGAGCCGTTCCATCACTTTTCTGGGGACAGAGGTGAGGCTGACCGGCCTGTAGTTGCCCAGATCCTCTTTCTTGCCTTTTTTGAAGACTGGTGTGACATTGGCCTTCTTCCAGTCCTCTGGCACCTCCCTCATCATCTTTCGAAGATGATGGATAGTGGCTTGGCTATGACATCTGCCCGCTCACGCAGCACTCTGAGGTGCATCCCATCAGGGCCCGTGGATTTGTGGGTATCGAGTTTCCTTAGGTGATCTCTTACCTGATCTTCTTCTACCCAGGGCAAGTCTTCCTTTCTCCCGGCTTCTTCTCTTGTCTCTAGGGCCTGAGACTCTACAGGGCTGCCCTTGGTAAACACTGAAGCATTCATCAACTCTGCTTTTTCTGTGTTACTCGTAACCAGGGTGCCCATCCCATTCGCCAGCGGACCCACATTTCCCCTTATCTTCCTTCTGCTGTTTATATATTTGAAGAAGTTTTTCTTGTTGTTCTTAACATCCCTCGCCAGCTTGCATTCCAAATGTGCCTTAGTTTTCCTCGTCATAACTCTGCATTCCCTGACTACGCTCCTGTATTTTTCCCAGGGGGCCTGTCTTTTTTTCCACATTCTGTATACCACATTCTTCTGCTTGAACATTGCCACAAGCTCCTTGCTCATCCATGCAGGTCTCCTGTCCCCTCTGCCTGACTTCTTATGCACAGGGATGCACTGGTGCTGGGCGTTGAGGAAGTGACGTTTGAACACTAACCAACTCTCTTGGGCCCCCCGTCCTTCTAGA
>VWPW01022040.1:0-12407 GCA_013389825.1 Crypturellus undulatus | reverse complement strand
CTTCCTATAACTTAAGTTTTTCTTTCAGTTTTTTTTTATTAGCAATCCTGTTCAAAACGGAATTGTTAACTAAAAAAATAATAATTTTACCTTATGCAAACACCTAAACCTCTGCCCAAAGGGTGATATATTTTTCTTTTGAGTTTTAAGCTTATCGTTTCTTTTAATATTGCGAAACAAATTACCTGAAGAAAATACTTTATTTATATTAAATATATATATAAAGAAAAAGGTGATTGTGTATATAATTTTTTTTAATGAAAGTGCTGACAGCAGATACCAGTTGTGTAAACATATATGCCTGCTCCAGTGATTTTATTAGGAAAGAAGAGAGAAATGCTATAATGCTTAGTTATTGAATATGTTTCATATATTGTACTATGAGTTAGAGGTTTATGGGATATAGGAACAGATTGATTTTGAAAGGAAAAACACATGTTTTGCCAAAAGATTTTTGACTGCATTTAAAACAAGACTTTCCAATCGGACTTTCAGATTAGCTCAGTGTCATGACCTGCTATCAAATGCATGTTGATAGTAAGAATTCCTTAAGTATGCTATCTTATCTGCTGCGTAGTGACCTATTGCTTGCTATAATTTTATATATTCCGAAAAAGCAGGGCATTTCCTCCAAGACTTATTTCTGCAAACACATAAGCACATGGATATCTTTACATGTGTCTCTTCAGTGGAATTGCTTAGCACTAGAGTTGATTATGTGTATTTACTCACTGGACTAAAACAAGACTTAGTTCAGTAATTGGCTATCTAATATTTTGTTAATTATTAAGAGACTATTTCTACTTTAAGTAATAGAAAAATCTCTCTTTGATTTCTGTGCAAATAGTATTTGTTTTTTAAAAATCTGTTTTCATGGCTTTTTGTTTTCAAAACTTAATTCATAGAAATTTAATAACAGTCTGTCAGAGGGTGTACATTTAGTTAAACTGTCATGCAGGTAAACTTAATACATTGGGCATTTTTTTCATTTGTAAAGAAAGAAGATTGCAAGAAGCAATGCGTATATATTTAAAAATAATTAAATTTCATAATGCGGAAAATTCACTCCTACATTATTACTAAAAAGTATGTAAGTTGCCCAAGTCAGAAGCCTCTGGATTTGCTGACTTCAGAGCTGTGTCCTTCAAGTTCTTTATATCAGATGTTTAAAAAAGTATAATTAGGTATGGCAACCTCATGCCATAGGACTGTAAAAAAATATAAAGAGCTGAAGAAGGCAGACAGGCTAGTGCAGAAAGACTTTTACTTGAAAAAAATTGGATGGAAAAGGGTCTGCCCAGATGGATAGCATCAATATCCCTTTGTGAAGAGTGATGAGACTGCATAGAAGGCTCTGTACTCTTCCCTGCTTGCAAGAAGGACTCTCCTAGACATTGAGGAGACCTCAAGTGTCCTCTAGGAGTTCGAGAAGTCTGGGAGTTGGAGAAATTCCCGTTTGTGGAGTAGAGCGATACTTTACTAAACAAGAAGCAAAGCCACATATGCTCACACATGCTAAACAACGTGGAGATGGGCTGTGCTGACAAAATGTATGGAGTAGCATTTCAGGGCGAGTGTTTCTGCAGCAAAGCGTACTGGAGCAGCATAGAGAGCACACTGGAGATCCTGAGAGCAGCCAGAGCTGCACTACCCACGCCACATTTGAGAATCTTCACTTGTAAAGAAAAAAGGCCCTTGGTCACAAAGTGGCTTGTCCTGTTCAGGAGTGCCCTCTGCATGTTGTGCAGAAACATTTCTTCTTTTTTTCCCTCTTTTCTTTTTTTCTTTTTTTTTTCCTCCAGACTCTGAAGCAATTATGTAGTAATGACAGTACTGATACAAAGCAATATTGGTGAATCAATAACTTCGTTGCTTTCCTTTTTTTAAGGTGAACACACACAAGAAACAAATTCACCTCATTCACTGAAGAAGGATGTAGAAAACATGGGAAAAGGTAAAATAAATAAGTGCCTCATGTTATAAAACTGCTCTTTATTTTAATAGAATATGAGGATAATAGGGGACATTTTTGTTCTGCACCATATTTTAAGCTTGTCAAGTAACATATGAATAATATATGGACCTTTGGGTGGATATAATTGAGATTAATGCATATATATCAATCAATACATGACGCTGTAATATAATACTTTAAAATAATATATTACATTGATTTATATTCATGACTTTCTGCACAAAATCTATCGTAGGTCTATGCAACACTTTTTTATGACTGCTAAAATATTTTGTCTTATAGTAATGAATTGTTCTGCAACTGTTCTTTCAAGAATTATTTATACAGATTAGTAAAAACACTTTTCTCTTTATTAGAGGAACTCCAGAAGGTTTTGTTTGAACAAATCGACTTACGAAGGAGACTAGAACAGGAATTCCAGGTGTTGAAAGGAAACGCATCTTTCCCAGTGTTCAGTAAGACACATTTCTATGGTTTTGGTGTTACTTGTGGGTTTTGCTTGTAGTGCTTCAGCAGTGTTGAAATGGAAGAGGTATTTTCTTGGTTGTATTGCCAGGATCCTTAGCCTGGTTTGCTGGGGTTAATGAGACTTTTGCTATGTCTTTTCAAGCTGCCAAAACAGGTCTTTCTTAGAGAAAATCTGAAGCTGGATGTCTCTTTTGGTGTATATGTTACTGGAAAAAAATATATTACCCACTTATTGAGTATACTAATGTTCCCAGAATAGAGTAAACTGTCTTCAAGTAAACTTTGATCCCAGAGCTCCTAAAACTATGAAAGTCTGCTGGAAAAGAGGGTCTTCCAGCATAGGGCCATCCTACTGCTTCCTTTGCTACACTTCCTCTTTACTGGAAGGAATGACAGAGGTTAGTGAAACACACTCTGGGCTTGGGGTCCATCAAAGTCAGTCTTCATAACCTCCTTCTTGAAGGAATCTGAAATCACTGTATTTTTTCATGACCATCTCCAGCTGATGCTGGAGATTTGATCTGTCCTATGTTTGAGAAGCACAAAGACCTATTTAGATTTTTCGCTCTTGCGATGGGCTGAGATGGTTCTTTCACCGTGGCTCATTAGCAGGGTGCTGCCCAGGGTGCTGGCATGTGCTGGGCATGCATTTAACAAAAGGAAACAAACTGCAAAATTGGAAGGATTTTCATGACGCATCCGGAAGGTTGAATTTCCTACAATAGCATATGGTAAAAGGTCTGTTGCTTGACGTCTTTGAAAGTGGGCTGGCACCAACGGTGGGATATGTGTTTCCAGAAGAAAACCCTTATAGGTCAGGACAAGCTGGAAGATACAGGAAGAGCTCTCCCACCTGCACTGAATGTGTGTTACGGATTTGCAGTGACTGCAGTATCTCCTTCGCTCTCTGACAGTCAGAGCACAACACAGAGTTCGTTATTGCAGTGCAGTCTTTTCAGTGTCGAGGCGCAGCTTTGCAGCTGCCTGCCCTGTCTTCTCAGTTCTGTTAAAAATAACCTGAAGGAAAAAGCCCATTTGTGCTCGTTCTTTCCTTTTTCTTCCTGAAGACCAAAGAACATCTAACAAAGAACAGCACCTTCATTTGACATTTTCTTGATAGCGATTTTTCTTTTTTCAAATTTGCTTTTTAAAACTGACTTTTCATGCTCATTTTACTATAAGACTATGCATGGAAGGAGCACTGTGGAGTGCTACATCTCACAGGAAGACAAGATATATGCTTTAAAACCAGATTACCAGGCTGTTCTGTATTTTGTCAACTTCTGCTAACACGTACAAAACAAAAATAATTGCCATAAACTGAAGAAAGTTGCTGCTCTTTGGCTTGCAGGAAAAAAATAAAAGTAGGAACACAGAGAATTTTTCTTATTTAAAGCAAATATATTTTTCCCCTTCTCTGTAACGTCAGACAGTGTAAGTTCAGGGAAGCAAAGAATTGCAAGACAAGACTCCGGGAATGACTCCATCTTTAGCCCAGATACCAAAAGATGTAGACAGCTTCATAAATAAAGGAGAAGAAGAGCCTGAGGTGATACAGATATTAATGAAAGAAGGGTAACCTCATCCTTCAATATAAATTCAGTCATTACTTGGGTTTTGGAGTGAGGTAATTTTCAAATAATTTGTGTAGATCAAAACATTGATATGTGGTATTGGTGAAATGGCATCTTGGAGCTTTGCCATTCAGGACACTCATTTATCCTTTTGTTCTTCTGCAGTAAAATTAATGCTCTGTCATTGCCGTGTAAATAAACACTGCAATTAAACCACATGAAATACAATTCAAATAAAAGAAAAGAACGCATATGGCCGACCAAGGAAGTGGCATCTGTGTATGCCAGCTTGAAAAATATGTGGTTTCGAAGTACCACAAAGTAGTGGTCAATTTTGTTCAAGATAAAAATAGAAAACATGTAAGTGCTATAAACAATATATACAAGTGACCGTAAAACCTATGTACAGATTTAGATTTACCAAAAAATAGCCCTCCTCCACATATAATAAAATGAGAAAACAGGCCTTTGCAAAGCAAGTAAGTTTATGAGGCAAGATGAATGTGGTTTGTGCTCTGAAGGAGATCCATCTAAAGAGAAGAGGCCAGTTCCAGGCTCCCACGGCTACTCCAGGCTGCTGCTTTAGGTCAGATAGTAAAAACTGTGTTTATTTTACCAAGTTTCCCAAATTTCTGTCCACCTGTGGTGTTATCAGATGGGAACTAGGAAGGGAAAATTTATGATGGAAAGTGGAAGTTAAATGGTGTGGACTTTAGGTTGTGTTCATGAACTTGTTAAGACTTGGAGATACCTGAGTCTGAAGGAGGGGGCTAAAATGAGGCAGGCGAAAAGACTGGAAATCAAGTGTGGCTCATTGCAGCATTGGGCAGAGGTCTGAGTGGCCGTAGGGACTGAATCTTCGAATCTTCATCCTATCCCTAAAGCTGCCAAGGACAGAAACACAGGGATAATTTTCACTTGCAGAGGTGGAGTTTTTCCTTGTACTTTGGTTTTAAGCTTTCTCAGCTTTTTTTTTTTTTTTTTTTTTTTAAGAGAGAATTTATCTCTTTCTGCAGGGAACCAGCATGTAACATAAGAAGACAGTGTCTCGGACATCTTTGTTGTAGGCTCTTGGAAGTTAACCCTGCAGTTAACTTCTTCAGGTCCTGCATTTGGGGCATGTTTTGGTCCCTACACATTAACAACACCTAACCGGAGTGCTGTGCAGTCCTGTGTGCTTGCTCTCCTCATGGAAATCACTATTAAATGAGAACTGATCTTCTTGGCAAGCTCATTCTCCTTCAGTAATACTGTGATGGTTGCTTCTCCATGGCTGGGCCGTCTTAAAATATGGCCTGTGATAATTTATGAAACAAGCCTTCATTTTCTACTGTTTGCATCTTTATTTTTTATATTGCTATTGCACTTAAGGCCTCTCAGCACCCACCCAAAGGGTTCCTCAAAGATTTGTTGCCCTAATAGGACTTTATGCACGTGTTGGTAGTGCAGCATAGCTGCATTTAACAACATGAGTAGTAAAACTGTGGAGATGTAGGCTGGACAGTTAGAAGGTATTTAAGTTTGTGTTAAGAAAACTCTTTAAATATTCATATCTTTCCTCCTGGGTATTGCTCATGGCCTTTTCTCTAAGTGTTCAGTCTCAAATAAGTGCTGCAGGAAAAACCATTATCCTTACCATTAACACCCAATTTCCAGGGCAAGCTGGAGCATTTACAGTGCAGCACGAACAGGGTTTCTGAGCTATTGGCTCTGAAAAGCGGCAAAGCTGTTGGGAAGAAAGTGTTGAGAAGGTGAAAAAACTTGTCCACGCAGCCTGTTCCTTCTGTTTCCTGAAGGACTCATCTGGTGGCACAGGTCTCAGCCTTTAGTGACAGGCACAGAGGTCCACCAGCTTTTTATTCTGCACTGCTTTTTTGGAAAGCAAGGGAAGAAGTTGAGACCTGTCTCAGTGCTGTCCTTACTGCTGTCAGCTGCTTTCTCTTGCCGGGTTGGCACAGAAGGAAGAGGCTCAGCAATTCCAGGAGGGAATGCTAGCTACAGGAATTTAGCACCCTGTATGTATTAATTTTGGAAATAGCTGAATGTATTTTTTTTCCCAAGTTTTTCTATTTCATACAATGTTTTCTATTAGTTAAGAAGTTTGTTAAGCCCATCTTTTAGTTGGCTTTTTAGTGCTTTGCAGTTCCTCAGCAGTGATTTGGTTTGATTTTATTTGATTTATATGAATTCTGTGGTACGGGTCTCTCTTAATTACTGCATCTACAGTTTCTTCCTCTTTCAACTCACAGATAATTTTCAAGATCAGATGAAACAGGAGCTAGCATATAGAGAAGAAATGGTACAGCAGCTACAAATTGTAAGTTTTTATTTTACTAAAATGCTACAAACTCCCTTTATGCTTTTCAGATGCATGCCTTGAACTTTTGCTTTGTGAGCCATACAGATGTACAATTACAGAGTTCATGTTACCTTATACCTAGCAAAATGTAAGCATGCAGTTCTCAGCTGGCTTAGAGTCTAATTACTTGGAGATTTACTTTCATAAGGTAACCAGATGGGTCTTCATGTTTCAACTAAATGGCATGTGTTGCCTCGACATGGATAGATACTTCTTCAGAGACATGAGGACTGAATCCACTGAACCTTAAGCAGTTAAATGTTTCCACCTTTCACAAGTTGCCAAGAGCTGAAATCCAGCCCTCGGTGCAAGGCCAGATTCTCACTGGCAAATAAACCTTAGGGTGACTTTTCTTCAAATTTTAGTAATTGAAAAAAAGTGATTAACCCAGCAGCAAAGGTTTCAGCTTTCAAATTCAGATTTGGTGTTTGGAGATAGTGTTGCTTCGTCTCTCATTTGTCTGTGTTTAAAAATGAAGGGGTTGTGCGTGTGTGTGTCAGTGCAACTCTAGATGCTTGCACACAGTCCATCCATTTTGAAAACTTTGTGTAGCGGGAATAGTTTAATCATAGCCTGAACAACGTGAGGTTGTTTCTCACTCAGGTAACTTTGCTAAGGTGTTACTTATCGGAGCAGACGTGTTGCCTCGCACTAACAGCAGGGTATCACAGTGAAGGGGAAGTTGTCAGCTAATGTTTTCTTTTGGTAGTGCTTTCTTCTGTGAGAAGTCTGAGATTATTCAGCAGGGTTTTGGTTTGCTGAATACCTCTGTGTACCTGGAGCAGCCCTGTGCTCAAGCACCTATATTTTCCTTGTGTTTGTCACAGACCCTGGAGGAGACATCATCCAGCCTTTTGTTACTGTCATTTTCTAACAGATGGGTTAGGACATTAAATAAAAAAAGCTAAAGACTGTCAAACTTGTGCATCTATGGATAGAGGCATTTAGGGCTGGCCTTATTTTTAGAGCTCCCTAACATGCCTGCTCCTCGTTCCTGCCTACTTCAGAGATTTCAGTGAGAGATGGAGTGTACTAGCAGGAGGTTTATTGAGAAATTCAAGTCTGGAATTTTTGCTTTTTCAAGTTTTGCTGCCGGTTTTCACTCTTTTCCTTTCCTCCAATCCGTGTTGTGTTCGCCTTTGTCTCCCAGTGCCCAGCCGGGAGTTTTGTTGGATCTGTAAATTCCATTGTCAGGTAAGATGGTAATTAGGAGCCATCCCGAACTAGGCTTTCCCTGCTGCTTTGAACTTTAGGCATGCAACCTATGAGCCCCTGCTGTGAAACAGATTTAAATGCAAAGTTTGGGCCCATTTCAGCCCTTATCTCTTGTGTCAGCTGAACTTCAGCTGACTAACTCTCCCTGCAAGGGGAGGAATGAGTGGCAGAATCCTGAACTTGTTACTGAAATGAGATCTCCCAGAGCTCCAGCAAGCCAGCTGTGATGGTTTTTCTGATCTACAAGAAGTGGAGAAATAACAAGGTTCAGTGTAGAGCGTTTTCTTGGTCAGGAAAAGAAATACGATCATGTAATTCACACGCTTTTCACTTGCTGACGCGCACTGCAGAAAGACTAATAGTCATTTAATCATTGAACAGGGCTACCTGAAAGTACTTAAAAGGACTGGTTTCAACATCCAGTGCACTGCACCAGCAGTTCAGGACCTCTTCACTCACTGTGGCTGCCTGAGTTTAATTATTGTTAATGGAAATGTTGTTGAAGCATCAGCCTTTATGCTCGCATTTGGATATGCCTCCTGATCTCAGCAAGGCAGATTGAATACCAGCGAGACCAATATAATAAAAGGATGTTTGCATTTGACAAACTGAAAGACTCCAGCAAATAACAATGTGTTTGTTTAAACTGGATGCAGGAATCCTCACTGATGTTTTGGCTGATAATTGAAATGGAGTCAGCACTTTTGTCAAAATAATCCTTGCGGTTGCCCTAAGTCGCTCCTACATAAATATATTTTGAGTAGTTATATCTAGCATAAAGATTAATGAGCTGAATTTGCCAGTGATAGAACTCCACTGGCATTCTTGAATTATGCCATGGATGAAATAAGCCTTTAGGTTCAGAATATACAAAAGATATGGTTGCGTTTTTAATTTTTTATGAATGGGGGTAATTTTATTTTTGTGTGTGTGTCCTGGGTCATCATGTTGCTTTAACAGCGCTGCTTACACCTAGTTTTCTTGTGTGCAAGAAAAGTGCAAAGAGAAAAGTAGGAGTGTTTAATGCATATTCCAATCTTAATTTTATTTCTAATTTGATTAAACTCAAACTTTATTCATTTAATTGTCCACAGAATTTGTCTTAATTAGTTTTTAATCTTAAAAATCATATAAATGCACAGAACCAGTTTCCTTTGTCTCTTCTCACCTGTGAAGGAATATGCAATTTAATTAATCCATTTTGAAGGATTATGCATGACCATGAAGGCATCTCTTTGTTTAACAACTGTGTTGTAAAAGTGCATAGTAGATATGTGCTTTGCAAAGTTTACAATTTTGCTCATTTTAAAATGGAATTCTACAAATT
Source organism: Crypturellus undulatus (assembly GCA_013389825.1). Taxonomy (NCBI): domain Eukaryota; kingdom Metazoa; phylum Chordata; class Aves; order Tinamiformes; family Tinamidae; genus Crypturellus; species Crypturellus undulatus. The sequence continues at coordinate 3,489 of VWPW01022040.1, read as the reverse complement.
TTCCCTAGCTGAGTGACTGATCAGTCAGTTACATTTTCAAAATAAAACTGTCTTTCAGTGTTTGGGGGAGCACTAAATCTTGAAAACAACACAGTGAAAATAAGCATAAAAAAACTAACTGGAGAAAGTGAAAAGCATCTCCTTGACAAATATTACAACTTTCTAGGGCAAACGAAAGTTGCATCCTGACTGTTACATGGAAGGACTATTTGAAGACAGTGCATCAGACAGCCAATGCTTACCATTACTCTTCCTTTTTTATCACAGTTCTTGAACGACATTGTAAAACTGCAATGCAGAACATGGTGATAAATTGCCACCCCAGTGCCCCCATGCAGAGAAGTCGGACTGAGCTGGGATGCCAGATCTGGGAGGGGATGGTTCGGGCTCCAAGTGCCCTCTGCTGTTTCTGCTCAATCATTACACTGTGCAGTGGCTGGGTTGTGATATGGGCTTAAATTACTTTAAAAGCCTCAGTTAAAACAAGGTTTAATCAATTAATCTTAATGCTTTGTCCACTTGGAACTTGGACAAATTATTTTATGGTTTTCATTACAGTCAGAAACAAGATTCGGGAAAATGAGGAGCAGTTTCTTTTTGTCATATCCTCTGCAGTGGATATTAACTTCCTTGGATGTACCGAGGCTTGGTGCTTTCAGCTGGAGCAGTTTGAACCTTCAGCAATTTCTGTTAAGAAGGGAGTTGGTCAGAGTGTCTGGAACAGCTATAAGGGAGTATCACAATCTGTGCCAAGACTTCTGCCAAGTGCCAGGAAGGAACTGATCGTTATATTTAACAAAAAATGGATCTTAAATCACGGAATGCATTTTCATCCTCTCTCTCCATCCAGGTGTTGTCTTACAAAATGGCAGAATACAGAGCTTGTGCTTGGAGGTCATGTCCTCTTGCAGGCATGGATCATCTGACTTCCTTTATCAAGTTTATTTAGATAAAGCTTTCCCTCATATAGGGAAAGTACCACGGAGATGAAATTGTCAATCTGGGGAAACTGAAGCATGGCACATGTGCTGCAGTTTTGAGAGGAGCTCATCTGGCTTTAGATTTGGCTGTTTCTGTCTAGTATGACCAGAATGTCATCGATCACAACAGTCTAGTCAACTACTCAGCTCCTACTTAAAACTCTATGTCTGTCTGATACTGTCCTCTAAGCAACTGCCTTACATGGATCAAATGTCGTATATGAACTTTCTGCCTTCCTGGTGGGTGAAGCAGATCAGAAACTGCCTTTCAGTGCGGTGATTTTGTCCATATTTTTGTGAACTCCTCTAAAACTTCAGGGCAAAACAGCAAAGCACCAAGTAACAATTTTAAGTCCACTGCTATCAGTCCAGCTTCTCAGTTTTCTTTTCGTGGATCCCTTACAAGCAGTGTTTAGGCTCCCAGGTACCACAGAACAGAGATGCGGGGGGCCCTGTGCAGCAGGAAAGTGCAAGGAAGTTCTTGTTACCCTGCCATGGTGATTCAGAGGACTGGGGACAGGTAGTGATGCATCCCACTACTTTAACATATGAATAAAAGGCAGCAGATCTTGGAGACGTGGGAGAAATGGGAATTATTCAGACAGTCTTTCAGCTTTTCCATCTCAAGTGAAAAAAGTGTTCTTTTTTTTTTCTTTCTTTTTTTTTTTATTCCAGTGAATTGACTTCCTATTAGCCTAACTTTTGGCTGCTAATAATGTTTTGACCTCAAAAGTGAGTCCAGCTAGAGCTCCTCTGATGTTTGATGGCCTCGTACTCTCAGTGCTGTTTTGAATCAACTCTTGTTCTTTCAGAGCCAGGCAATAAAATAAATCAGGAACCATCTGCCTGCTAAATTGATTTCTCTCCCTTCATTGTCTTTCATCCCAGCCTTTAAAGATTCACAAGGAGTATTTAGAGGAAGAAAAAAATCACCCTGTGTTAAGACTGCTAAATCTTCAGAGGTATGAGATCATGTTCCTCTGGGTCCTCCTGTAATTAAGAAAAGCACCAGTAGGTTTGGTTCCCGTTTTATGTTGTGCATGGCAAATAGGTGCTTTGTACAACTGTCATGTTCATTGGGCATGCAAGGAAAATCCACATTTTTATGAGCAGAGACCTGGGTCACTGCGTCTCTGCCACTCTGCATTCGATGAGTTGAATTGGGATTTCTGGTTTGCTCCTCTGCTTAAAGTGGTAAAACTAGATTGATTGACCTTGACAAGAAGGTTGGAGTCCAACACTGGTTCGCTGGCCTTGTTGTTAGATTTCTTGAGCTGGTCTAGTGCTGAAGTGTTTGTCCAGTGACAGCCACATAATAATGAGCATCAAAGCATTTGTCAGATTTGTCAGCTGTGTCTTTACAATGTCTTGCCGAGTCTGCGGGAGATTTCATTAACTTACCCCACCCAAAACAAAGATATGTTTGTTTTCTGTCACATTACTGTGCTTCTGCATATGCATCCAGGTGCTCATAGACAATCTCGGACATGCAAACCCTGTCTTTTTTCTTTTTCTCTTTTTCTCTTTCTTTCTTTCTTTCTTTCTTTCTTTCTTTCTTTCTTTCTTTCTTTCTTTCTTTCTTTCTTTCTTTCTTTCTTTCTTTCTTTCTTTCTTTCTCTCTCTCTCTCTCTTTCTTTCTTTCGTGCATTAACACTAGGGACAGTACTACAGATTTCTTCATGTATGCTCTGCAAGTCTGTTATTTTCATTTGATCTTGGGGGAATTACCTATATTTAAGCCAGAACAGAATTTAGTTCCTTCTGATTCTGGTGCACAATCCCAAACAGAATTCAGTTCTCCTCCACGTTTGCTGGTGTGAATTGGGAAGAATCCCTTTGGATGCTGAAGCCAGCATACAGATGCCTAAGTATGCACAGAAAACCAAGCTGTTGAGTAAACAGAAGCCATTTTAACTCAGTATTTTATTTGCCAGTGACTACTTTCTAAGGATAGGTAAGCAAAACCTGAATTTTGACAGTACATGTGGGCATACTTTGAGTTAGTAGGGTAGAGCAACAACTCTTTCCTTTAGAACTTGGAGAAATTCTAATAAAAAATAATGCATATGTACCAAAGAACCACAAGCCAGCCTCTGCTATTGCTTTTATGCAAAAATCTGTGGCTTAGTGTGCGCCAATATTTAGACACAGGTAGAAGAAAGACTGCATTTTTCAGGCTTGACTCCATATCTCCTTGCCCCCTGTGCTGACAGTTACCCACATTGCACTGACCAGCCCGTATGGAGATCTCTGCATTCAGCCTACACAGCCGTAGGCATCTGCATAGGGCTCACCTGCCCGTGCAAGCTCTTCGTTATTGGTTATTTGTTGGTTATTTCAGCTGTCCCTGCTGAATGCGTGTTCTTCTTTCCTCTGTTTAATACATGAATTGTTGTTTCCCAAAGTAGTGTGTGTGGAAAGAGGATTTTTTTTTTTTTTGGTGGCAGCTCAGGTTTGCATCCATGCCTTTTCTGCATAAACGTGCTTTGCATTTAGAAGGGCTGGCTCT